>CM037854.1:50111392-50194163 GCA_021234595.1 Delia radicum
ATTGTGTAAGTTCCAAAATAGTTTTGAAATCTTCAGCTGGTATTTTAATGTTCCTATTGCATGTGTCAAATGAATATTCATCGCTATCCCAGCAAAACGTCGGTAATACGTTGGTATTGCGAAACATGTTGCCTGATAATAAATTAAACTCCTTAGCCATTGTGCATTACTTTGCAACTTAAATGAAATCACTTACTCATAATATGATACCTGCATGTCAACTAGAATGTCCCTTAAACAAACGATTTGTCGATTTTTTGTTCATTACACCCCCAGTTGTATTGCAGATGGATCCAAATTGACGAATTTAATTTTTTTAAACTAATTTGGACGAAATGGTCTAAAGTGATTTTTAATTTCAAATTTCGTTTATTCATTTAAGAAACTCAAAATTATTCAAATATGGAATTCTGAATATATCGGATATCATTAACCCTCTTTAGTCTAGAATCAAAAATGACCCACAAATCTGATTATTATCAGATTAAATTTTTTTAAAATTAATTTGTATAATACACAGAGAGTATTCCTTGTACGAGTTTTAATGAAACTTTTTCACTAAACTAATGAAGTTTTCAATTTATAACGAGCTTTCAAACCTCCGTATATTTACAAAAATAAAGCAAATCAAACATATTAGCAAGGTTGATACTAGTATTTCGATCTGGCTAAAGATCTCATCAGAACCCGAAGTTTTAGAAAAGTTAGAGCCTCCATAATAGGCAGAACTTTCACAATAAACCTATTAATAATCAATTTGCTCCATTCTTGTCTTCTTAGTAATCAAGCACGTGGGTAGGTCTTTTCCTAACAAGCATCATGACGTTACTAAACTTTGAAGACCAAAAATGTTCTATTTATATAAAAAATTTTTAGTTTGTAGGCTCAAGTAATATTTTTTACAGTTATATTAGTTTTTGTTTTTATATACATCGAGATTATTTTTATGTTATTTTCAATTTATAACGAGCTTTCAACCTCCGTATATTTACAAAATAAAGCAAATCAAACATATTAGCTAGGTTGATACTAGTATTTCGATCTGGCTAAAGATCTCATCAGAACCCGAAGTTTTAGAAAAGTTAGAGCCTCCATAATAGGCAGAACTTTAACAAAAAACCTATTAATAATCAATTTTGCTCCATTCTTGTCTTCTTAGTAATCAAGCACGTGGTTAGGTCTTTTCCTAACAAGCATCATGACGTTACTAAACTTTGAAGACCAAAAATGTTCTATTTATATAAAAAATTTTTAGTTTGTAGGCTCAAGTAATATTTTTTACAGTTATATTAGTTTTTTGTTTTTATATACATCGAGATTATTTTTATGTTATTTTCAATTTATAACGAGCTTTCAACCTCCGTATATTACAAAAATAAAGCAAATCAAACATATTAGCTAGGTTGATACTAGTATTTCGATCTGGCTAAAGATCTCATTAGAACCCGAAGTTTTAGAAAAGTTAGAGCCTCCATAATAGGCAGAACTTTCACAATAAACCTATTAATAATCAATTTTGCTCCATTCTTGTCTTCTTAGTAATCAAGCACGTGGTTAGGTCTTTTCCTAACAAGCATCATGACGTTACTAAACTTTGAAGACCAAAAATGTTCTATTTATATAAAAAAATTTTAGTTTGTACTCTGGCTCAAGTAATATTTTTTACAGTTATATTAGTTTTTTGTTTTTATATACATCGAGATTATTTTTATATTATTTTCAATTTATAACGAGCTTTCAACCTCCGTATATTTACAAAAATAAAGCAAAGCAAACATATTAGCTAGGTTGATACTAGTATTTCGATCTGGCTAAAGATCTCATCAGAACCCGAAGTTTTAGAAAAGTTAGAGCCTCCATAATAGGCAGAACTTTAACAAAAAACCTATTAATAATCAATTTTGCTCCATTTTCTTCACAGTGTGAATGAAAAACTTCTTAAACTTCGTGAAAAAGCTTCATAGTTTCAATGAAACTATTTTTAATGAAACTTTTTTATTAGTCGTATGAAATTTTTAATAAATAATATGAAATTTTTATAAAATTTTATGTAAAACTGCAATTATCTAATGAAAAGTTTCAATGGGCGAGTTCCAGTGACATTTCGTAGATCTAATGCAAAAATTCATTGATATCATGCATATAATTCTCTCAGTGTAGTTGTTATTAAAGAAAAAAATAAATTGAAAAAATTATAATCTGCGCTTGTGTGTGGATCGACTCTATTCTATTGCATTTTATAAAAATTGAATTTTTTTGTCAAAAGTCAAACAAAATTTTAATGTTTTCATCAAAGTTTGCATAATTTTCAGAAACATATCACTTAAATTTGATAAGACTATAAGAATCCTTACTTTTGTATAAAAAATTGTTAGCCCTCGGTGGTTTAATTACAAAAATGATTGTAAAGCTTTTAAATTGATCAGAAAATAATTTCTACTTAACCCATTGACGCCGAAATGAAATCTGCTGGAGAGAATTTATTGAAAATGTATTTATATGATAGTCAAATAGGATGAAGTGAATTCAAAATTGAGAAATGCTGAAAGATATTTTTGTAATTTGCCAAGGAGCAAACAGTGAAAAACAACTCCCCTAATCGAACCGTTTTGAAATTCGGTATTGTAAAACTTGATCCATAATTTTAAATTAGTGCCTGAACAAATAATAAATATTAATAATACATATCATATCACTATTACACAGGTCAACAGCAAAAAAAGGCTTGACTAACCACTATATAGATTTGATGCATCATGGCTGCCTAAGTACAAAAATGGTAAAATTTTTCAATTCTATGGATAATTTTTTTTTAAAAATTTTTTTTTTTAAAATTGACAATATTTTGAGCCATTTCTCCACTTATGTTGTCATAACTCAAAAACAACTAGTCCGATTTTGTCAAATTAAATTTACAAAAATTAAGGTTTACAATATCTTTAAAGAACGTGTACAAATTTTTTTAATGCGATCAATAGTTTCAAAGTTATGAAACAAATTGTTAGCAAAAAAAAAAAAAAAATGCTAAAAAAAAAAAAAAATTTGAAAAACAAAAATCTGGAAAAAATCGAAAACTGCAAAAAATATTACTTTTTATTTTTTTTGTAGTAAAGCTACATATCATGCGAATTAAACTAGATATGGATCATAAAAATCGATGCATGCTTTACATTTACAATTAATTGAAGGTATCGCATATTTACAAGCACTGTAGAAAATTGTACCTACATAATGAAAATGCAGAACATAAAAACTCAGGTGCATTTTACGACACGCATTTTGGCAAAACCCCTTTGGGAAAAACCTCTATGACATTTTTATGATTCTAATAATTAAAAAAAAATAAGTAATAAACAAAAGATTGTTTAATTTTTACGATTGCGGTAGGATAGTAATAAAACGCTCATAAATGTGCGTGTACGCTGAAGTGCTCTTATTTTCCGTTAGCTACCTGTAACGGATAATTTTTTTTTTTTCATAAAAGTCCTTAATGTTTTTTAGGATTCTTGGGAATAATAAAAAATTTGCAGCACACACAAACTGTATCCACACAAAGGGTTATCCCAAATTATAGTATCAGTATTTATAAGATCTCCTTGACCCTTTTTATTTCATTCAAGAAGTGTTTGCGATAACGCAAACATCATTTAATACCTACACAAAAATTAGAGTCATACAGCTTAGAAGTTAAAAACAATTTTCAAATATTAATAAAATGAGCCAGAACATTTTCATGTAAAAACGATCCAGATTTATTTTGTTATGTGTGCGGCCAATATATCACCGGGAAAAAACGGAAGTGGTTCTTAACTTCATTGCAAAAGTCATATCAAGATTGCTATAATATCTATCCGCACAATTTGAACCAGCATTGGACACCGAGTACTATATGCATTCCATGTCGATTGAATTTATCTATGAAGTCTTCTAACGTAAAGTAAGTATAAATTAATAGATTTGGAATATTTTATAATTACAATATTTCTTAATTAAAATTTGAATTCTTCATATTCCTGATTTCAATTTTTTTTTTTCATTTTACAGACGACACTTGGAAATTTTGAAGCCTATGCTATGGAGAGAAACAGCGAACCACGCATCCGAGTGTTATTTTTGTTTAAGTACAAAAAGCATATTTGATGGCCCACAAATTCGCAAATTGGTGAACGATACTGAATTTGGCAGTTCAATGTCAGAAATTGAGAAGAATGCATGGGATTCGTTTGTATAGGTTATTCAAAATTTCTTAGGAAATAACAAGGGTGATGATTACGTTGCGCACGTTGAAGAGATGTTAACTCACTTCCAGAATCTTGGATGCAACATGAGCATCAAAGTTCACTACCTGCAAAGTCACTTAGATCGTTTTCCTGAAAATCTAGGAGACTTGAGTGAAGAACAGGGCGAACGATTCCACCAAGATATCCGGACAATGGAGGAACGATACCAGGGTCGCTGGGATGCACACATGATGGCTGATTTTTGCTGGAGTATTCAGAGTAACACTTCGTTATTCAACAATAGTAGAAAATCGACTAAAAGAAAATTTCAGAGTTTGTAGTTTATAATACATATTTATTTATTTATTTTCTTGTTTTATTTATTATAATAAATGTGAATAATAAAATATAAATTTTCTACTATTTAATTTATTTATTTATTTACATTTAAGCTCATCCAACACAAATGTCTTTCCGAAGAATAGAATCAGTATATTCTAGGTAGGGTTTTGCCAAAAATACACGAATGTTACTATGTAATGCATTTTTGATGTGAAAATTTGTACATAGCATGGGGAAAATGTTTTCAAAATTCAATCAATCGAAAGAAGAACATTAACTACTCAATTTTATGTATATCAGACAAAAAACTAAAATTTGGTGAAAATGAGCGAATTCACTTAATTGTGAATAAATTCGAAAAAAATCAATCGATTTTTATGATCGATATCTCATTTTGTTCCTATTACATGTGGCTTTGCGATAAAGCAATAAATCTGAACGATTTTTGCCGTTTTCGATTTTTTATGATTTTTTTTAACCAAAAAAATTTGCTATTTTCACGTAAAAAAAATATTTTTTCCCTCAATTTTTTATTATAACTCCAAAACTACTGAGCCGATTGAAACGCAATATATTAACGGATTAAAGGCTATGTAAATTTCAGTTTTTCTAAATTTATTTGAATAATATCGGACTAATTTTTTTTTAGTTATCATTAATTATGTGGAGACACGTCTAAAAAAATTTATAATTTTAATTAAAATTTTTAAAAAAAAAACCTCTCCATAGAATTTCAAAATTGAACCATATTTGTACTACTGGGACCACAATACATCAAAATTGTATAGTGGTTTTCAAAGCCCCTAAAATTTTTTCAAAATTGTTGCCTTGTGTTATCAAAAAAATTTTAAATTAAAATTTTTTCTTTGCGAAAAATTTTGAAAAATTAAAATTTTTTTCATATTGACAGCAACAGATGTGAATTTAAAGGATGTGAATTGGGGGACAGTAGGCGTTAATGCGTTAGTTCAAACTATTCGGCCTCTCGAATTTGTAGTCGAACTTTTCGACTCCACCCAAAATAATTTTGCTCAAATTAACATTTATAAATAAATTAAACCCAGCTTAAATATTTTAGACAATCGGATTGCTATGTATGATAAATTCAGTTGTAAAATTGTACGAAATTTGTGTTATTAATAAGGCCGATTATGTTATGAAATTTGATCCATACAGGATTAAAGTTACCACGTTTGAACAAAAAAGACCCCCAATTTGCAGAGTAACTTCTTTCAGATTTTAATTAATTACATTTAAAATATTTAGTAAATCGTTAAATATTTTTAAAATACCTTTAATTTGATACCTTTGATATATAATACACGCTTTTTGTTTTTTTTCTCCTTTTTATTTTCACACATGTTTTGTTTTGTTTAAAAACAAGATGTAAAGGGTGCATACAACAAAAAAGTTTTCAATTTATTTTTGATCAATGGTGATAATCTTTATCTTCGAGCTCATGTATTAGTTCTCATGTAGTGGGATAACTAGTTTATATGAATGTTTGATGTTTGCATGGGATTGTCACTTCTTTCAAAACGTGTTCTGATGATGGGAACCTAGAAAATTCCCGAAATAGATCTATCAACACATTCCTGAAAAAGTCAATTAATATTTTTGAAAACAAAAACTGACACTAATAGAAAACATATGATTTTCTATTGTTGATTTACTTGAATAAACGTCACTACATTGCTAGGTCTGTCAAAAAAAAAACAGAGTAGTATTTGGAAGATGACAAAGCCAATTGTGATAATATTTTGTTGTTGTTTTTGTTTTTTCTTTGATATTTTAAATTTTGAATAACGCTCCTAGACGAGGACAAGAAATTCTCATTGAGTTTGTGATTTAACATAACAAATATCTCTAGAAATTCTAATAACAAAGTCCCCTGAAGATTTCCTTGGGCAGGAATGAAATCCGGATAGGGACAAGCCTACAGCAGATTGTTTTCACAATTTGTTAAATAAGTTTTGGGACTTTAGCACATTTAATTACTATAAATGCAAAACTCTATAGATTATTTGTTAGGACAATATCCTAATAAAGAAATATAGAGTATTTCCTCGAACTTGAATAATTTTCATTTTCATTGCACAATTAAAGGTCGTAAAAACATAATTTTTATATTTAATAAAAATTATATCAAACTTGTAAAAGTAAATATTTTTAGTTATATCAAATTGAACTGACATTTTTCAGAAAATCATGCAAACTTTGATAAAAAACACAAAAATTTTGTTCGACTTTTGACAAAATAATCAATAAAAAAAATAAAATAATCAATTTTTATAAAATGTGCTGAAAAAGAGGACACACAAAACGAATTATAATTTTTTCAATTTATTTACTTTTTTTATATAAACATTTAAAAAATCTTTAAAATTAATTTTAAAAAAGATGTTTTCGCATAGGCTAAAGTGGGTTAATAATATTCAATGAAGTGAGAATTCAATATCAGTATAATTTCAAGTATGCATATTAAATAAATGAAATACAATAAAAAGTAAAATTTTTCATTATTTCGAATTTTGGGAATGTTTAACCCCCCGTCAAACACATATTCTGAAACCTTCGAACAAACACATAGACCCCTATACGTTTTCATGCATTTGTATGGCAAAAAGGGTAGCGTAATTTTGAATTGAATGAAGTATGCTCGTATATTATTTTGGTAAAAATGTAAAAAAAAATTTATTCATTTTGTGGAATGCAAGAAAAACAAGTATAATCAACTTTAGAATGTTGTTGGCACACAGGATTATTGCATTTGGTGCAATAAAAACGTGTCTTCCTATGCAGCTTTTCGCCTTGCGTGAGACAAATTCTGCAATCTTTTCTGGAATTCAGTATACTAGGGCCGCTTTGTTGGTTAGACAGCATGTTGCTGGGAATATTCAACGGCCTACCAAAGAAAGATTCAATGGCCAAACGGGAATGTTGTCCCAAAATTGTATAGGGGTCTGGCCAGGCATATGTGTTTGTTCGAGTGGCGACTTTTTTCTTTTGCAGTTTTCGTCGTGTTGGAACGATATTTTTGAATTTTTTTTTACAGATAGAAAGCCAACAATATTTTAGGCGGCTACCGGGAAATACAGGTATCTACCTAAACTAGAAGTATGTTTAATTAACGCTCAAAAATGAAATATGCCTGGCCAGAACCATGTGTTTGTCCAAGGGTTAATAAAAAATACAATTTTTTTTTTTATCAAAAATGTTCTATTTTCAACTAAAATTCGGCACGGGTTAACGTTTTCCAAAAAAAATTAATTCTTCAATTTGGAATCATTTGAAATATAACAGGGAAGAGCAATAAACGAAAATCCAGTCAAAGTTCTGTGATACTACAGTCAGCTTAACCTGTGATTTTCTGTGTACTGTGTTGTTAATATTTATTTAATTATTTACTTAAAATTCTGTGTAGTGATGTCCAGTTTTTATTTACAAATAAAATTTACATATTATATTTTCTGACTATGTAACAAAATTTCATTTTATAACTTTACGCTCCTGAAGAAGTTTGAATAAAGCAAACGAAACGTTGAGCAAAAACATGATAAATTGATTTTTATTTACAAATAAATGAGATTATTGACCAAAATAGCCCATAAGGAAACCCCTTTTTAAAATCTAAAGAAAATCGACAAAGCTGTTGTTTTTGAGGGTCCTTTTTAAAATAATAGAGTTTGTAATAGAAAACTAACCAGTTACCAACCCTATTTTTTATTTACCACCAAACTTAATACCGGATAATAGAAAGTTTTGCTGGGTATTCTCTGTATATGCCGACAATCAACCATTCACAATAAACAATCGATAAACCACAGGGATTTGCTGTGTGTAAACAAAAGCAGCAACAAAACACAGGTCAAATGTCGTGGCGACTCTTTGAATATAGAAAAAGAAAAAACAACAAAACAGGATTGTTTTATGGAAACCTTATTCAGTTACTTGGCCATCAAATAATAGATATGATGACTTTTTAATTAAACGGTAAAAAAAAAAAACAAAATGTCAAGTTTATTGAAATATTGACAATATGCCAAACTTGATGGGGGTGGGTCTAATTGGTGAAGTAGTATTACCGTTTTATTTGTTTACAAGACCTTGGAGTTAAAAGCAAACAGAACCAACACAAATGAACTGACCAACTTTCACACAGGTGGTGTGAAGTGGAATTATGTGAGGCATGTATCGCCCGCAATATTTTAAGGTTGATTAATAACTTAACTCATTTTTGATACAGTGTTCCTTTATCGACCCACTACTAAAGAGATAATTAAGTGATTTAAAACTCTTTATTATATTATTACAACTTGCCAATAGCTAAAGTTCGGATGTTATCTGACAGATTATTAGGTTTTCGTTATTATAAGTATACTTTAAGCTAAAAGTGACCGATAAGCTAAAGTAAAGATATTGTTGCCTTTAACTTTAAACGTAAGGTTTATGTGTTTAAAGTTGCCACATTTTCTGCTCTATAAAGAAAAAAACAGAAAATACCGAATTTCACAACCGAATTTCACATATTATTGTTTGTTTGTAAACAAATAAATAAAAGTACGTTGCCACTACGTATTTTTATAAACCAATTCATAAACCAATAATCGGTTTTTAGTTTGGTGCTGCCACATTATCAAAAATATTAATTTTATTTTATTGGGAAGTTGTAATAACGAAAAACATTATAGCTCACTTTATTCCTCACTTTAGCTAAAGTTACTTTTTACTAACATTTACTTTAAAGGCAAGTTGTAATAACGGCCCTTAGGGGCCGTTATTACTCAGGCTCTGTGTGAGGTAGCAAAAATTATTATAAACTTAAATAATATAATATAATATAAAATAAAATTTTTTTTTATGTAAATAGAACATTTTTGGTCTTCAAAGCTTCGTAATGTCATGATGCTTGTTAGGAAAAGATCCTAGCCACGTGCTTAATTACTAAGAATACAATAATGAAGCAAAATTGATTATTAATAGGTTTTTTTTGTTAAAGCTCTGTCTAAACTAGATTTGTTTCAATAAGCCAACTCTCCATGATGTGCGCACAACAACTGCTCTAAAAGTTAACATTTCACTCAATTACAGTGTTGTGATATTTTAAAGCTCTTTATCTTTTACTTCTTTTTCCGCTGTTCCAAGAAACCAACAAGAATATCCTACAAGTGGATTCTGTTTTCCAAAAAAAATTGTCTTCAATATTTTAAATAACGTACAATGTTTAAGCCCATTAAATTTAAGAATGAATTCTTTTAAAGCTCTGTCGTCGACTCTGTTATACTGGAAAAATGTTCGCTGGGTTTATTGTGCATTGAAGTTGAACCAGACAGACTACGCCCTGAGTAAAACTTGCACAGTAACAGTTAATTTATAAAAGTTATTAGCCTTCCTTTTAATATTTATCTTTAATTATCATATGATCAGATGAGTAGATTTTTAAATATTTACTTACATTATCGATTGTTTATTTTGGATTGCACTTTTTTTTCTAAAAATAAACCGAAAAATGTATTTTTTTTCACTTTGAAAATAATTTGTTTATAAATTTCACTTGAATTTTTATAAAAAATCTTGACACAAAACCTAATAAAAGTCTTTAGCTAGATGGGTTTTTCGCGATAGATTTGCAAATAAATACTTTTTTGTTATAACTCGTTGAAAATACAAAGAGAATTAAAAAAGAATATATAAAAAAAAATTACAATAATGTCAAATTTGTACTGTATAAATATAATTATTTGGGTAAACGTTGCCAGATTCAACGATTTAAAACCATGTAGACAAAAATTATAATATTAATCATGGCGGTTTTACTACACGGATAACATTTCTCAGTTAATATCTACTAAATTTTTAACTGAGTCTCAGGTGAAATACTGCGGCTCACAGTTGATTTATTTAATTGAATATAACTAATTTTATTTTCAAAATTTATTTGAGGCAGCTTTCAGTTACCGTTAACAAGTTGTTAATTTGGGTTTGAAACTCACTACTATACAAAGTAAAAAATTTTTTCATATAGAGCAATTTAAAAATATAAAATACTTTGCTAAAATGACATAAATTAACCACTGAAGAGTCCTTGGAGAGCACGAAACTCCGACAGCTTGGCATATCAGTTGTGTACGTTAAATTTGTCAATAAAAATGGTTTCTTCTTCCTGTAAAAATCTAACTGAAATACAAAAGATTTTAATTTAGTAGCTACCCAGCCAGAAATGGTCTGAAAAATCAAGCACTGGCAGAGCACTTTTTGCCAATGATCCAACTAATAAAGGGCTGGCAAAGCACTGATTTACAACGCTCTGCCAACGTTAGCAAAAAGTGCTTAATTAACAAAATTTACAACGGTAAAAATAATAAAAGCACTGGCACAGCTCTGGCTTAAAACGCTCTGCCAACGTTCGTAAAAAGTGCATTGCCAGTACTTATTTACAATATTGACAACCGTTAACTTAAAAATGGCACATCCCTTATTCACAACAAGAGTGGAAAAATTCAAAACAAAATTGCATTTTATGATTTGAAGTTAAGAATATTAGGGTCTCTTATTATAGTCATCACAAAGTATATTTTTTGTACTAAAATTTTACTAAAGAAATTTATTTTCAAATTTCTTTATTTAGTAAAATTGTAGTAAATAATCGTGCTAACTTATCACAAAAATAATTTATTAAAAAAAAAAATATTCAGTTATTTTGTAGTTAACTCAGCTGAAGCAAGCCTATTGTTATTTCGGTTCAAATTACCAAAATTATGCAATAAGAAATATTACAACTCTTTACTGAAGTGAATTACTAAGTAGGACTTTATTGGTCGTTTTTTGGTTTTGGTACTGGCAAAGCGCTTATTGCCAGTGCTTTGCCAAAGCTTTAAAAAAGAAACGGCCAAGCCCTGCCCGGTGTTATCATATTGGGGTTGGCAAAGCACTTATTATATTATTTAAAAAGCTTTATTGGTTGTTCTACCAATGCTTCGCCAACGTTTTAAAATTTTGGTTTTGGTACTCGGAAAGCGCTCATTGCCAGCGCTTTCCCAACGTTTTAAAAAGGAACGCCCAAGCCCTGCCCGGTGTTATCATTTTGGGGTTGGCAAAGCACTTAAATCTTCAGATATCCAACGCTCTGCCAACGCTCATACCACCGTTGAAAGCACTGGGCCAATGCTTTGCCGTTCGTATTTTTCTGGCTGGGTAATAACCAATTAAAATCCGCTGGTAGGAACTGCAAATATTTGTATTTGGTTGTCAGATATATATACTTTTTATTTAAAGTTTAAAAACAATTCAACTAAAACATAAATTACATTAAAAATGATTGCTCCACCATTACCATTTTATTTGCTGAATATTCCATCGGGTTTCCGCACTTTGAATTCCGGTTTTTTTATAGCCTATACTTATTCCAAACGTTGAATTTGTTTCCTAAATAATTTTTTTTTAATAGAGTTTCAGACGCAATAATTTATTAAAATTTATATTTCCTGAATTTCTTTTGTATTTTTTTTTCGACAGCTTTGCTTTCAAAATTATTAGTTATTTAGAAATCAACTAGTTACAAAATATTATTTTTAACTGAATAGAAAGTTGATGCTTATTTTTTCAGTTATTTTTAAACACTTTGATTTTAAGTAATGTTTTTTCTAACTGAGCTTCTGAGGATTTTTTTTGGTGTAACAAAATGTTGAAAGGATTAACTCAATTAAGTCTCCATTTGTAAACACAAACTTATAAATATCCGTTTTTAATGGAATTTTACATATGTAAGCAGTCCTCTCGGAGGCAAAAAGAACAAAACTTTAGCTGTCCAAACTAAAATTATAGGTAATCAAATGATGCGCTGGTGAGACAAGTTTGCGGAGTTTTAAAACCAGGTTTGTTTTAGCCTCTCGTGATCTTTGATATACATAGGTTTTGTTTTTCAAATGGAAAGTGTTTTAAAAAATTTATTGCGAAAAAGTAAAATAAAGCCATGAAACACATGACTTGGTTAGTATTGTAACGTCTATATAATAATTCAAAAAACAGTTTTATATTTCATGCACCATCCTTATTCTTTAAATATGTGTTTTGACAACTAATTCTAACCCTGGTCCTAGTATTTACCTCTTGTACACATCCCGATTTAAACGATAACGAAGAAGATATTGCCTGTTAGTATAAGAAGAATATTGGTTTGTTGTATGTTTTCACCGTATGTAAATAATTAAATACATAAAAAATAAATATTATTTTGTTAAAATAAAATTATAAAAAGTTGATTTTATTAAATTCTAGTAAAAAATTAGCTTTCATTGCAAATATTAAAATAATTTATATGAAGTCATACATGATGCATAATTATATTTAACTTTTTTAGACGAGTTGTTTTTATTTATTTTTTTTTTCGTTAATTCGATTATTGTTTAATTTGTTTTGCATTCATAATTTTTATTTATTATTTTATACATTGTCTTAATAGCTGATCTAATAAATATTTCATGCAATTAAATTCTTATGTCGGGTTTTTTTTTAACTTATTTAAAATTCATCATTTTTTTTTTTATTAATTAATAATCATATAATTACAAATTATATACTATTACCCTAACCGAGCACTAGCTAGCTATGGCCTTCGGAGCGTTGTAGCGAAAACAGACCAGTGCCTCTGGTGGGAATCGAACCCACGGCCCCGCACTGATAAGCCAGCACGTTAATATATAGTGTGGTGTAACAACTAACAATCCTTGGTAATTGGTCTGTGATTGGAACTTCTGTTTCGGCACAATTCGACTATTTTTTATATAATTTATCTGGCAACTACTAATGTGCTGTATAAATATAAATATTAAACCAGTGCTTCCTAAACTGAATGTTTTGACAGTTGTCGATATAAAGAAAAAATAAAGCAATTGTGAAAAAGTTACAAAAGGACGTCGCTTTTCCTGGTAATTGTAACAAATTTTGTGCAATGAATTTCAAATAAATTACAAGAAATTGTTCTTAATAGTGTCCATATTTAGTAATGGCAATTGATTTATAACGAGGTAATAATTAGCTAATGTTTCTATATTTTAACATATTGATAATTTTTGATTAGAACACTGGCAGAACAAATTTTCTGGGTGTAATAATTAAATAGGACATCTTACAATGGTGTATAAAAAAATCAACAACTGCCGCCGGAACAAAAACAAATGTGTTCAAATGAAACTTAACATGAACTGTATCAGCTTGTAATTTGAAAGCGATTACAAATGAGATTTTTAAAGAGGATTTTGAATATAAAAGTTTTGCTTTCAAAGGCCAAAAAAACGATTTATAAAAAAAAACCAAAATTAGTGGCGCAGGGGCAACTTACGATTTCAAAAAGAGGCCATTTTTTAGATCCATTAAAAGTGACCCGATCTAGAGTAATTTTAGTAAAGTTTAGATCCTTAAGAGCGAGCGCAAAAATGTTCCTCAAATGAATGGAAATCACAGAAATTGTATAAACTTAAGTACTTTTTAGTTTCCAAAGGAAAATAAATAACTTAAAAGTTATCGCACTCGAACAAAACTGATTTTTTGGGAAATCTCCCAGATTCCAATTATAACTGGATATCGTATTTCACATAATATCTTAAATGTACTTAATATTTTACTTCATTCGTAAATGCCTTTTATTTATTCCAGAGAAGCAAGCCGATTTAAAACTTTCGGCGGCGGCGGAAGAGCAAATATTTTCAACGGCTGCTGATTGGTCTTGCGCGGATTTTTTTTTCGGCTGAAGAAATCCGCTAAAATTAACAAAATCGCCAAAATTACAAAAAATGCCTACTATTAAAAAATCACCAAATTTAAAAAATCGTTAAAAAAAAAATCGCGAAAATTGAAAATATCGCAAAAAAATTATAAGTTATTTTTAGAAGTTTTAGATTTTTAGAACAGTTATTTACTATAAATGAAATTAATGTTTACCCAGATCAAAATATATTTGAAGTGAATTTTTACGATTAAAACGCTACAAAATTTTAGCATTCTTCAAAATAAAAAGTTCGATGCATTTATCTCAAATGGTGACGCTATTTTCTTTTATTTCGGCAACGGTATATTAGGGCTAACAATATTGCTGTTATTTCTGTAACGGCTTTTTTAGCCTTAACGGTATTTTACTTATTTCGATATCGGCATTTTAGCGGTAACAATATTTTAGTCATTTCGGTAGCGTTATTTTAGGGATAACGGGTTTTCAGTTATTCGAGGTAACGTTATTTTAGTTATTCGTGTAATTTTAATGCACACCGATATTTTTAGCCATATTATTTCCAAATTTTAATGACTGGCTAGTTTATGATCAAACTTTGGGAAAATGTATATATTTACAGCGATTATTTTGTTTATGATTTTATCAGATTATTTCGGCAACGGAATTTTAAGGATAACGCTATTTCAATTATTTCGGTAACGGTATTTTAGCGATAACAGTATTTAAGTTATTTCGGTAACTGTATTTTAAGGATATTGGCATTTAAATTATATCGGTAATGGTGTTTTAGTTATATCGGTAACGGTATTTTAGTTATATCGGTAACGGTATTTTACCGATAACGGTATTTCAATTATTTTAAGGATAACTATAGTCAGTTGAAAGGGTTTTAAATCGATAACAATATTATAACGGTATTTCCTGTCATCCCTGACAGAAAGTTAACTTTTTTCGCTCCCCCCTAAATGTTAAAGAATATAGTCAAATGGCTCTGTACTCTATTTTATACAATTTTTGTAATTTCCATTCACCACCATATTTGCATAAAAAAAGTTAAACAGTTCTCAACCCTCTCTCAAGGGTTGACAATATACTAGTTCGGGCCACGTTTAACGGATCTGAAAAATTTACACATTTTTTGAAATCGTGAGGAAATTTTCATTCATTTGAGTTCCTACTCCTGTATGTAAATACGCGATTACGGTTTTGGACCCTCGTCGCCACTAATTTTATTTGTATAATATTTATACATTATACTCTTTGGTATAATCATACTCTTCCCACTGCTCTCAGCAACAAAATACAGAACTCGGGTAATTATATGAAAATATTTTTTACATTCAAAAATAATTGCAACATGTTGATAAAATTTTTTTTACTTATATTTTGTTATTTTCTATTAATGACTAATATATTTTAATAGACAAAGTCAAAATTTGTGTGCAGATTTTACTTTAAACGACCCTCGTTAAAATTTGGACGGAGACAATTTGCCTTGACTGTTACTATTTTGTAGAGTACGATATGTAGTTTTAATAAGAAATATTTGCGGTCTCCATTCTTGGTAGTAAATAACCCTTGTAGATCTGGTTTATGGTGTACGTTTGATAAATTTATCAGAATTTACCAGAACCAACAACAAAATAGCGGTTTTCATTCTTGGTGTTATATTTACTTGTTATATTTACTACGATTTGTTCACAACAAAGCGTGAGTGTTTTTTTTAATGTATGTATGGTAAATTTATAAATCAGCTGATTTCTGTTGTATATAAGTATCAAAAATTATTTTAATTTGAGAAAAATGCCAAAAATTTACAGAAAAGAAAAAATCACAAATTTATTATTGCAAAAAGCAAAATGCTTTCGTTTTAAACTAGATTTTTTGATATTTTTTTATTCATTTTTAAGTTTTTTCTACTGATAAATTTATCACGTTTTTTGAGTGGTACTTCGTCACAGCGTAGTAAATTTTAGTGCAATCCATTTTGTTGATGGTTCTGGTAAATTCTGATAAATTTATCAAACGTACACCATTAACCAGATCTACAAGGGTTGTTTACTACCAAGAATGAATACCGCTAATGCACAGTGGGATAAATCACAAAATTTGTGGAAATAATTCGGCCATTTGTTAACTTGTGGTCCGATTGCAAATAAATTTGGAACAAGCATAAAAGACATAAAATGGAGTTTAAGTTTTGATTTTGAACCTTCCTTTGGGGGCGGCAAAATGGCTGCCCAAAGTTGGGTACTTTTTTGATAAAAAATTTTGAGTGTTTGCCATTTCTTTGTTTCTCATCTGATTTTCAAAAAATTAACATATTAGTAATTGTTTCGATGAAACTATTTAAATGTTTAATCCGAATCGTATTAAAATAAAACACAACTTTTAAGAGCAAACTTCATTTAATTATTATAAATTCACTGAATTACAAATTGTATTCTGTAAGAAAATCAAAGTTATTAGTTTCTTTAAAAAAATTGTATTGTCGCGTGATCGGTTTGACTCAGATTAAATTTTAGCAAACATTTTTCATTTGCTGTAGCCCTTTACCTTCAAACGACATTACAATTTACTGTTATTAAGCAATACAAATTACTTATACAGAAAAAATTCATATAAAAAAAAATACAATGTAGAAAACATTAATGTATGTATGAGATGTATATGTATGCATACGTTACATTGAAATTTAACGAAAAGGAAAGAAAATAAATGAGGATAATAAAGTAATACTGTGATATATAGGCCAGTGGCGGCAACATTCTTCCCCTCGTAAAGGAATCAGGTGATGAGTTTAGCTTCAGATTTAGTGCCGACATCTAGAATAGCAACTTTAGATATAGGCCTTTCAAGGATGCTGGTTGAGGTTTTAAGTTTCACTCTTCTGACTTGTCCGTCCTTGGCAGTTGTAGTTTCATTTATGATACCTTTTGGCCAATTGTTTCTGGGGAGATTTTCATCTACCAAAATTACTACGTCTCCTACGGAAGCCGGTCGCTGCTTGGTGTACCATTTACTACGACGTAACAAATCTGGTGCATATTCTTTAACCCATCTTCGCCAAAAAAGTCGGCAAATTTTTGTGTTTGCCGCCAGCGATCACGTAAATCGTTGTCGGAACAGATAGGCTTATTGCCTGAAGAGGACCCCAAAAGTAGGTGGTTTGGTGTTAAGGGTTCATCGTCGGCTGCATCCAGCGAAACGAACGTTAAAGGGCGTGAGTTGACTATAAATTCAGCTTCACATAAGGCGCTTTTCAGACTTTCGTCGTTGAATTTTAAATTATTACACGTCACATTGAGAACTGTTTTTATGGACTTTACCATTCGTTCCCAGGCTCCACCCATGTGTGGGGCTGCCGGTGGATTAAATGCCCATTTAATTTCATCAAATTTATTAACCATATCGTTTAAATCCAGACGCTGTTGTTCTTCTTTAAAAATTTTTGCAGTGGCTTTAAAGTTGGTACCATTATCCGTAAATATTTCTTGTGGTGTACCACGACGGCTTATGAAGTTAGAAATACACATTATACAGGAGCTTGTATCCAAACTGTGTGCGACTTCTATATGTACAGCTCGAACCGTCAAACAGGTAAATAGTACTCCCCACCTTTTCTCCTTATGCCTTCCCACTACTACTAAATATGGACCAAAAAAATCGATACCGACAAATGTGAATGGGCGTTCAAAACAGGCTAGTCTGGCATATGGTAGTGGAGCCATTTGGGGTACGATAGGCAAGCTCGAATTATTTTTACAACGTTGACATTCTTTACGAATTGTTTTATATAGTACACGTAGGCGAGGTACGTAAAATCTGTTTCTAATGTTGTTAATGATAGTTTCGTGAAAACAGTGATGATGTAGTACGTGATAATGGCGCACAATTAAAAAGGTGACCGGGTGGTTACCAGGTAGTATAATCGGGCGATTACAATTTAACGATTGGACTCTTCCTTCTGCTCGTAGAATACCATCTTCATCTATACATGGATTAAGTTGTTTTAATTTACTATGATTACTCACGTTTTTATTACTGACGATATTGGCAATATCTTCTGCAAACTCCCTTTGTTGAGCTTGTTTGTATAAAATAGCTTTTGACCTTTGAATCATATCAAAACTAATTTCGCTTGGAGGTTTCTTTTTATTTATGAGAGATCTAACTCGTTCAATATAGAGCAAAAACGTTGCGAGTGCCCTGTAGAGGTGCCTCCAGCAGGAAAAATATTCAAAATTTAAAGTTAACGGACTTTTTTGGCAAATATGGAAAACAGCATGTCGCATTTCGATCTCTTCATCGCTTTTATTATTACGGAATTCAAGGCCACCACAAACAGGCCAATCATCTTCCTTACACTCTAAAAATTCGGGACCATTGAACCATTGAACTGTGTTGGCTTTTGATGCTTTGGTAGCGGCATCCGCTGGATTACATTTTGTTGGTACCCATTTCCACTGGGAAAGATTTGTCGTTTCGAGAATTTCGCCTACACAATGCATTACAAACGGTTTAAAATTTCGTGGATCCATTGATAGCCAGCTTAATACTGTTTTTGAATCGGTCCACCAGTAGCATTTGGTGAACTTAATACGGCTGCTGTTCAAAATTTTTGTTGCTAACCTTACACCAATAACAGCTGCCTGAAGCTCCATTCTCGGTATAGATACCGGTTTTAAAGGTGCCACCTTACATTTGGCGGCTAGTATTGATGTATTTACTTCAGAGTTGAACTGAACACGTAAATAGCATACGGCTGCATATGCGTACTCTCCGGCATCGACAAATGTATGTAGCTCGATATTAGTGGAGACCGTCAAAAGGGGTGAGTAGCAACGTGGGATGCTTACTTCTGATATAGCTGATAATGTTGCAGTCCATTGATGCCATTTATAAAATAAATCAGTAGTTAATTCGTCATCCCATTTTGATTTAAGGCCGATTGTGTAAATTGAAAGAAGTCCCAGTGGGTCGAATATGGTCATCAATACTTGTAAGACCTCTCGTTTAGTTGGAATGACTTCGCCGTTAAATACATCTCTACTCATTCTCGAAAATCTACAAATATACTTGAAAACATCGTTATTAGGGTCCCAATACATACCTAGTATTTTTTCTACGGAACCCAGGTTGTGAGCTGATTGTCCTTTTTTATCGTTACCGCACAAGTGTTTTTGCAGTTGAACAGAATTTGTTGTCCAATTGTGCATACTAAATCCGGCAGCTGCATGTATATTTTTGACGTTAGTAGCAAGCTCCAATGCTTCTTCATATGTATTCACGCTGTCGATGAAGTCATCTACGTAGTGGTGAAATTTAATTGCTTCAACTGCACGGGGATATTTTGTTATAAAGTTATCGGCATTTTTATCACGAACAAAATGCGCTATACATGGAGCACAGGATATGCCAAATGAAAGGGCCCGCATCACATAAACGCTTGGAACTTGTTGTTTGTTAGAATCGTCAAACCATAGAAACCGTTGTACTTGCATATCTTCTTTACGAACGTTGATACGGTGAAACATTTCAGAAATGTCTCCGCAGACGGCTATTTTTCCAGCTCGAAATTCAACCAGGATATCAAAAAGGGGCCTAAGCATATCTGGACCACACATTAGAAAATCATTCAGTGATGAACCATTAACTTTAGACGCTGCATCCCAAACTAGACGTACCTTTCCGGGCTTATTTGGGTTCAAAGCAATAAATGTTGGTAGATACCAAACAGGATTAGAGCATGACACAATTTCCGCTTCAGATAATTTTTTCGCATAACCTTTAGACACTAGCTTGTCGATTTCATTCTGCATTGTGGTCTGTAGTTGTTTGTCTTTTTTAAATTTCTTTTGCAAACACATTAATCTATGCAGTGCAGAGTTATAGCTGTCTGGCAGTTGTGGATTTTCACTTTTCCACAATAAACCTATTTCATACTGGCCGTTCTTCTTTTGACACGTGCTCTCAAGTATTTTTAAAACCCTTTGATCGTCGGACGATAGTAATTTTTTCTCTGGTGACGCGTCAATGGAAAAATAGTTTTTTATTAATTCATGCAAAACTTGATATTGGGTCTCACAGTCACATGTGTGTACGTTGATGAAGGAAACTTTTGAGTTTTTAGAAGTACCACCTTGTAAGGTCCAGCCCAAGCGAGTTTTTGATGCTATCGGCTGGTTCCAGCTGCCCTCACGAATTTTAAGTGGAATCGCCAGCTTCCAGTTGTTGAGGCCAATTAAAACTTTTGGTCTCACATTTGAATAAGATTTGAGAGGCACCCCGTTTAAATAGGGATTTTTCTTCACAATATCGTTAGAATTCATTGATTGTATTGGTAGATCCAAGTTGGTGACAGTATAAACGTCGTTTAAAGTAAATTGTGTATTATTTTCCGTACCTGATATCATTACCGAAAATTTCACTGCTGCCTCTTCTTCACGTGTTATTTGCCCAGTCCATTGCAGCGTTAATGGTTCTTTTGTACCTTCTACGTTGAGTTCTTCAAAAAGACCATGCTCGATTAAAGTTACAGAAGAACCCTCGTCCAAAAACGCGAACGTTTCCAAGGTTTTAGATTTGCCATACAGACGTACAGGAACATATCTGAAAAGCGGATTTACAATTACATTTATATTATTGTGAGTGTTTACCAATTTTTCTCTTTCGTTGAGTGCCACGTCATTTGCAGACTGTTCTGTGTTGTTATTGTTGTTGTTTTTGTGCATCAGCTGATGGTGTTTTGCAGTACAATTATTAATACCACAAACCTTGTTTAAAAAACATTTGCGACGATGGAAATTTAGACACTGACGACAAAGCCTTTTTGTATTTACTATGGACCATTTTTTATCTAAAGGAGCATTTTTAAACTCCTCACAATTATGTATTTTATGGGTATCGCTGCCACACACTACGCACGTTGTTTTTGGTGCTTGTTGATTCTGGTTTGCTTCTGTTGTGTGTATATTCATGGATGCACTACGTTTAAAATTTGCTGGAGAAACGACTTGACTGGCTGCCATCGCAATATTGTACATCCAGTCACTAAATATTTTAACTATAGGAATTTTGTTGTCTTTGGGGTACATTGCCCAGTTTAATTTTTGATTGTTTGGCAGCTTTTCTACCAGTTCTTTAACCAACAAGGGGTTGTTAAGATGCGGGTCTAAAGAGCACGCTTCCATTGTAGAGCAAATATTTCTTACCATGAGTGCATATTCTATAAAATTTTCCAATTTCTCTTTTGGTGGTGGATGCTTGCGAGCTTTTTCAATTAAACTTTCTAGAATGTGCTCCGGCCTGCCGTAGCACATTTCAAGTGTTTGTATTATTTCGGGTACCATAGACGGTAAAAGTAGTTTGGTTCTTACCAAATCTTTGGCCCTTCCACGTAGACAAGATTGTAAACGTATTAGATTTTCCGCATTTGAGTAGCCGGCAATTTCCGAGCTATTTTTAAAACTGCTTAAAAACAAAGGCCAATCTTCTGGGTTACCGTCAAATGTTGGAAGATCTTTAGGAATAACCTGTCTTGCAGCTAATTGCACTGAAGTTGGCTGATTCGAAGAAAAGTTTAATGAAAAGCTGCTGCCAGAATTGGTGTCACCTTCACTTTGAGACAATATTTTATATTTTTTTTCTAAATACTGTTTTTGCAATTCTTTCTCTTCTTCAAGCATTCGTAGTTGTAAATCACGTTGCTTTGTCAAGTTGTCATTTGTTGCCTTTTGATATTTGTCACCCGTTGAGTGTGACAAAGGGTTTTTCGTTTTGGCAAAGCTTGAAGAATTGCATTGTAAAAAGGAATTAGACCACGTCATTATATTATTCGTGTTTCTAGTACCAACGTTGCAGAAACTATATTCAGTATTTATTACTATTGGTGCTTCTATGTATGCACTTGCATTGGATGATGTTATTACCATCGTTGCTTCAGATGACGTAACCGGTGTTTCATCAGTCAGGTTTTCTTTTTGTTGATCACCACCTTTTGCATGTGATGTTATATTGGTAGCACCACGTGTGCCTTGGGTCGACGAGCTATTAAGTGTCACCGGTTGAAGGTGACCGCAGAGGTCACAACTCCAGCTAATGTTTGCTACATCGCTATTTACGTTGACACACTCGAAATGAAACCAATTGTCACACGTGTCGCACTGAACCATCCTATTGGTATCCATAAGGGAACATTTTCCACAATTATACTCGGACATTACGTTTTGGTTTTTTAACCGATACGCGTTAAATTTTCTTAAATTTTTTTTAAAGATTTGTTTCGATGAAACTATTTAAATGTTTAATCCGAATCGTATTAAAATAAAACACAACTTTTAAGAGCAAACTTCATTTAATTATTATAAATTCACTGAATTACAAATTGTATTCTGTAAGAAAATCAAAGTTATTAGTTAGCTTTAAAAAAATTGTATTGTCGCGTGATCGGTTTGACTCAGATTAAATTTTAGCAAACATTTTTCATTTGCTGTAGCCCTTTACCTTCAAACGACATTACAATTTACTGTTATTAAGCAATACAAATTACTTATACAGAAAAAATTCATAAAAAAAAAAAATACAATGTAGAAAACATTAATGTATGTATGAGATGTATATGTATGCATACGTTACATTGAAATTTAACGAAAAGGAAAGAAAATAAATGAGGATAATAAAGTAATACTGTGATATATAGGCCAGTGGCGGCAACAGTAATCTTCTTGTAAAGATGAACAAAAAACATGCTTACATGTGTGGGTTACCTCCAATAGTTTCCGAGATATTCCGATTTGAAAATGTGAAATTCCAAATTTTGTCCGACTCATGTCCAAATTTTTTCGAATATCGGGACCAATTTTCGTTTTAAAATAACGGTTATTTAGTCAATAAAATTCTTGATTGAAAGGTTGAAAGCTCGTTATAAATTGAAAATAACATAAAAATAATCTCGATGTATATAAAAACAAAAAACTAATATAACTTAAAAATATTACTTGAGCCAGAGTACACACTAAAAATTTTTTATATAAATAGAACATTTTTGGTCTTCAAAATTTAGTAACGTCATGATGCTTGTTAGGAAAAGACCTAACCACGTGGTTGATTACTAAGAAGACAAGAATGGAGCAACATTGATTATTAATAGGTTTTTTGTTAAAGTTCTGCCTATTATATAGGCTCTAGCTTTTCTAAAACTTCGGGTTCTGATGAGATCTTTAGCCAGACCGAAATACTAGTATCAACCTAGCTAATATGTTTGATTTGCTTTATTTTTGTAAATATACGGAGGTTGAAAGCTCGTTATAAATTGAAAAAAAAATTAGTTCAATATCTTGTTTCAGTCAAAAATTACATTGGTTTAAAGTAAAAATTAAAAAAAAAGTAAATTTTGGCGATATTTTCCCCAAAAAGCACCAAACTTCTTATCGCTCCAGACAAATATTTTTCTTCTGAACATATAAAGTATGTATACTTTTCTGGAGTTGTGCAAAAAAAAATTTGATTTGTAAATACTTTTCCCCCCATCCGATTAAAAAGTTGCCATATTTTTGAGGTAAATATCAACTTTAACTCACAGTTAAAATTTGTGCACGCCTCCAATTGGGTAGTGGAAACCGGTTTTAGATACTCCAACAGATACCTAATGTAGTGTGCAAGTTATTTCCAATCCCCGCTTTAAATGGCGACATGGTAGCAAAAAACGAAAAAAAATCCCATTTTTGGAATTTATTTTTATGAATTGTGGGATTGTTTTCAGAAAATCATAAATTTTGACATTTGTTTCGATTTGTTGACCTTAAAGTCTAGTTAAATCCAAAAAATCATTGGATTATGTTTATTAATAAATATTTTATTGAATAGTGAAAATTTTCATTTAAGCAAAAACTGAAATTTTTACCTTCATATTTGGATTACCCAAGTTTTTGTTTTACCAAGATGGCTAAATTCAACCTTTTTTAAAAAAATCGCAATCTACAGGTAATTTTACCAAATACCAAACACTGGTATGTTATGTTCATAACTTCTAAACAGAAAATCTTCAAATGTTAGCCCTTATTCATATATTTCTTCTAATGTGTCCTCGTATTCACATCTTACATAATTGGGTCAGGTAAAAAGGGTTTTATGATGTTCTTCATTAATGAAAAAAAACAGACAAACAAATTAGGTTGTTTCTTTATTTAATACAAAATAATCGGACACATCATTATTTATATCTAACAGATAAAGCAAATCTTTTAATTCTGCATTATTTACAGATGCCAATGTGTTATAAGAAATCCATCGTTTTCTCATTGACGACAGGACGGGATCGGAAGACAGTAATAGGTTATTGAAAATATCTTCGTTCTGTGAATGGCAAACACTCAAAATGTTTTATGAAAAAAGTACCCAACTTTGGGCAGCCATTTTGCCGCCCCCAAAGGGTCTGGAGTTCAAAATCAAAACTTAAACTCCATTTTATGTCTTTTATGCATGTTCCAAATTTCATTGCAATCGGACCACAAGTTAACAAATGGAAGAATTATTTCCACAAATTTTGTGATTTATCCCACTGTGTAATGTATTGCACTAATATTTACCACGCTGCAGCGAAATTAAGTCCTTAGGGAATTAAACAAAAAAGTTAAATCCATAAGGGAATTAAACGAAAATGGAATGAATTCCCTGACCAAAAGTTAAATTAACTAGATTTGAATGAACTCCCCACAGAATAAGTTCCATAATTTTCGTGAAGGAATTAAAAAAAAATTTTTTAATGAATTATTTAAAGACAAATCGAATGAAACAACAGGAATTCATTCAATTCCTTAAAGTTGATCAGGAAATTCATTCTTCCAATTTAAACGCATTTAAAAAAAAAATGGGAATTAGGAAATGAATTTTTCACAGCTCTGCTTCTTATACATGTTTTTTATCGCAATAATATTCAATCTCTTGAAAACCGTTGGGTTTCTGTAATTTTGTTTGCCCGATTCCGCGAAAAATTTCTAGGTTATGTATACGAAATTTTCATTTGATTCGGACAAAACTTAGCATGTATATGACTCATATAGCTGTCATATAAAGTTTTAATCATCAAAATCTGACAAGCCGTTATTGAAATAAGCTTATTAAAGTTGCATCTAACTAAATCTTGTTGGAGTTGTTCGTTTTATATTCCGATAAAAACTTAAAAATTTGTATTTCAAAAAATTTTCTAAGCTTTTTCTAATTTTTTTTTGTATGGATTTGTTCGTTATAGCTTCTGATTAAAATTGAAAAATTATTGTTAATTTATAACGAGCTTTCAACCTCCGTATATTTACAAAAATTAAGCAAATCAAACATTTTAGCTAGGTTAATACTAGTTGTTATATCTGGCTATAGATTGTATCAGGGCCCGAAGTTTTAGCAAAGCTAGAGCCTCCAGAATAGGCAGAGCTTTAACAAAAAAACCTATGAATTATCAATTTTGCTACATTTTTGTCTTAGTAATCAAACACGTGGCTAGAGTATTTCCCTGACAAGCATCATGATCATGCAACTAAACTTTGAAGACCAAAAATAAGAAAATTGTAATTTTTACTCGGGCTCAAGTAATATTTTTTGCAGTTTTATTAGTTTTTATTATTTCAACAATTTTCATAGTTTTTTTCTTTATAAAATTTCGTATAGGCAATTTTTTTTTTGGAAAAATATTGAAAAATAGTTGCCAGCAATTTTCGCAAAAAGTTAATGCATTTTTTTATAGCTTTGACAACGCTTTATGAAAAATAAGTATAATGAACATTTTCATGGGTCATTTTAACACTAGGAAATGAGATTGAAAATTGTGTAGTGAATTAAAATGCACATGGTGACATGAATTTCCAAAATTTCTTATAATCCTACTTCTTCAGCTGTTACCATTCATCACTCATTTATTTAACACCATCCTCATGACTAGTGTCTTTCCAACTAACTGGAAACATGCAAAAATAATACCAGTTTCAAAGCCTAATTCTGAGTTCAGGCCGACAGCAATTTTACCCTTTCTGTCCAAAGTCTTTGAGAAAATAATACATAAACAGATAAGTGACCACTTAGCACAATATAATCTGCTCACCAGCAAGCAATCCGGATTTCGACAGAAACACAGTTGCATCACAGCTTTAATTGACGTTACTGAAGATATACGTTGTTCTATTGATGGTGGGAATTTAACACTTTTGGTTCTTTTAGATCACTCAAAAGCTTTTGATTCTATTGACCATTCATTACTTTGTTCAAAGCTCTATTATCAATTCTCATTCTGTGACACATCAGTATCATAAATTAAATCGTACCTTGATAATCGTTATCAATCTATGTTCTTAATTGATTCTTATTCTGGAGCTTTATCTGCTACCCGAGGAGTACCACAAGGTTCAATTCTGGGCCCACTTATTTTCTTTGTACGTTAATGACTTATCTGATAATGTATCGAAACAGCAAAATTCATTTATATGCCGATGACGTGCAACTATACATCAACACATCGCTTAAAACTATAAATGAAAATGTATGCAAGCTTAATTCTGATCTTAACAGCATTTATTGCTGGGCATCACGAAATGGTCTATGCCTGTACTCAATGCTTCGTACTCTGTGGGCAACACACTTTTGAACACCAGTTAATATTAGAATGCAAATTGGTAACACTTATTTAATGCCGGTACTTCTTTATGGCTGCGAAGTTTATGCTAATTGTGATTCCACTAGTAAGCAAAAGTTAAATAGTCTTTTCAATAACATTGCTAGATATGTATGTATTTGGTCTTCACACTATTTATAGAATTGCAACCTTAAGTAAAACATTTTACAACTTGACTTTTAATAATCTGGTCAACATCAGGACTCTTACCCTTCTGCATAAAATCATGTATACAAAAGTACAGTCATATTTATATAATCGGATAACTTTTGCAAAGTCCGATATGGGGAATAAGGTTATACCTATTGCACACAGAAGTAAGATAACGGAATAGCAATTTTACTATAACGCAATCTATCTATGGAACAGACTTTCGAATAGGGCACAAACAAGCAGCAACGTAAACACTTTTAAAACCGAAATAACAAAACATTTGAACAATAACACAACGTAACTACACACCTTAAACTAAAATTAATAATTAATTTGCACTAATGTTAAATATTGTTAAACTTTGTAATTTTTTTTTTTTTTGTAGTTTTTAAACTGTTTTTAATTTATGATTTTTAAAATTTGTCATACTTTTATTTGTGCTCTGTTATAAAACTACATTTTAATTAACAATAGGCCTAATATGTTTTTTTTCTGTGTACTTGTTTAAAGTAAAAAAAAATAATATAAAAAAACATATTTATATTTATTATATTATTAGTGTCCGACCGAACAGTTCGGCTAGAAAATGCATTTGGTCTCTATTCGGTATTTTAAAGCATTATGGACAAATTTGGCGGATGGAAAAATGTTTATTGGGCTGATTATATGCTATTTTGAGTGTCAAATTTGAAAAAAAGTCTGTAGTTAAGCAATGAATTCACTGTTCAGCCTCAGAAAGTTCGGCCAAATTGAAAAAAGTTCGTCGGCCGAACTTATTTAACATATAGCAAAAAAAAGCTACAAAACCATAAAAAACAAAATAATTCATCACATTTTGAGATCTTACTTAATTACATAAAAATATCAGTTATACACTTTTTGATTAAATTTGATTTTCATTTCGTTTGATTACACAAAATTTTAACACAAACAAAAAAAAAAATGAATTAATACTTACGACACAGTTTCATTCAATGCGAAGTATTATTTTTTATTGAAACATTTTGTGCAACTTTTGTATTAACCCTCCGTGACGCACATGTATCTGGCCAGATATTTTACGAATTTAACTGTGATTTAAATATATTTCTAATTTAGCTAGGGGTTTGAGTCTCCAGGTACCCTCTACAAATATTGTTATTTATCTTTTTATAAAAAAAAAAAAAATAAAAAAAAAAACAACAAACAACATTTATGTGGATTTTTTCATCTATACATCGTATACGTAGCGCATGTATCTGGCCAGATACACACACATTTTATATGAAGAGTACTGTACTTTATTGGTATTTTTTTATTTTTCTCTGCTTTTTTTTCTCAATTACTCTCACAGTAATGAAAGCAAACACAAACAGTGTTGCAAACACAAACAGTGTTCCAATAAAAATCGTCAAAATCGTCATTTTATTTTCAAAAATCGTCAAAAAAATCGTCAAAACAAAAAAATATTTGTTACAAGTGGGATAAAGTTTTAATAAAAAAAAAGAATAATAATGTAATTCACATTACAAATGCTCATGTACTATCGGTGTAATATAATACGATTTTTTACACTTGTCTGTAATTTAAACTTCGAAAATCATGATATTTTATAACGATAGCACTTTACCACTTTAACTGTTAATTCCTTCTACATAATTCTGTAAACACCACTTCAGTAGCACAATTTTTAAATCTTAAATTCTTTTACATAGTTTAGAAATTCTTTAACAATGTTATTTTCTTTAATTATTAAATTTGGACTTCCATTAACGAATTAAAGTTTCAAATTGCATTACATGTGATTTTGAAATTTTTGATTATTTAATATTTTTGGTTGGTAATAAATAAAATATTAAATAATTTTTAGCAATATTAAAAGCTAAAAATTATTTAATATTTTATTTATTATTTATATTATTATTTATTTTTATTTAAATATTGTTTATTAAATTAAAAATATTTATTATTATTATTTATTTATATTATTATTAGGCCTGTTTTTTAAGCACCGGATTTATTTTTGGATTTATAAACTCGATGTTTGTTTCGCAAAAACTTGGATATATTTTTTTTTTTAATTTAAAAATATTTTATTTTTATCTCAAAAAATATAAATATTAAAAAAAAGCAGGGTTGGCATTCAATAAATTTTCATTATAACGATTGGCTATCACAGTAACACTAATCCATTAAAGACATGTTTCTTGTTATGTAAACGGTTTTAATTTTCTATTTAACCTGTTTGATTTTGAAATGTCTTGAACTAGCTAAAGTCAAAATAACGCTAAAATACCGAAACGAGGATTTATAACGTTATTTTGTTGATGTTACAAAATTTAATGGATAGAATTTTGAAATAAACCCTGTAAAGACACATGCCACTATTGGTATCGTAGCTTTAAAACGTTCATAACGGCATTGGTGTGGCCGTGGCAGGCAACTGCCATTGTAATGAAAAGGTAGTGTTTGCCAACCATGAAAAAAGTAAGCACATACTCAGGGAACTTCTGCTGTAAATATTTGTCGTTGTTTCAGTTGTAATACAGTATCTTTATTTTTAAGTGAAAAAACAGTCATTTGTAGAAGAAATTTCATTTTTGACTACAATTGTAGTTCATTTAAAAAACAAACCACTTTAAATTACAGTATTATAATTTTACATTCATTTTGTACAGTATTTTTTTTTTTATTTAAAAAAATAAATCAAATTAATGTTTGTTTATATTTTACTGCACTGACTGAACCACTTATTAATAATACAATTTTAGTTAATTTTTGAACATTAAAAAACAAATGACTATGTTAGTTGAATTTACTAAAATGTTAGTCGTTCTTTTTTTAGGTGAAATTTCATTTATTTTTAGCTGCATTTGCAGTTTTCTTTCAATAAAAAATAGTTCTTAATTTTAACGAAATAATAAAAATCCAAAATTAGATCCGGTGATTTTTTAATAATAGCAAATAAACATGTTTTACTGACATATTAAACGTTTGTCAAAAAATCGTCATTTTGGAAGCAAAAATCGTCAAATCGTCATTTAGTAATTTTGGTACTAAAAATCGTCAAAATGACGATAAATCGTCAAACCTGGCAACAGTGAACACAAACAAGGTTTTTTTTGGTTTTTATATTTTTTCGCTTCAGTTGCATAGTGATCTTTGAAAGGTACAGACAATAATTTACGGAGGAATTTTTATTTATTCGAAAAAAAAAATGGGTGAAGAAGTACAGTTTGTTTATAATACGCGATATAGTAGTGGTAATGTGAATTTCCATACACGACTAGCAGAAGCATTGGCCAATGAGTTAGAGCGTGAAAGAGCCGCTGAAGAAGTGGTTGCAAATGATGAGATTGATGACTTCCCAGGAGATGACGACGATATGAACGATTATATTCCAGACGATGGCGATGCCTCAGATGTCGAAAACGATTGCGTTGTCGAAGCAGATGAAGTGTTTGATAGTGATTATAGTGACGGCGATGAAGAAATTGAAGAACAGAATGCTACCGAAGATTCTTTTGTTGGTAAGGACGGTACTATATGGTGTAAAAATGAACCAAATAGAGGAGTTCGTTTGCGTCCGCACAATATCATGCGTTTTCGACCTGGTCCGAAGGAACAAAACAGTGTTCCAATTGAGGTGTTCAAAAAATTTTCACACCAAATATAACATTTATTATCATTTCTGAAACGAATCGCCATGGAAAAGCTGTAGTCGAAAAGTGGAATGCAGCTAATCCCAGCAAAAAACAAAAAGTTTGGACAGATTTTAACGCAACTGAATTAGACGCATTCGTTGGCATTCTTTTGGCAGCTGGTTATTCCCACAATAATATGCAAACCACAAAAGCTATGTGGCAGTCAAATAATCTACCCATATTCAGAGCAGCCATGTCTTTTAATCGATTCTCTACACTGGTACGATACATTCGTTTTGATGATGGTAGAACACGCGCTCAACGATTGCGCGATGACAAAGCTGCACCCATTCGTGACGTTTGGAATTTTTTAAATGAAAATCTTGCCAAAAACTATAGTCCGCATGCCAGCATAACAATTGGTGAACAACTGTTCCCATATCGTGGAAAAACTAAATTTACTCAGTACATACCATCAAAACCAGCGAAATATGGCATCAAAATTTGGTGGGCTTGCGATTCCAAAACAAAATATCCACTGCAAGGAAAGCTCTATACCGGCCGACAAGAAGGAGAAGAACGGGAAGTGAATCAAGGTGAAAATGTTTTGATACAACTCGCAAAGCCGTACAGCAATACTGGCCGTACAGTTGTAGCTGACAACTTTTTTACTACTTTAGAAGGAGTAAAGCGTCTGGCCAGAATTGGTCTGGCATATGTTGGTACCATTCGCTCCAATAAAAGATGTATTCCTAACGAAATGAGAAAGGATCGTTCTCGTCCTGTTATGTCATCGTTATTTGGATTCCACGAAAATTTGGTATCAATTTGCAGCTACGTGCCAAAAAAAAATAAATGTGTGAACCTACTTTCGACCGTTCATTATACGAAACATTGTGAAGGGGAAGCAATGAAACCCGAAGCAATTTTATTTTACAATGAAAATAAAGCTGGCGTAGATTGTATGGACCAAATGGTTACACATTTTACTACAAAACGGTCAACAAGACGATGGACTTTAGCGTTTTTCTGCAACATGTTGGACACCATGGCACTGGCTGCATTTTGTATTTGCAAGGAAGTTGATGGTCTCAATCAAAATAATGCTAGAAGAAAATTTCTCACTACGTTAGCTGATTCATTGGTTCTTCCAAATATTGAAAACCGAATGAACAACATTCACATCATGAAACAGTTCAACACTCGTTTGGCCATGGAATCGTATTTTGGAAGACCACTAAATGTAAGTTTGATTGATATAACATTTGCCTTTCATTACATCTCATTTTCCTCGTTTTTCTTTTTCATTTCAGTTTTCAGTAGTAGTTCCTAGCCCAAGTGGTGCTGATACTCTACAAAAGAGAAAAAGTTGTCAGCTGTGTACATTGGGAGATGACAAAATTCGCCGACTAACTCGTTTTTTCTGTTCCAAGTGCTCGAATCCGGTATGCCTACAGCATTCGAAATCAGAGTATACATGTTTTAGTTGCTTACCTGAAGCTGTGTAAGACTTTTTTACAACTATTTTTTTGAAATTAAACACAAAAATAAAATTTTTCTGTTTTTATTTCTCATTCAAATTTTTTTTGCTCGGGTAGAATTAATTTAGAATTATTAAAACTTACTTTATAACTACTAAATTTAATTGAAATAAACTTTATAACAACTATTTTTTTGAAATTAAACACAAAAACAAAATTTTTCTTGTTTTATTTCTCATTAAAATTTTTTTTGCTCGGGTAGGTGGTTTAGCATGTACTAAGAACAAAACAAAAAATTGAAAATATATATCTGCCTGGCGTGATAACAATATATCAATGTAATATTACCACTAAAATTGCATATTTTTCATATAAATGTACTGAAATACATAGTGTATATGGCCAGATACATGCGTGACTATCGGAACATGTGCGTCACGGAGGGTTAAATTTATAAATTCAAGTAAAAGAAAGTAAATCGTGCAGGTAAACTGTTGAAAACTGGAAAAACTGAAAAAGGCTGAAATTAAACAAAAACTGTTTTTTTTTCATGAAAAAACTGGAAAACTGTTACGGATCCTAAAAAACTGGAAAAAACAGTTAAAACTCGCAATATGGTAACACTGTATTACTATAACTTCTTCTAGTTCCATACTATAATTAAAAGATGTATGTCTTGTTGTATGGAAATCTGCAAATTTTTGGTTATGATTAGAACAAAAGGCGTATACAGGTAGCATATGCCATCTAAATTGTTTAAATGCGATTAGCCGCCATTAAGAAGGGTTTACTAAAAATTGCGTCCAGCTATTTTTCACAAACATTTTGTAATTATTTTTATAGATAAGGTATAAAAATAATTACAAATGTACAACATAATTAAAAATAAAATTTGCATTATTTACCTTCAAAGAAAAAAGAGCATTTGAAAAATTCATCGCTAGCAAGATTGCATAATGCAATTAAAATTTTTACTTTTTAGTCATGAATATAAAAACATACTCATCTGGTTATTCCATGCCATCAAAATCCGATAAACCTTTTCTTAAATATAACTAATTAATGGAATATTCATACAAAATTTTGTTGGTGTTGTTCGTTTTATGTTCAAACATTTTTCATTTTAAAAGCCTTTCAATTTCATTTTAAAATCCTTTTTTAAAAGTGTTTTTTTGAAATTTTTTGGAGTTTTTCGAATTAACTTCTGAAATTTTTTTATAGTTGTTCATAAGTAAAACAAAATTTAGGTTTTTCGCGGTGATAACTTAATAATTGAAATCTGGTGCCGAATTACGGCATTCGTAATCGAGTGAAATCGTTCGAAAACTGTTTTTTTAATGAGTAACTACGAAAATACTAATAATGAAAAAACAAAGTTTAACATTTATTTCTAATTAAAGGCCGAACTAGAACATCCCTGATAAAAAACATTTCGTTAAAAAATTTTATTTTTGGAAATAGAAAATTAATTTCGATTGAAAAATTACGATCACGAATGCCGTAATTCGGCCCCTGTCTTTTGACACACGTATAGTTGACATTACAACAAAAGTTTCTACATCATTAAATCAAAATTTTTAGAAATTGGAGTTCACCGGACCAGAGAACAGAATGAGACCATTCGTTTTTGTTGTCCATTCATACATTCATTGCTTTTTCATTGCTTTTATTCAACAACAACAGCTTATGCTGTTTATTCCATTTATTGCTTTTGTTGAATGCCTTTTTAACATTCATTTTTATAATGCCGTTACATGTCAAGCAATGAAATGAAATGATGACACATGAATAACATGAAATCAATCACAACATTCGCGTAGTATTCGTTGACCTGTAGCAATAATAATAATTTTTTGTTTAGTTTTATTAAACATGAAATATGTATAAATTTTTGTTTAATTTTATTAAACATGTAGTATGTATAAAATCTTTTAATTTTCTCAATACAGTAATATGTTTCACAAAAAAAATTGTTAACGTTTTGTTCATTTAACATTGAGACCATTCATACCAATCGATGTGTATTCGTTGTTTTCGTGAGTGTTAAGTGAGGTTAACACTAGACAAGCAATGCAATGCATGGCTTTCGTTACACTCACTTTTCTCAATTCTGTCGATTGTTGCTTTATTGAAATGATGTGAGTTGTGTACTCATTTTTTGTGATTGCATTCAAAAGCATGAAATAAGGCACTCAAACCGTTCTCTGCACCGGACTATCCTCTGTAGTAGCTCAGTTGTAAGTCCGCACACAACCACAAAATTGTAATTAAAAATTAATCAAAAATCAATTTAAAAAGATGTCTTTCAAAGGCAGGTTATTGTAATCGTCTAGTATTGTTATATGTGTTTAAAGAACGTAAATGTTAAAGCTTTCTTACTAATCTGTATTATATTTAAAAAATACCCTGTTGGCCATGTCTTCAAGACAACATCGACGACGCGTACAAGACACATGGTAAATTGCTTACGACACATTGCCGACCGTCCATGTAAATCGCTGACGACTTTTTCATATAAGTGTCCGCTAAATCGTTCACGGCCATCTGGGCGACATTTTCATGCACATTGTCGTTGACGATTATATGAGCGACATGGTAGCTCACATTGTCGTTGACGATCATATGCGCGACATGGTAGCCTACATTGTCGTCGACGATAAGATGGGCGATAATGTGCTTTGTTTTGTCGTCGATGAATATTTCAGCGACATTTTAGTTAAATAATCGTTGACGATCATATTGACGACATTGTTATTCACATTGTCGTCATCGACATTTGCCCTATACAAATTTTTAAAAAAGAATATATTTAAAAATTTTTTTTTTATTAAAAGTTATTTAAAAGTGTTTTTTTTTACATTTTATTTATTATTAAATTCAAAGGTAACGTTTTAAAAATTCATTTAATTAAAGTTTGAAGTAAAAAATAAAAAGTTGTTAAAAATCCATTAGTAATTACATCAAAAAACATTACTTTATTTCATTTTCATTAATTTTTTCATTTTCCTTATTGTCATTTTCCTTATTTTGAAGGCATTTTTGGTTTCTGGAATTTGCTCTATTTAAAGTGTTTTTAAGGCGGTGCAGTGTTCCTCGAAATTCTTTAATGAACCCTTCATAGCTTACACCCTACTTTTTTGTGGATTCTAAATAAATGTACAATATAATATAACATTATTTCAAAAATATTTTTTACCGTTACTTACCATAAAGAGCGATCAATACATTTTGGTATTTTTTAAGTTGTTTCTTCCCCTTAACGCCAAGTAGTTGAAATTATTTATAATAATTTGCCCAATATGCCCAAATAAATTACAAATCAAAAAACTTTAATGAACACTAAAACACCCTTCACTCACAATTTTTAGATTCAACTGAATATTTATACTTTGTTTATTATGTTTGTTATTTTATTATTCCGTTATTATTGTCCCGTTATTTGGATTTTTTTTTTTTTTGTAGAACAAAATGCACAAGAACTTAAAAAAACATTGATGCACATCAACTCAAAGTTATTTTTGTGCGATTGACGACATATTCAAGACATTGTCGATCTGCACGTCTTCAATTTGTCTGTTGCCACAACAAAATACAAGCAACGGTCGCTTAGCTTGTCCTCAATATTAGCGGTATTCGCTCTTGGTAGCAAACTACCCTTGCAGACCTTTCAAAGCTTGCAGATCTTGTATAAATACAAGAGTATGCAAGACCACAACAACAAAATACATGAAATAAAAATATGCAAGACTTTTATTTATATGCAAGACGAAAACCTATTGCATATTCTGGGTCTTGCAAACCTTTCAAACTTACAATACTTACCATCTTTTAGTGAGAGAACTGAGAACTGAGAACTGAGAACACTGAGAACGAAGAATAATGCCAACCTTTTTTATTTGAAAAAAATCGCTAAAGTCTACTTAAAAATCGCTAGAAAATACATTTTCGTTAGAAATTAGCTGTTTTGTCAACATTGAAATGCTTGGGTTGTAAACATACAATACACACAAAAAAAAAGACGCTCACGCTTCCCGCCTAGCAATTGGAAGATTGTTTTTTGATAAATCACCAAAATGAGTCTTTTTCGAGTACTTTTGGTGATCAATAACTGATTAATCACTTACACGGTTAAAAAGGGACTCGAAAATGTTTCGCGCTTATGAGTATAAAGTGCTTGTTTTGGAACGCAACAACAAATTATATAGCACTCGCAAATCAATCTTCTAGGTGTTTAAAATGTAATTGTTTTTTTCGTTATATAAGATCACAATTTGCTCATCTAGAAGATTGAAAACTGCTTGATCGCAAATAGATAATGCAGGTGTATTAAATGTGATTAGTTTTGTTTGTTTTGCTATCGTATTTGGAGCAGAGAGATGATTAAACACTGCTTGTTTGTTGTTTTTTTTTTCTTAAGATTAACGGGATAATTTTTGCGTATTCTTGAGTAAATGTCAACAAGTTGGATATTTGTCTAGTTATAAAAGTTTCATTGAAGTGTAAGCAATGATGTAATGAATTAATGAAAATGTACAAATTTTATTTTAAAGTTTTTGTTTCCTGTCGAAATGACAATAGTTTTTGTGTTATGTTAGGTGTAGTCTTATATTTGTGTTAATTTAAAAAAATACTTACTTTATGTATTAGTTTTCTATTAAAAATAAATCTTAATTTAAATTGAATATTATTCTTTTATTTCTTTTAAGAAAATAAAAAGTGACTCACAGCTTATTTCGTGTGTTAAACTGTTAAGAACATATTTGTTAATATTTTTAACATTAACTTAAATATTAAGTCCAAATGGGTATTTTTTTAAAGATATATTATTTTTTATTATATTTACAAGAACAAACTTAAAAAAAAATCAAATCTTTAAAAAAATGCCCATTTTGAATAAATATTTAAGTTAATGTTAAAAATATAAACAAATATGTTCTCTAAAGTTTAACACACGAAATAAGCTGTGAGTCACTGTATATTTTCAAATGACTAGAAAAAGACTCCGAAACAGACTGATAAGGGACTCAAAAAAGACTCCCAAACAGACTGATAAGTGGCTCTAAAAAGACTCCTTAACATAATGATAAGTGACTCAAAAAAGACTCGTAGCTTATTCGAAGAAGACTCATAAATGACCATAAAACGATTCGAAAAAGACTATAAAATGACCCAAAACTAACAAAGAAACAGTATCATAAATGAGTCATCAAGAAGAGTCGCGGCTAGGGTACCATTTTCTACCGACAAATGTATCATTTATGATCAGAAAATGAGAGCATATTCCAGCTTTTTAGTCGCGCAGAAGTATCATAAAAGACTCGAATATGATTAAAATTTTCAAAAAATGCTGGGTGGGTTTGTAGCATAAAATCATAGTATTAATGCAACCCTTGCATAAATGCTATCAAGAGTGAATACCGCTATTGTTCTTTTGACGACAAATTCAAGACATGGTCGTTCAGTTAGTCGTCAATATAACTCTATACAGAACAAAATGCATGCAACTGTCGCTTATATTGTCCTCTATATTGTTTTATTCATGACATGTTCAAGACATTGTCGCTCAGTTAGTCGTGTATATGGCTTTAAACAGGACACAATGCATGCAATGGTCGCTCATTTTGTCCTCAATAATGTTTTATTATGCCCAAAGCACGACAAGTTATACCAGCTTGTCGCAAAACTTGTCCTCAGTAGGAAAATGTAGACGACAAATTCTAAAATGTCTTAAAGACATCCTCGACGACGATTTCGTGTTAGACTTAGACTATCTGGCCAACTGGGTATAAGAACATATTTTTCATTGAGTCTAAAATTTGCTAAAAAATTCTTCAACATAATTCTGAGACAATGAAATAAAATTGAAAATATTTTGAACAAAATACACAAACAAACACTCTCAATTCTTAGTAGAGAAGATTATAAAAATGTATAGCGCTGTAATAAAAACATAGAAAAAAACTAAGGTAAACTAAACACTAAATATTATTAACTCTAGTATAAAGGTCAAAAGAGTTTATATGTTTAGGGCAAAATAAACATACAAACAACATCAATAAATAATCAAAAAAAAAAAAACAGATCAAACGCACGAGTATTAAACCAAAAAATGACGTGGTTTATTATTCAAAAGGAACAATAATATTTCTAACAGCATCCACACACAACCCAATGACTATATATCATTTCTTCTTATAATATTTGAGTTTATTTTTTAAATTTCATTTCAGTTGCTCAATACAGCTCTTATTAAACACAACACACGTTCCGACTGTCCTACAACCGGTATAGGACGGAAAACCAAAGAAAAACATTTTTAGTATATAAATATAGAATAAAAATTTGAAAGATTTTATCATATGAACATCATCAGCATCAGCATCATTGACGAAATTAAAATTTTGAGAATAAGCAAAAAACAAGAAAATATTCAAAACAGCTGTAAAAAAAAACTACAAACATTTTAAAGAAAATTAAACTAATAGAATAAATTCCAATAGCCAAAGATATTTAACACATTGCCTGCCTGCCTGCCTGCCTGGCTGTACTGGCACGACGATACTCAAATTATTTATTCAAGTGTTTGCAGAACATAATTAATTATTTCAAACACTTTATTTTCACAAAAGAAAATAAAATATTGGGAACAACATAATTTGATTAAAATATAATTAAAACGTCAATAAAAAATATCAAGCCAAAATGTTTAAATTATTTGTATTGCTGTTTTGTGCAGCATTTATATTGATGGTTAGTACAATGCCTGCCTATGCCGGTATAACTCCACATAAACATGAAAAACATACCAGCAAGGAACGTGTTAAGGATGGTGTTTATCAGGCCAGAGATGCTCATCATCATGAAAATGGTGAACATAATGTGGAATTTGATCATGAAGCTATAATTGGTAAGTAATATTTAAAATTTCTGAAATGAAAAGAGATGTTAAATTTTGAATCAGAAAAGATTTTCAATCAACACTTTTATTGAGATTTTTCTTAATTCCATTGGCAAAGCATTCCAAACTCTAGGTATCCGAACCTGAAATGATTTTGCAAAAATATCCAAATGCCTTATAGGCGGAATTAACTGGGGATTTCTTATCGACCGAGTAAAATTAAATTTATCAACTATATAAGCAGGGTAACCATTAACAATGGACTTATAAAAAATATCAAAAGCCTGATACTAATAAAGTTCTCAAAAGACGATCCAAGAAAATTAGATGTATGTTGAGATACATGATCTCTCCTTTTTAAATTGAAAACGTAGCGAATAATCCTATTAAAAACAAGATGATATTTATGTAATACGTACCCCGGAGTACTACACCTTTTACAATTGTAATTCAAAACATATCAATTGAAATTCAAAATTTCCATTTGAAATTCAAAAACTCCATTTAAAATTCAAAAATTCCATTTGAAATTCAAAAAACATCAATTGAAATTCAAAATTTCTATTTGAAATTCAAAAAATATCAATTGAAATTCAAAATTTCCATTTGAAATTCAAAAAATATCAATTGAAATTCAAAATACATCAATTGAAATTCAAAATACATCAATTGAAATTCAAAAATTTCTATTTGAAATTCAAAAGTTTCTATTTGAAATTCAAAAATTATTCCATTTGAAATTCAAAACATATCAATTGAAATTCAAAAGTTTCTATTTGAAATTCAAAAGTTTCCATTTGAAATTCAAAAATTTCCATTTGAAATTCAAAAGTTTCTATTTGAAATTCAAAAATTTCCATTTGAATTTCAAAATGAAATTTTTGAATTTCAAATAGAAATTTTTGAATTTCAAATGGATATTTTTGAATTTCAAATGGAAACTTTTGAATTTCAAATGGAAATTTTTGAATTTCAATTGATATGTTTTGAATTCCAAATGGAATAATTTTTGAATTTCAAATAGAAATTTTTGAATTTCAATTGATGTATTTTGAATTTCAATTGATGTATTTTGAATTTCAATTGATATTTTTTGAATTTCAATTGATATTTTTTGAATTGGAAATGGAAATTTTGAATTTCAATTGATATTTTTTGAATTACAAATGGAATTTTTGAATTTCAATTGATATTTTTTGAATTTCAAATGGAAATTTTGAATTTCAAATGGAAATTTTGAATTTCAAATGGAAATTTTGAATTTCAATTGATATTTTTTGAATTACAGTTGTAAAAGGTGTAGAAAAAATTTCCACGCAGTACAACATATGTGGAACACCTCCGGTGGACTTTCCGATTAGGGAGGTCTGGCGTGGATCCAATGTGCTGTTCGAGGGGTGGGCAGTATTCACGGACGGATCCAAAATGGACACGGGCACGGGTGCCGGTGTTTATATTGCTGGCACTGACGTGAAAAGATCATACAGACTCCCAGATGAGTGCAGTGTCTTCCAAGCGGAGATCCTGGCGATCTGGAGGGCGACGGAAGTGATACTGGGACACATCGTTGGGGGATCTAGGGTGACAATCTATGTCGACAGTCAGGCGGCACTCAAAGCACTGACAAACTACACGGTGCGCTCGCGCCTGGTCGCACGGTGTAGGTGTGCTCTGAGGGAGCTCATGGAGGCATTCACGGTGAGGCTGTGTTGGGTACCCGGACACTGCAAGGTGGATGGCAATGAGTTGGCGGACGAACTTGCGAGGGTGGGTTCAAATCTGGACTTGGCGGTAAGAGACGGGGGGGGTAAAGCCCCCTTTATGTTACTACTTTGAGGTTATACGGAAGGGATTCCGCGAAACCGTTAACCAATCATGGAGGAGCAGAATGGACTGCAGGGTGTCTAGGGCGTTATGGCCCGCTTTGGACGCAGGGGCAACCAAGGTTCTTCTGGGACTGGACAGGGAAGGTCTCAGGGCCCTTACGGGGTTCCTGACCGGTCATTGTGCTGTCAGGGCTTTCACAAGCAGATGGGACAGGGACATACCGGATTTTTGCAGGCTGTGCGAGGACGTTGAGGAACTGGAGACGGTTGAGCATATAATGTGCCACTGTCCTAGGTTACAGGGTCTCAGACAGAAATGGCTAGGAGATAGATTTCACGACGAACTCGGGTGTGTCGCTGGATACAATCCAGTTGATTTGCTGAGATTTGTCAGGGAGATAGGACGGCTGTTTCTAGTAAGGGGACGTTAGGATCCGGTTTCTGGGGAGTAAATATATATTTTCTACCTTTCTTTATTTTTATCTTTCGAGCTATGTTTTCTACTCTTTCTCACCGTTTTTTTCTCTGAAGGGATTCACAATGGACCGTATTGGTCTCCGAGTGGAGTTGTGCCCTTGGGTACATAACCCTTCCTAACCTAACCTAACCTAACATATGTGGCATTAAGATAGCAGTAGCTACCTGTCTTTTTACCGAACACGGTAAATAAATATTTAACGAATATAACCTTTTTAATAAGAAGGATACACGGGAAGACAAATAATTGACGTGTGGTGCAAAGTTTAACTGATCGTCCAAAACAAGACCCAAGCATTTCATTTTATTCACAAATTCAACTGGAATACCACCAATCGTAACATTTATGTCCTCAGTATTAAATCCAAACCCTATTGACTTTGTCTTCAGCGGATTTACACGAAACCCATTATCTGACGCCCAAGACACTACTTCACGCAGCACATAATTAACCCCGAAGTGGGCCAATAACAGACCCCTGTGGGACACCACTAGTAATCCGACAAGTACGGGACATAGATGTACCAATAGAGACATATTAATACCTCCCATGGAGGTAGGACCTAATTAATTCACAAGCCTTATAAGAAAACTCAAACTCATTAAACAATTTAAATATTAATCTAGAGTGTATCAACCTATCAAAGGCTTTAGATAAATCAATCGAAAGCAATACTACGTTTTTACGGTCATCCAAAATCTGCCTAATAGAATCAGTCCAAACCAAGGTCGTACTGTATCCTCTCCTAAATCCAGATTGCGATGAATGAATAGGGGATTTGAGATCTAGGTATGTTCCACTACCTTAGAGAGTATAGGAACAACCGAAATAGGACGCAAATTTTCAAATTCACTAGATTGGCCCTCCTTTTTAATAGGGACAACTCGAGCAATTTTCCAATTACTAGGGAAACATACATTTAAAACTATAGTTTAAAGATTTAATCCTCAAGTGTTCAAAATTTTTTTATAAAGTGCTTTATTATTTAAATGTACCCTTTTATTATTTCGAAATTCTACACTCAAAGCAAAAGTAAAGTCAGCAAAAAATTTTGCTGAGTCAGCAAATTTTAGTCAGAAGAGGGTGGATGCTTGCAAAAAAAAATGCTAATGTCAGCAAAATCTTTGTTGCTAAACATCAGCGAGCTGGTTGCTCTGTTTCGGTTAATGTTCGGAACAGTTCGATTAACCGGTTAAAAATTTAATATATATAATTTTTTTAATAAACAATTTATTTATTTTTTAATAATTGCTCAAATATTGTCGTTTTTATTGATTTCTAAAGCTAGTAAACACCATCAGCCAATTAATGTTTTATTTTGCGGACAACTAAGGATTTGGGTGATACCAATGAAACAATTGTATTGTCTATCATGAAAATGAACAAACTTTTTGAAAAGCAAAAAATTAAATTTAATATAATAATAACATTACTATTACATTTTGCAAACTCCTTCTTGTGTGCGGTTTTTCGAAGTACTAATTGAAACTAACAAAACCCCAGTTGGGTTTTACTAGTTTAGCTGCTGTTTGGATTTATGGCCTCATGTATATTTTTGCAAAAACTTAATTTTTCCGAAGCACAAGCAATTTTTCTCACGGCTATGTTTTGGAAACCAATTAGAATTTTGTTTTAATGTTTTCGGCACAATTGTAGCTAAATACTAGGAGAAAACAAGTCTAAATTAACCCTAAAAAACTGCATCTAGTGCCTCAAAATCGCTAAATTTTTTTTTCACCTTTTTTTGCCCATAGCTGGGAAATTTAGTAAAGTAATTCAGTAAAACAAAACAAATAATTTTAAAATCACCGTTGCGATGTTTTCATCCCAGTACCTTTAAACGCCTAAGTTGTTTTACTGGATCATTATTATTTCAGGGATATTGGATATTGGTTATCATATTATTTAAAAATTATCCTTGTTATAAAAGGAAATATTTATTAGATTTTAAGCCTGCTCTAAAACCACAACATCATTACTTTTATGATAATTTAATTCAGTCAAAGTATTAGTAAGATTTGTAGCAATGTCCCATTCGAATGATCTTGTTTCTTTTTAATTGATTTGTTATTTAGTTGTTATATATTTAAGCAACTTTGGAACTCTATTAAAATGGCAAATTATTTAATTTTTTTTCCTGTGCAATACCCTTTATCAGCCAAAAGACTTTTTTTCAATTGCAATACCCTCTAACAACCATATCGCCGAGAATAATTAAAATATTACATTCTTTTTATACATATCATTCAGTACTCATATTTAAAATATATTGTTGAAGATAGATTAATTCATACTTTAGTAATTTTGAAATAAATTAATTTTTTGACTTTCCTGAAAAAATATGTTTTGGTTGATAGTGTGTATTGAATATAAGCCGTCGATATCAAAATAAAATTTATTCTTCTCTTATTATGTAATTATAACAAATAAATCTAAATTCTATTTGCATTTTTCAAAATTATTTTTGAAAATTATTAAGAAGATTTTCAATGAAAATAAAAAATCGCAAGATAAAAAGAAAATTTTTCCAATTTTGAATTTAAAATCGTTCAAAAGTGTTAATATTTTTCTCTATAGATTTTTTATAAAAAATATGATTTCAAAATTAATCTTTTTATTTTTATTTTTTTCCTTTTAGGCAACGTTAAGGAAGCTCAAGAATTTGATAATCTCTCACCGGAAGAATCTAAAAAACGCTTACACATATTAATACGTATGATGGATTTAAATGATGACCAGTTTATCGATCGCCATGAGCTTAAAGCTTGGATATTAAGGTCTTTTAAGTGAGTTGTTGTATATGTGTTTTATTAATGCCAATTTCTTCTCTCTTCTACTATTATTCTAAAGCTGGCTGGCAGCTTTTTAATTTATGCTTTAAAAAACAAAACAAAAAACACGTGTGTTTTACTTTGTTTTTGGAGTATGTATGTTGTAATATGTTTAATAATGCTAGCTTTGCTTAAAATTATCATAAAAAAAGTTTTGTAACTTGGTAACACAACACTTGATTGAATGACCTGTTCATTAGGGCCTAGTTAAAGTTCATACTTTCTTTATGTTTTGCCATAACTTGTATTTAGTTAATATGAATCAAATTTTTTAATTTATGCATATTACTATACAATTTTGAGATTTCCCGCTCATTTGCTTTACGTGTCATAGGAACCAATTACTACGTGCTGATAGTGTTTTTACAAAGATTTAAAATAATTACAATGAGTGTGAAAAGAGTTCTTTTTTTCTGGGTATGAAAAATATACTTGTACTAGGTATTTTTTTTTTTTATTTTAATCAGGTGGGGCAGATTAAAAAAAAAATCTCCAAACCATTTATATTTATCTACACAGAAAAAAAAAATTATTCACAGAATGCATTTTTTCATAAACTGTATAAATCGAACATGATTTTTTTTCCCAAAACTTTTTCATTTATAGTATAAACTTGTTCATACATAATATGAAACCGAACCTGAATTAGTTTCCAAAAAAATATTCATTCGAGTTATGAATGTGTTCATTAGGGTGTTCCTTATTTTTCAACTTGCGATTTTGGGGCTGATTTTTGTTGAATAAAATTTTCAAAAATGCAAAAAGTCACTTTGAGGTACCCCCAAAATATTTATTAATTTTTTTGACACAAAGTTAGGGTAAGTTAGCGATTTTCTGGGAAAGTAATATTTTTTATCTGAGTAGTTATGATTAAACCCAACACAAAAATTATTTTATATTTTTTAAATTTTGAAGAAAAAAATTTGTAATTTTTTTTTAAATTATGCCCATTTTTCCAAGGGGCCCAATTTTCAAGGGCGATGCGGGACATCTTCCCGTTATGCTAGAACTCTAATTTTTTGCATGGTGAATTTTTGTACCCAAACAAATATTTTAAGAGGGGGGTACAGTCAAAATCTCTTTTTTATTTTTCGCCCATACAACGAAAGACCACCCTAGTGTTCATACATATTACGTAACATGTTTATAATATGTATGTATACCAAATTTATCTATATTCAGCGGCGTACCCAGGATTTTGTTTCGGGGGGGGGGGCCCAATTTTTGTTTTTAAATTTTTTTTTATTTGAAAAGCATATAATTTTTTACATACGAGAGCTTATATTTAATATTTTGTAGTGTCCGACCAAGTACTCGGCTTCATAGTTTGGCCAAAAAGTGAAGTTCGGCCAAGTTCGGTGCTCAATGATTTTGTCAGGTTTAACCTTTTCTCGACACACTAATGCAAGAGCTAGAGCACCAAGTCTAGCTTCACCCATAGAATTCCTTAAATATGTTTTCACTATTTTAGGGTGGAAAAACTTCTCTCCGCGGATGCAGTTGTAACAGGAATTACTATCAGTAAATGTAAAAACATGTAAACGTTTGGAAAAAGCTCCTTGTTGCAATCTTGAATAGCATCTAGCGGATTTGATGGTCTTTATGGTAGTGTTTCCATAGATGAATTTCAGTTAATATAACATTAGTTTGAAAAATTATAGTCTCAAAAAAATATTATAAATTCATTTATTACATACTAACCCAAACAAAAATAAAATAAAAAATCGAAAATATTTCGGGGGGGGGGGGGGGGAGCTTTGGCCCCCAGGGCCCCCTGGGTACGCCACTGTCTATATTATGTAATTTTCATAATAAAAAATATTTTTTATCTATTTTCCCATAAAAGTATAAGGTTTTTTTTAGATTTTATATGCATAATAACTGCATTTTTATTATTATTGTTTTGAAATACAAAAAATTGAGAATAAATAAATGAAATAATGTACATAAATTACAAATTTGTTAAATAGAACAATACCACTATATCCCAGGAGAAAATACTCATGATTTCGGATCATAATTAGATGAGTTTTTTGAAACGCTTTACTGAAATGCTGCCCCTAGGAGGAGATATCGTAATGACGAATTAATATATATTTTTTTTTTGATTTAGAAGCACTAAAGAAAGGTTCTAAGTAGGACATCGTGAACAAAAATCATGGATTATATCAGAAATAAAGCTAGCGCTTCCACAAAATTTCCATTTTCCATGAGTACAATAAAATTCACCATTGGTTTTCGATTTATGCACACTTTTTAGGTATACTATTAAATTATTCGATGTTGTGCAAATTTCTTTGCACATAAAGCACTTAATTTTTTTAATGTATATGCTCGACATATGTATTAACAAAAAATCTTTAATGTTTGTTGATATGCTTTGCTTATGTAGAAGGATAGTATATGATGACATTAGAGAAAAGAATTGCCATTTAAAAGTTTTAACTGAAAGTTAAACTGGCAATTATGATAATGACTAGAGAAAAACAAACACACTATAAATAGAAATCGTTTGTGGTAAATTTCATTCTAACTCAACACACAGATTAATGTGGGATTTAAAGTTACCCAATTCCTTTAACGTGTGAGTTAAATAGAAGATATTTACGATTAACACTAAATGGCACGAAGAATGTTGATGAAGACCGTAGTGGGTCAGAAAATGCATTCCATTCATGCTAGTGTTTAATAACTTTTTCTGTGTTTTTTTTTCTAACAGTCAAAGTAAATTATCATATAAAAATTATAATTTTTCTGTTAATTTAGAGAAAAATTTGTTATGATCTCAAACCGAACGAATAAAATCTCACACATAAACTTATAGATCAACGATAAAATTCACTATTTTTAAATTACCTAATGGTTAACAGCTTCTTATTTTCTTTCACAAAGCATTTATTCAACAACAAGAATTAAGAATAAATAACGATTTTTTATTATAAAAGAAAAATTTTAAAAGTTTTTATTTCACAGAAAAAAAAAAAAAATAAATGAAAATTAAAACAATTTTCTTCGTTCTATTTATGAACAACATGTTTTCTGTGTAAGGATCTACCTTTTCGAAATCACATAAATTTTCTACAGAAAAATTCGAAAATTAAAAATTCGAATAATTAAAATACTTAAATAATAAAAAACTAAAACTATAAGATACGAGTACATACATTTTTACAGTTTTAGTTTTCTATTATTTTGTTATCGATAATTCACGGTCATCACCTCTGTCCGCACTCTACGTATGCGTGTTGGTGGTTTAATGTCCAATAATGTAAATTTGTTGCGAAATTTAGTCACAAGATTCCGAATAGCCGCCTTAGAAGGTCGCCCAAACTGGCCGACCATAAATTGGAAGAAGTGCGCGATGCACTTTCTTAACTGAGCATGAATTTTAATAATAAAATTCAATAATCTGCAAGCGTTGTTCGTTTGTAAGTCGATTCATGGTTAAATTATAAACCAAACTGAACATGTTTAACAGTACATGTTACACGAAAACAGCTGAGCTGCAAAAAAATTGTGTTGAAAAAAGAAAGTTGCTAAAAAATCACCCTTTATATACCATTGGCCGTCAACGTCAAAATTAGTGAACAAATACCTTACCCAAGTAATAGCGAAATACGTGTCGACTTTATTTTATTATCATATTTGCACGGTTTTTTGTTTAACAAAAAACAAATGATCTTGAACGTGAATAATCTTGCTCACATCATAAACTTATGTTTAGCTAAAAAAATAAATACAAAAATCGTAAAAAATTGTTTCATTTGTATCGTATGAAAAATAAGATCAAATCACTTCGTTTTGATGCAGTTTAGTTAGCCATTTTGGAAGCCATTTAAAATTGATTTTTGGAAGTGGAAAAGAAGTACATACTGCTTCTTTTATATGCGCTAAAAATGCATTCTTGAAGAATGCATTCGTTTTATTTTAGCTTGGAAAACATTGTTTCTATAGAAAAATTCTTACATTAAAAGAAATTTGTTTTAAAGCATTTTTAAATTTTAAAAATGTTTTTTGACACTAAAAAAACATTTTCTGTATAAAAACAATCGTAAATATCTATCTCAAATGAAAACATCGATTGAGTTGAAACTCGAAAACCTAATTGAAGTTTACATATCTTGCTAATAGTATAATAAAAACTTCAGGATATTTTTCAAAAATATGCTCTAAAAAAGTGCCCAAAAATGTTTTTTTTTAAATCATTATATGACAACTCTGGAACAATAATTTCTAAAATTTGTTTCAAGTATTTGTATAACTAAGCACCACATGATTTTTACTGCGTTGTTATATCGGCCGCTTATATAAAGATATCGGGCCTTTAAAGTAGGTGTTGTTTTAAAAGCAACGGTATTATAAAATGGGTCAAAACAAAGTTAAAGTAGAATGCCAGTACTAAATTCTATCACGACTCTAATAAAGTATATGTGAGCAAATTAATTTATATCTGGATTCAAATTTATAACCGATTTGTTCTAAAGATTGATTTCATAAATCTCGATCAATACAAGTTTAATAGAAATCTTTTTTTAAAGGTTTTTTTTGATTTTAAAAATAAAAGTGAAATTAAAAAAAAAACAATTTATTGCAACACGATTTAAAAGATTACTTTAAAGGGTTTTAATTAAAATAACAAAAAACCGTATATTCTACGGAAAAAAATCCTAAAATTACTATATTTCCCTGACAGAATTTCGAAAATACATGTACGTTACGTACATTCTACCGAAGAAATAACTAACATTTTACGGAAGAAATAACTACAAATTTCTGAAAATGTTATATGGATTTTCTTGTGTAAAAGATACCGATACCAGAATATATTTAGAAGAAAACCTCTTGAAGTGGAAGTTTTAATTTTAAATTTCAGATTTCTACCTTAAAGACTTTCCATAGATAATCAAAGGGGTTAGGTACTCGATCTCTTTCAAATCTCATTTATAAAAACATTTTATCAAAAATATTAAAAGTATATCTTTAAGCAGAAGGCGTTTCGGAAGATCGTTAAGGGAGTCTCCCCCTTCCCCTCTTTACACATCACCAAAATTTTCAATTACCCAGTCTTAGTGGATAACTACATTCCAAGTTTAAAGTTCTAAGCTCCAGAGATTTTGGGCTGGGTATTTAAGGAGGAGACTTTTCCCATTTTAATCCCATTTAAACCACGTTCTTATTGAGGTTTTTAAAAATTCACTCTTCAAGGAACATTTACCTAAACTCAAGTTTCTAGCGAGATAGAGTTTCTAGGAGGAGACATTTGGTCTATCCATAGGCATTTAAAAAAAATCGCATTAGCTAATTTGGAGGAAACTACAAAATTAATTTTGAGGTTTCTTACTTCAGTGGTTTTGTCAGTCCGTTTTTCCCTTTTTTACCAAAAACCCTTTCTTAGCGGACATATTTTTGGGAGCAAGAACCTACATACCACGGGGCATATATTTTATATCGTATGTTTCTAGACAAAAGGTATGAACAGTCCGTTACATGGCAGACTTTTGGCCCTCCAATTAGGAATTTCTAAAAATCCCTTATTAATGGATGTCTAAGCTGGAGGGGAAATCTTCAAACCAAATTTAAATTTCCATGAGTGGTTTTGTCAGGCTGTTTATGGCAATACTTTCCCAATTCGCAACTGGGGTAGACTTTCTCCATGCTGCCCTGCCCTAACGCATTTTAAATTTCCCGTCTTAGCGGATTACAACGCATGACGAAGAATATGCGTACAAAATTTCACGTTCCTAATCTTGTGTATTGAGGCCAAGTTAAGGGTACATTGTACCTATGTTTTTACCCCCCTTTCCATTTGAAAATTCCAGAATGTATCATATTGATGAGTTAGGCCTACATACCAAATTTCAAGTTCCTAACTTTAGAGATTGGAGCTGGCTGCCACTGTGAATGGATTTTACTCTAAAGAACACATATATTAATAATAAAAGATGTTTGGGAAGGCCGTCAAGGGGAAGATTTTTTGAATATATAGCCTACCTGTAGAAATTTAATAAAAATTTCTTTATAGCTATCGAAATTTTTTTTTCCTCGAGTACATTAATACTGCATACAAAAAATCTGAATTTCGTAAACTTTAGACATGTTATCATACAAAAATGTTGTATTTATTTTTGCGCACCACAAAAAAAAAATTCGTGTCTAATAATTTTTTTGTCCTCAAAAACATATTGTCGGCTGAGTATTGTTTTGACGTATGTATGCGGCAAAACCTATGCCTATACGGGGAAACCTATGCATATACGGCAAAACAATACGAAGCCGACGATATATGAGTTTCATTAAAATTTGCGGATTCACCATTGTGGATTTTTCTTGTTAGTCTAATTATCTTTAGGAATTTCCTTAAAACATTTAATAGGAAACATAGTTTTGCCTATTTCCAGGAGCTAACATAAGAGTCAATTTTTATTGGAAACATTGGTAGCGATTCCTATTCTCACTTTCACCATTCACCTCAATTTTCGAATCTCATTATTTCCCGTGTGTTAATTATATGTCCCATTTTGATTTCTGATTTTTCAATATTTGTTTATTGTAAAGACGATTGGACAATAAAAAATTTATAAATTTGTATTATTTGAGAGAAATTGAGGTTCGAAAACTGAGGTGAATGGTGAAAGTGAGAATAGGAATCCTACCAATTGTAATTTAAATTTAATAGTAGCGATTCCTATTCTCACTTTCACCATTCACCTCAATTTTCGAATCTCATTATTTCCCGAGTGTTAATTATTAGTTCCATTTTGATTTCAGATTTATAAATATTTGTTTATTGTAAAAACGATTGGACAATAAAAAATTTATAAATTTGTATTATTTGAGAGAAAATAAGGTCCGAAAACTGAGGTGAATGGTGAAAGTGAGAATAGGAATCGCTACCAATAGTTCAGTTAAGTGTTAGTGTTTTACCTTTAAATATTAGTTTTAAAAAATCATTAAAAATGCATGTTGTGTTTAATATATATCATCATTATTCTAAAAAAATCCAAAATCATCATCATCATTCTCAAATTTACTAATCAAAAAATGCATTTAAAAAAAAATTCAAAACTAATGCCAAAATCGATCTTGCAAAAAATATTTTCTATTAAATTTCTTTAGAAAACTAGCCGAAGAAGAAGCTGCCGATCGTTTTGAGGAAATGGATCAAGATAGCGATGATAAACTCACCTGGAAAGAATATCTTCTAGATGTTTATGCTATGGAAGATGAAAATTTCAAAAAAGACATTATTGATTTCGATAGCTATGATGAAGAACAAAAAATGATTAAGGATGATAAAGAGATGTTTGAAGCAGCAGATTTAAATAAAGATGGTGTTTTGAATCCTGACGAATTTGTTCTATTCCAAAATCCCGAAGAACATCCACAAATGTTACCTGTAGTATTGGAACAAACAATGCGTGATAAGGATACAAATAGTGATGGTAAAATTGATTTTAAAGAATTTGTGGGTGAAACGGCCGATCATCACGATAAAGAATGGTTGATTACAGAAAAAGAACGTTTCGATAAGGATTACGATTTAAATAGTGATGGTGTTTTGGCTGGCAATGAAGTTCTCAGTTGGGTAGTTCCCAGTAATGATGTTGTGGCTACTGATGAGGTAGATCATCTGTTTGTTTCCACCGATGAAGATCATGATGATCGCTTGTCTTATTTGGAGATTTTAAATAATTATGACACATTTGTGGGTAGTGAAGCCACCGATTATGGTGATCACTTGCAAAATATTCACCATTTAGCGGATGAATTGTAGACTGTTTGACCGGATGTAGAGTTTGTTGTTTAAAACAAATGTTTGGAAATAATTTATCATATTTATTTTGATATATTTATTATTTGTTTAAATTACTACATAATTTAATTTTTTTGTTTTAGTTTTAGTTTTGATTTTAATTTACTTTTAACTTCATATTACCTCCAAATGTAGTTTTGTAAGTTTATTGAAAAGTGCTATAATTTTATTATAATTTTATTAGTTGTAATTTTTTTTAATGTAACAAAATGTTTATAAAGAATAAAAACATTTGTTTTTTTCTGAAGAAACCCATATGGAATTGTTGTTTTTTTATTTTTGGACTTATAGTTTTTTCAAATCCGAGAATGACTAGAGGGATGAATATGTATACTAGGGCGGGTCGATTTGTAGGGAGGCAAAAAAATCGCTCAACGTACAAGGAAAATTGTATTCTAGGGATCAAAATAAGAAACTTTGCCGAAGGAACCATACCTCTAAAACGAATTCTGATGTCCCGACTTTTCAAATTTTGAAAAAGCCCACTTTGCTATTTCAGAAAGTAGGAAAATCTTTACAAGAATATGGGAGCTACTTCTTCTCCGGGAGACGCGCTAGCAGATTAATGCATAAATCATCATTCTAGGTGACCGTTAAGGGGTTAAAATTAAAGTTGAAAGAGGGCCTTTTTAGCCGTGTTTTTATAGCAAAATATACAAATCTCGGGATAGAGATCGGGACATCAGAATTCGTTTTAGAGGTATGGTTAATTCGGCAAAGTTTCTTATTTTGATCCCTAGAATACTATTTTCCTTGTACGTTGTCCGATTTTTAAATCGACCCGCCCTAATGTATACTCTCCTTAGCTTATACAGTCTAATCGTTGTCAAATTAAAATATCAGATTAAATCGTTGGGTTATACAATGTAAGACTAAATCGAATTCAATCGACCAATAAAGTGTAAGAAAAATGTAACTTAATCGTGTGTTTATAAACGTAATATAATTCTAATAAATATTCAATTCTACCGCCGGTTTTAAATTGCATTAGAGTCGTGAGCTTATAATATAATCCAAAAAGAAAATTTGATTAAATCGTATTTTAATAATGATAGCAGAGTCTAAACAAATCTGATTCAATCGTGAGCTTATAAAGCTAATATAGTCTAAAAGAAAAATCTGAATAAATCGTGAGTTTAATGAGGCAACAAATTCAAGAAAAATATAATTTAATTGAGATCGTTTAAAGGGTATAGTAGACGAACAAAGGTATCGGAATTTATTTTTAAATGAGCAGAATTTGAGAAACTAGTCATTCAATCTCATATGATATAATTTGATCCGAAACATGGTTCTAGCTAATTTGATCAAGTTATAAAAAATTTTATAAAATTTGATATAACTTCATAAAATTCTTTGGAAATCGGCACTACTATTTTGTTTCACATTCCAAATAATAATGAATATTTAAATATAAATCAATGGACTGGAAAATTAGACGTGATTTCAATTTCACTAATCGTGGGATGAGTACTGTTTTGCCGCATGTATACGACAACACATATGCATATACGGCAAAACTATACGACGCCGACGTAATATGTGATGCAATATACAATTATATGTAAAAATGATAGCATTTTTTTCTTGTTTCTACCATATATGCTTAATATACATACATATATAATTATCAATGTTATCTTTTTTTTATATTTTTTTTTGCTTTATTTGGGTTTTCCGATTTTGAGGATTAAAATAGATTTTTCTTAAGATTATTTGACTTTTCATTGCATTTTTTAAGATTTTCTGATTTAAAGTACTTTTTATACTTTAAAATTGAAATTTTGTTTTTAAGTGTAGCTTTTCTTATTTTTTTTTTCAATATTTTGTTTTGCTTTAAATACATTTAACTATAATTGCAGATGTAATTATATATAATCATATCAAGCTATATATGACTATATATAAACTTTTTTCGTCGGGTTTTTAATCTGAAGTCTTTCGTTACAACCAGGGACGCCTATAATATGCATGAAAAATCTTAAAATATGCATTAAAAATTAAAAAAATATGCACTTAAAATATTTTTAAAACCATAAATATAAATTTTCAAAGAAATTAATCTGATTAATTTTAATAAGGCCATAAAATCCGAACAGCAGCTAAACTAGCGAAACCCAAATGGGGTTTTGTTATTTTCGATAAGTACTTCGAAAAGCCGCTCACGAAAAGGAGTTCTGTTGCACTGTGTTATTGTTTTGGACTTAATTTTTAGAATTTTTTTATTAATTCGTAATTCGGTAGACTAAAGGATTAGAATCGATCGTTTTTTGGTTTCACTCAAAGGATTAAAATCTGATGTACTAGAATTTGTCTTTCAATGGTGGCATTTTTATGGACTATGTTCTATTTTTATGGACTATGTTAAGGGAATTATTCATATTAGACACTTTTTAACATTAAAAAAATTGAGCTGGCAACAAAAATAAATTTACTCACAAGAGTAATATCACTCAAATAACAAAAAAAATCGAAACGAGCGAAATAACTTAAAAAAACTGAGGATTGCAAACCAGCTCACTAGTTCAAAGTAAAGACTAATTCAAGTGAACTAGGTCGTTCACGAGCTACACAACTCTACTTATTATTTAATTATGAAATATCTCCAAAATATTGGGATTTATTTATTTTTTTCTTTGGGAGTTATTTCACTTTTTAAAGTCGGAAATTATTTCATTTTTGTTGGGACTTATTTCATTTGGGAGTTATTTCACTGTACCTCCGAAATACACTTTTCAATTCGGAGGGCACTTTATTTCTATGTGTAGTTTTAAACTTGGATAAGGAAGCTAAATTAAATTTTAGTTCTCTCAAAATTTAGTTAGATTTATAATTTAGTTAGATAGTATTTCTTACCTTTTCTAAATGAAAATTTCTTTAATTTTTCTTCACAATTATGAAGATTACATCAATTTTATTTTGTTTGAACAGTAATTGTATCATTTACTTACATAAGACTTAAATCGCTTAGTTTTTGACTAGTTAAACTTATACGACTAAAATGACTAGAATCCACTCATCTTTATTTTTGTAATACTAATAATTTACATATAAAAATGAAAAATGAAAAACAAAATATAAAATGTTAAATTAAAACATTAAGATTTTCAAAATACGAAAACAATTAATAAATCATAAGACTGTGCTAGTTGTAAAACTTAACTTCCTGGGTACCCGGGGGTACCAATCCAATTAGGATACGCTGAATCCAGTGGTGATAACTGATTTTCTGGGTTACCGCTTAAAAAATATTTGAATTGTAAAATTACGTTTTTTTTAATGCTTTTATAATTTTATTTTTATTTATTAATAAGAGAAATGTATGTTTTTCTCCCAAGCAGCTTTATGCAAAATATTATCAAAATCGCTTAAGCCGTTCAAAAGTTGTGATTTTAAACGTAAGAACACCTCTAAAATCTCCATACATTTAAGCATTGTAATATAATGTAGCAATTTTCACAAATTTTCACTCACAACTTTTGAACTGCTCGACCGATTTTGATAATTTTGCACACAAAGCTGCTTGGGGAAAAATTGTATTTTTAAAGGTCCTTGGAACCATTATTTTCAAAATCAAATATCTCGGTTTAGCATCACCCACCGGGTACAAAAAATAAGTTTCTGATTCGAACCCAGTGTAATCTTTTAGATCAACGATATTTTGTTAATTTTTTTAAACAAATAAAATAACTAAATAAAAATAATTTTTTCTATATTGAATTTGTGGTACATTTAAACAAAATAATAGAACTTATATCACAATATTGCACCAAATTGGCCTGTCTTTATGTTTTTTTTTTTCGAATATTAAAAAATTACTTGGTAATAAAAAACTATGAATGAAAATTTCGTTTGACTATTTTTTTTTTTTTTTTGGTTATGTTAATTGTTAAAAACGACTAGAATTTAAATAAAATTCAAAATATTAATATAATTTTGAATGATACAATATTTAATACATATAGATTTCAAAATGATTTCCTACCAGTCAAAAATTTGCTTAAAAGTAAAACTAATTTAACCTGTTCTAGAATACGTTCTTTTAGTGGCACTTTAGACTCATTTGAAAAATTTTCGATATGGTCTTGGGATATGTGACTATGGATATATTGTTGGAAATACACACACATCGATATTCAACGTTTCTATGTTATATCGCTCATTTATTAAGAGACTGTCATAAGTCAAATAACTAGATTTTTGAGTTAATGATGCAGATTTATTAGTTATATCATGCTTCATATTTTGTAAAAAGTTCATATTAATATAATGTATACTTTTCGAGTTAGAGGATAATATATTTTTTTGTTTGTTCTGGAAAGTGGGTGCAGAGAGTATATACTTTATAGAGAAACTGTGCTACTCACAGGTTTCTGTATTTTTAGCAAATTCGCACACAACTCTCACTAAGATAAAAAAAACTCTCACTAAGATAAAAAACTCTCACTATTTATAAAAAACGTGACCAAATAAATAGAGAATGGGTTGAGCGAGGCAGATATGGCAGATTGAAAACTTTAAACGCGTTTTCTACAAAATCGTGTTTTTTGAGTAATGTCAGTGTTTTAGTAAATAAATGAACGATATGTACTGCAAATTTTTTTTTAAAAATTCGGTGTAGATCGAGTTCTATCGGTTCTCAAAGTTCGACATTTTTACAGACAGAGAAAAATTTAGCCATTTGGCAAATGAAGTACTGTTACTACGATCGAAATTCGGTTACTACAACTGAATTCGGTTGGTACAACAGAATATTAGTTATCACAACTAAATTCGGTTAATACAGAATTTTAGTTGCAACAACCAAAATCGACAGAAATCAAATTTGAATATGGTTGTACTAAGCGAATTTATTGGTTGTTAACACCAAAATACACTTTCAATTCGGTTGGCACTTTATTTCCTTGTGTGTAGCAAAACTAAAAATATACGTACAGTTTAAACATCTCTAACTGTTTGAGACTTTATCCGAATTTTTCAAATCTTATTGTATATGAAACATTGGATATACTACTTTTAGATATTTGTTAGAAAACCATATAGTCTCTTTTGAGAAAGTTAACAAAAAAAGCAAAAACGCATTTTTTTTGAGAATATTTCAAAAACTACATATTTGAATTTTCGTAAAGAATTTGTGGTGATAGATCATATTGTCTTGTACACAATATCCAAAATTCAGAGTGGATTCTCCATGGGGTCGAAATATATTTAGATTTTAGTAAGAAATTCTCATATTATTTTCTTAAAAAAGTAAAATTTTAAATTTAGCTCAATACACACAAATTTAAAATTTCGCAAAACTCAAGGCCCACACTTCAGAGTATACTTTTTAAATTGTTAAAAATTTCAAAATTTGTGATGCGATAGAAAGCGAACTACACCGAGTTTCCAAAAACTTAATTCAGCACATATGTATACCATAGGAACGTGAAATACCGAAGTGCTCACTTTTAATGAAATCCAAACACATCCATGCCAAAAACGACTAAAATTCAATCAAAATTTTTCGGAATCACTTTAATAAGAGAAGATCCAAATTGTATTCTTAAAAAATGAAATTTAAAATTTGACTTAACTTTGAATTTCAATTTAAAACTTGTTTGATTTAAACGCCAATTTTTAAACTTCTTGAAGAACTAGCAAAATTAGAATAACTTTTGAAAAGCTTTGCTGGACTTGTGTAATATTTACTATTAATTTACCGTATTTAGCTATTGATTTTTTAAAAGCATCTCGTATATGGGTTATGAAAATATGTAGTATATTATATTATATAAATGTATTGTGATTTTTTTATATGGCACTGTAAGCTTCACGGTTTTCATGCAAATTTTTGTGTTATTAATTTGAATTTTATAAGTATCGAAGAAGAAAGCAAAAGTTCCAAATATAAAATACAACTCTTGCTCTTTTTTTCTCGATTTTTGTTTTATAAGATTTTGTTATACACTGTTACTACATAAAAAAAAAACAGAATATTAGTGGTATTCACAACTTTAAATTGCCAGCATAACGAAATCCATGTATCTAAAAGGATATAAACCAGGAAGCACAAACATTAACATCAGCAGGAAGTACAGCAATGAATGCGGTAAAATGCTATGTATGGAACCCGGAAAAAAGTTTTTTTAAAAAAGTACATTTGTTTTTGAAAAATGCTTTTTTTGGGAACGTTTAAGTTTGCGAACGCAACTGACGAAGTTATTTTTATTCCTCCACGTTGCGTCCCGTTTTCCGCATTCACTGTGCTCGCCTTTTTTTCTGTATTGTTTGCAAACGCAAACAGTTACCGTTCGCCTTTGCAAACGATGGTCCTTCCTGCTGTATTTCATGCTGTGGTTACTGTTTGTACTTCCTGGCTTATATCATTCTTGCATATATCTGTGGTCATAAGTCATAACAGCCTATTTCTGTTTTTCAAATTTTTCAGGAGAGCAGTTTAAAGTTTCAAAACCTCACTGAAAATCAGAAGTCGGGGGGTTTTTTTTTTTTGGTTTAACTGTCTTACAAGATTCTTGGGAAACGTATTCTTTTACATACTTCTTAAAAAATGAGTTGTTTTTTTATGTACACACAGAGAAATAAGTGCCAACCGAATTGAAAAGAGTATTTTAATAAAAACAACTTATAAATTCAGTTAGTACAACGATATTTGCATTCGATTTCTTAATATTTTGGGTGTTGCAACTTAAATTCAGTTGAATTATCCGAATTTCGTTGTGAAAACTAATCTTTAGTTGAACTAATCGATTGAAATTCGTAATAACCGAATTTCAGTTGGCAAATAGCTAAATTTTTCTCTGTGTGTAGTCAAAAGATATAACGGAAAAAGTCACTTAGACTTTTATGACTTGTTAAACGAAAACAAGTCAAAAAGTTAAATTTAAGTTAAGCTGTTATTCCACATGATATAAAAACTTAACTCACCTCCTGTTTCTATTAGGCGAACGGAATAATTCCTTCAGAGGAATGCGTGTATTTTGTTATTGTAACAAAATCAAAATACACGTATTCCACTGGAGGAATTATTCCGTTCGCTTTATAACACCAGGGGGTCAATTTATGTTTATCACAAATCGATATTGTAATTCGGAATAACAGCTTAACTCAAGTTAGGAAAATTTTTTTAAATTTATTTTGCGTAATAACGACTTGAGTTGGTTTAGGCAATAATGAAACAATATTGTTTATATTTATTGTAATCTTAAATTGAGTTAGGCGACTATGCCAAACCAAACTATGCCAAACACTTAACTAGTAAAATTTTGAGTTGGACTGTTATGCCAAGACAATCATTTAGAAAAATAACTTAAACTATTAGGTTTTTGAGGGTTAATCGCCGCCCTAGAAAATATACAAACATGCAACAAATTGCCAGAAAATATATTTAGACACGCTCAACACGATGGTACTAAAAACTCTATTTTGTCCTAACTCGAGTTAGGCCATTATGGTTTGTGACCACTGATATATTTAAAAAATATTTTGAATCAATTACTGGCTACCGATTTTCACTGTGATTATTATTAATATTGTAGTTTGACTAGTACTAAGTATTTGCTAAGCTCAAAAATAATTTAAAATTCGTAGAGCATATCGTAGTTATCAACTTGTCGTAATGGAACATTATCATTAAATGCTTCATTTAAATAATTTGTTATAATCGAAGGTAATTTAAGTGTTAGTAAATCCTTACGAGATTTAATATGTTTCATAACTTCAGCACGGCAACGATCCTGTAAATGTCCAATATCACTGCGTGTACTATTCAAAGACATTTCAGTTTTAGCGGCAGTTGAGCATACAGTGGGATATAGGGGGTCCTTGATCTGAAAGAGAAAAATAGAATTGGTTGAGTAAATGTTTTTTTGAAGGATAGAATAACACGGTGGCTTTTAAAAAAATAGCAGTGGTTTGCCAATACTTTTGTTTTTTTGGTACGATTGGCAATTTCTACCTGAGCTGTTTTTATTAAGGAAGCCTGTTGATTTCTTAGACTGAAAAACTTTATTTAAACAAGGCTCTTGCATGCAATAAAGGGTTTCTAAAAAACAATATGACTGGAAACTATTGATCTTGAAATTATCAATGTATCAGGGTCTTAGAAACCAAGTAGATTTTTTTAAGGAATTGTATACTGGATTGATTTAGTCATGGGTTTCTTAAGAGTTCGGACACAATTTTTTGTGTCCATATTTCCAGCAAAATTGTTTAAACCCGGTTACATCTGAATCTATTCAGAAACAGGTTTTTTTTTACCACCGGTTTCATCTAATGGGTTTTAATACCTTTTCCAAGGTAAGGTTTTATTTTCCCAGAACCAGCTCTAATCACATTCCAGGCTCTAGAAGCAATTCTAAAGTAACCTTGGGGAATTTAGACAAACTGTCACCATACAGATCAATTTGTATAGAACGGACCTGCCACTTCTACATGGCGTTGTCATTCATTTACCCCTTCCAACGTGTCACAAACCGAACAAAGCGCCATGTCAATTAGGACAGCTCTGTGACATGTCCTAGATTAATTCAGTGGCATATTGTAGGACATGTGAAATAGCGATGTTTTTAAAAGTTCTGTAACCTATCGAAGGTTAGGTATGTGACATAACTAGGCGAAAATTTTCCTCTCCAATGACAACGCTATGTTAAAGCGGAACATGTCCGTTCCATATTAATGAATCGGGATGGTGGTAGTTCGTTTTAAATTCTCAAAGGGTCCAAATAGAAATAATGCAGTATAAATGGCTGCAACCTGTCAATTTGAATATGTTAGCTAAAATTGTGAAGTGGCAGCAAATAAATTGTTTAGCTGCAACTGCCGAATTATTATTTAGTAAACCGAAAAAATCGGTAACCATAACCGAATCATTCGATTAGCTACAAAGTCGGTTGTTGGCACAAATCTGTTTTCACTGTGAAGGAATCAGAAGTTAATTACGAAGTCAAAATCCAATCCCCCAGAAAAAAGACCCGGTCGTGGCTACCGTATTTTTTGCCAACTTATAACAATCAATCGATTGAAACAACAGAAATTCATCCACGGCAATAGAATTTCGATTGCCTCAACAGAAATTCGGGGATAACTACTAATAAATTCGGTAGCTACGGTAGCTAGTTTACTACGACCAATTCTGTTTTACGGGTATTTAAATGTATTTTTTAAACAATCAAAGAGTTAATAAGTCACAAATTTTATGTGTTTTTTTAATATCACACAGACTGATTAACCCATCAATGCCTGACCCCCGATTCCAAGGTTCAATATCGATGAAATTTCACACATTCTTTACTAAAGGTTTTGGAAGTTATTTGATATAATTTTCTTTTCGATTTCCCATACTTGGGACTTATGAATTAACCACTGATATAAAATAATTCCTCTGTGGTTTTTTAATTAAATTATTTTGTTATGCTCTTTCATGTAAAACTCTTCATTTTTACTTGAAAATAATCGATATTTCGAGCAAGGGTACTTCATAAAACTGTAAAATACGTATTTTAATGGTCATGTCATGAAATCATACCTGTAGCCCAAGTGAGTGGTCCTACCCAGCTACAAATTTTTTGCACTTTAAAGAATACTTAACCCTATTAGCCAACAATAAAGTTTTCCGATGTGCCGCTTCTCCAATTTTTCAGAGGCAATTTCAATTCTTTCTTTAAATTTTTCAGAATATGTAAATTTGCAGACAATTGAACAGATAATTACCAACCCCCAATTTTACACCAACATTTTCCTAAAGTATTTTAATCCTTTCTCCACCTACCTGAAAAAATCAATTTGATGCAACTCTTACCTGGCTTTAGCTATAATTTTTTTAAGATGGCTCCGTTTTGGGTATTTAAATACCCAATAGGCAGGAATGAGTAAAGTCGTGGGTTTCTTTAGGAAATCACCGACTGATTATGTCGTGGATCTTTTAGTCAATCAATCCTTTAAGCAATTAATCGACTGATTTTTAAAAAATCAGCGTCCTAATTGCTTATTTATATTTTATGGAAACGGTTTCTTTCCTGAGGATCTAAAGACTTAAAAAAATTATAAATAAAACTCGGTTTCTAATGATACAAATTCCACAGAAATAATCAAATTGTAAAGGTTAGGTTGAGCTGGCCGGTCAAAGACCCCGCATAGACCATTAGGTCCCTAGCGTTACCAGATAAGGAACGATAACCCCCACGTTAGGTCAGTCGTTAGTGATGGTAGCCAGAGTTCCCCACACCCTCTTAGCAAATGTTAGAAGTCTCAAGATTCCGATTTCTGAGATTTCTCCCAGATCGCGGAATAGGTGGTCCCCTAAACATTTCGCCCTTGAGCGTGCAAGAGCAGGACAGTGGCACATTAGGTGTTCCACCGTCTCTCTGTCCCCCGGTACCCCACAGAATCTACATTCGTCACTCTGCAGCCTTCCCGCTCTCTTGGCAAGAACTGCCGTCCAGCAGTGACCAGTTAAAATCCCCACAAGAAGTCTACAGTCGCTCCTGGACAAGGACAGTAAAAGTTCGGTCGCTACGGGATCGTAGGATTTCCACATGACTTTAGATACTCTGCATGTTTCGGTATTTCTCCAAACCGCATCAGCTCTTCGCATCATCGTGGATTCTACATCCCTTTTCAGAGACCGAAGTGGCACGCGAACGTCCAATGCCATTTCAACTGGCAAATGGACTCCCCGTTTAGCCAGTTCATCCGCAACCTCATTCCCTTCAATACCCCGGTGCCCACGAACCCAATAGATGTGGACTCTCCTTCCGGACCCAAGTCTCCCTAGAGAGTTCTTGCACTCTTGGACAATCGAAGAGTAGGTCAAGTTGGCGGCGATAGCTTTGATAGCCGCCTGACTATCAATAAAGAAATTAACGTAACTGCCCTCCGTTTCAGAAACAAGAGCAAGGTCAGCAGCCATTTTGGCCGCCATAACTTCCGCCTGAAAGACGCTGCAGTAATCGGGAAGTTTATATGACTCCTCGATACCCAGCTCTCGACAGAAAACCGCTGCCCCGACCCCCTCCTCCATCTTTGAACCATCAGTGAAGAAGTTGAAGGTTCTGTGGTCAGGACGAAGGCCTGCCAACCAGCCGTATTCACTCAGGGTAACACGCAAGCCAGTGGTGAAGCCAATTTTCGGGATGGTGTAGTCACTGCTACAGATCCTATCCTCAATAATCATCCCGTGACCATAAGGTCTCGTCGTAAATCTCCCCGTAGCACAAAGGCGAACGGCGGATTTCCTGGCGGCGCCCTCCGCCACTAGATTAATCGGTTGTAGATTTAGGATTACATCCAGTGCCGCGGTAGGCGTGCTGCGAAGTGCGCCTGTTATACAAAGTTCAGCGAGTCTCTGCGCGCTCTCAAGCCGCCTACAGTAAGACATTTTCTCTAACGCTTTCCACCAAACAAGTACTCCATAGAGTAAAATTGGCCTAGCCACTGCCGTGTAAACCCAGTGCATGAGTTTGGGAGATAGACCCCAAGTCTTGCCTAGCATTCGTTTACATGCATAGAGCGCATTTGTAGTCTTTTTAACTCTCTCCTCTACATTGAGTTTCCACGACAGCTTGCTGTCCAATATGACCCCCAGGTACTTTGTGTGGTCCTTCAAAACAAGATTGGTTCCCCCTAGCCTAGGTGTGGTCCACGGGCCCACCTTGGTCTTATGAGTGAAAAGTACCAAATCCGTCTTCTCTGGATTTACGCCCAGTCCCACTTTGGTCGCCCACCTGATAATGATCCCAAGTGTAGTCTCCATTACAGAACTAACGACATCCAGGTATTTGCCAGTGACAATGACGGCTACATCGTCTGCATACACAGTCGTTGAAGCCGCATCGTACTTAAGCTCCTCGAGAAGTCCGTTAACAACAAGTGTCCACAACAAAGGGGAGAGAACTCCTCCTTGGGGAGTTCCCCTACGCGCCACCCTCTGCAGTCTGGCGCTTCCCCAATCCGCTGAGATTATCCTGCATCCCAGCAGGTTGATTACCCAATTTACAGCCCCCAAAGAAGCTCCCGTTCCTGCCAAACACTCCAAAATTGCATCTGTATGCACATTATTGAAAGCACCAGCTATATCAAGGAAGACTCCCAGGGCGAATTCCCCATAATGAAGGGCCCTTTCTATCTGTGAAACAACCGAATGGAGTGCTGTCTCAACAGATTTTCCCTTCGTGTAAGCGTGCTGGTTGTCGCATAGAAAATTAGGCTCCAAGCTTTCTCGAACATGGAAGTCCAAAATTCTCTCCAAAGTCTTCAGGAGGAATGAGGTAAGGCTAATTGGCCTATAATCCTTTGGATACAAGTGATTGCTTTTACTCGATTTCGGTAAAAATAAAACATTTGCTGTCCTCCAGGATACAGGCACATATCCAAGTCTCAGACAACCCCTGAAATTGTAAAGCTTTCCATACATTATCTTGACATATGTCTAAAAGTAGCTTAGTTTGAGAATGCCGTGCCTCAGAGTATGAAACATTCTAAGTCTTAGATACTCTTGAATCAGTTGTGTTTCTGGAAGAACCTGATAAAGTATATCTTATAAAGGCGCTAGAATCTTCGAATTTACAAAAAGTAACGGTAGACTGAGAGAATTATCTGCATGATACCAATGCATTTTTGCATTAGATCTGTGAAATGTCAGTGGAACTCGTCCATTGAAACTTTTTATTAAATTAGAGTTTGAGGATTTGAGAATTTTGTATAACAATTCAAAATGAAATTAATGCAGTTTTTCATGAAATTTAAAGAAAAATTTCTTTTTATTAATTAAAATTTTATACGACTAATGATAAAGTTTCATTAAAAACAGTTTTATTAAAACTATGAAGCTTTTTCATAAAGTTTATGAAATTTTTCATTCACATTGTGAAGAAAACTTCATTAGTTAAGTGAAAAAATTTCATTGAAACACATCCAAGAAATTATCTTTGTGTACTTACTCACTGACTTAAACCGCTGGAGCTAGGAAGTTAAATTCAGCACGAAAGTTCCTCCTACCAGATAGACGGGTTTTTTGGAAATTTCTCGAGGAGAGGCAAAAAAGGAAAAAGTTTCCCCTTTGAAGATCTACCCAAACTCCTTTGGCTAAAAATTTAAAATATATGTTTCATCGCAAAATTGGCTAGTTTAGTGATATAATTCGTTTTAAAACGTGGTAGGAACGTGGAAAATATAAGAGTTAATAGAGAAAAGTCTCACCTAAATTTGCTATGTGGATTCATAATGCCACGTAGACACACGCTTAGGTAGGATTTTTGAAAATTCCTACGGGTAGGGTCAAAAAAATGGGAAAGGTCTACCCATTGACGACCTACCCAGACACTGGTCAAACTGCTTTGGTAAGACGCATGGAACTTAAAATATGTGTTTCCTGGAGTATAGCCTAATTTACTGAGAAGAAACTTTAGGGAAATTTTGCCAGGTACGTGGTTAGAATATGGCATTGAAAGGGTAAAAGTTTCATTGACTACTGATCAGATCCATTTATCTAGACATCTGAAATACCCCTTGGAAATTTAGTAAGTCAAACATATAATACTTTCAAAAGATTCATGGCTTCAGCATGCATTTGAAACGAGATTTTTTTTTTGTGAGGAAAAATCTCCTTCTTAACATCCTATCCAAAAACATTCGGCTAGAAATCTGGAAAATAATGTTTGCTTGGGTATGGTATGCGGAAATATGGACTGGTATGCGGAAATACTAATTTTTATTGTAGGACTTTTAAGCTAGTTATTTATAAAACAATTGTGAGGTTTTCAAAACATCAGAGACTGAACGGAATAACTCTTGAGAAAATCTAAGAAAATAATAAAGAATAAAGCAAATAAACTCTTTAAATTTAAAAGGAAAAAGAAAAAAGAAAGAAGACAACGCTTCTTCGAAAGCAGCGGTTCCCACAAACTTTTGTTTCACGGACACCTTGAGACACTTTTACTGGCCCCCATTTTTTTTCGCATATTAAATAAAACGCAAAAGTAACGAAACAAACAAAAACTTGATTTTTATTTTAAAAATAGAAAAAAACATTACAAAAATCAACCGCAATAAAGCCCGATTAAGATTAACACCCGAGGGACTAGAAAAATTAATTCGTAAAGTCGAGATTCGTATTTGCTAGAGTAAAATTACTTTTAAATTTTTTTATTGTTCCCAAAATATTAAAAAAAGTATAAACTTTCTTAAATAATGTGATATTATTTTATTTGATTGCATAAATAAAGGGTGTTTTTTATAGAGGTATAGAACTTTGAAATGCAATAAAACAAATATGATTTTTTTAAATTGACATGAAATTTACTTTATTCGAAAAATAATCCTCTGGCATTATAACTTAAATATGACTTCTGGCATATGACCGACATGGCTGGCTCGGACGTAGTATAATCTGGAGGTCCAATTTTCGATGACTTTTTCCAACATTTAACGCGGCGAATGTTGTCCTCCAAGTGGTCAATCGATGCGGGCTTATCGGCGTAGACTAGCGACTTCACATATCCCCACAGAAAATAGTCCAGCGCCGTTAAATAGCACGATCTTGGAGGGCAAACTATGAAACGTTAAAATATGCGGTTACCAAACGTATCCTTCAATAAATCAATTGTGGCACAAGCTGTGTGACATGTTGCGCCGTCTTGTTGAAACCACAGCTCTTGCACATCATGGTTGTTCAATTGATGAACGAAAAAGTCAGTAATCATGGCTCTATAGCGGTCACCATTGATTGTAACGTTCTGACCAGCATCGCTTTTAAAGAAGTACGGACCAATGATTCCACAAGCCCATAAAGCACACCAAACAGTCAGTTTTTTCTGAATATAGCGGTGTCTCAACATACACTTGAGGATTATCATCACTCCAAATACGGCAGTTTTGTTTATTGCCGTATCCATTTAACCAAAAGTGAGCTTCATCGCTAAACAAAATTAGCTTATGAAAATCGGGATCAACGGCGTTCTTGTTTTGGGCACCTTCACCGAATCTACGCCTTGCTAGGTGATCGTGTGGCTTCAATTGTTGTACGAGTTGGATTTTGTAAGCACGCAAACCAAGATCTTTCCGCAAAATCTTCCATAAAGTGGAGGGACACATATCCAATTCCTGTGCACCATGGCGGATATACTGATAAGCGTCTTCCTCTACGCTACGCTCTACATCAGCAATAACTTCTTCTGTACGCACTGTACGACGTCTCTGTGGATGCATATTATAATTTAGAGTAAACGTGGTGCGAAAACGTTCGAAAGTTAATCGAATTAATTACTCTGCTGGACGATTATGTTGACCGTAAAATGGACGTAGTCCGCGATACGTATTTTAAACAGAAACATGATTTTCAGGAGTCAGTCTATTCATGTTGAAATGCCAAACGAAACTAAACATAAATCACTTTACAGCTGACAAAATGGTGTTGCCAACTTAAAGTTATATACCTGAATAAAAAACACCCTTTACATAGTTTTCGATACATTTGAGAGAGAATTTCTATGTGTTCGATTTAAAATTTTATCAAAATTTGTAAGTGGGACTGTCACAGGCGTGGACGGTAAGATGACATTTTTTTTGGGGGAACTTTCCAGAAGAAAAAAATATAGAATTTTATATCTTTTATTGGGCAATTAGCTTGGGTTTATTTATTGGGAAATGTCTTAATGTAATTTTGCATAATTAAAATTATAGTTTTCAATTTTTTTTTGTAAAGAAAAATTTAAATATAAAAATAACGAATTCAATAAACAAGCCAGCTAAAAAATGGATTTGATTCTTAAAGATAACATTTTTCATTGCTTCCAAATTTATTCCTGATTTCTCGCTTCTAAAGAAGTTTTTTTCACAACTTCCAAAAATGTCATTTTGAACAAAATTTAATCTTCACAAGTCTATCCAACTCGGCCCAATCTATAAAAAATATCTATAATTTTTTTTTTTGTAAAGAGCCCTATCTGAAATTTGAACAATTAAAATTTTTTGGACCCAGCGTTAAAATAATCGAGTAAAGAAAAGTTAGTTAGATATCCATATTTCCTCTGCTCTAAAGACAGCGTTCCCACCAATTAGGTGAAAAATGCGTTCGAAAAAGTTAAAGAAATAATGAGAATTGTGAACATCAAAAGAATTGAACTTTTGTTAAACCATAAGCATTGCTTAAGATGCAAAGAATAAGGACCATAAAAGAGAACTTCCACCCTATGACAAGCTCATATAAAATTCATTGGCTCCGATTCAAGTTTTCATAATATCGAAATCCAAATCATTGTTATGTATTGCTTTTTTATATATTCTTTTGATGCTTTTTTTTTGCTGGGAAGTTATGGCTGAATTCCCTTTCGTCAAAATCGAAAAAAGTTTTGCATTTTGTATGCTTCCGTCTTTTCCGCAAATTTGACATTAATAGTCGCAATAATTCAGTTCAACAATTATTTTTCCACACATTGAGAATTTTGTTGGGCGAAAAACAGAAATTTTTTAGTAAATCAATAAAACGTTTCTTCACAGAATAAACGAACCTTTTCTTAAAATGAATGAAAAGTTCATATTTTCTATGAAACCAGTTTTTTAATGAAACTTCTTCATTGAGCGTCAGAAAATTTACATAACTAAAATTATATTTCTTCATACAATTTTATGAAAATTTGTATTAACTAAAGGAAAAGTTTACAAAGACGAATTAAAATGCAATTTCAATGATTAAATGCAAAAATTATTTAATATCATGCAGATAATTCTCTCAGTGCAGTATCGAAACTTTATAAATAAAAGTTACCTCACTTTGCTGAACATTTTGATTAATTTTCTGTGTAGAATTTATCTTCAACAATCATACTTTTTAAGTTGATGTGTTTATCATAAACCGCCAAAATTAATCTTATTCAAAACAAGTCTACGTAAAATAACTTTTCTCGATTTTTTTTGACAAAAATATAGATTTTTACACCAGTATCTATTAGGCATGCCAAACCGGAAATTTTGTTTTTAAATTTCTGGTTTTATCTGGATTTGTTTTTTTTTTTTTGCTAAATTTTATGATAAATCACATTTTTTTTTTGAATTTTCTCTTATTATTTTTTTTTTTTTGATTTTTAGGATTCTGAACAACATCTATATTGTTTGCAATTACACTCGTAATAATCCCAATGTGTTCATGTAAAATTGTTTATTTGATTGCATAAATAAAGGGTGTTTTTTATAGAGGTATAGAACTTTGAAATGCAATAAAACAAATATGATTTTTTTAAATTGACATGAAATTTACTTTATTCGAAAAATAATCCTCTGGCATTATAACTTAAATATGACTTCTGGCATATGACCGACATGGCTGGCTCGGACGTAGTATAATCTGGAGGTCCAATTTTCGATGACTTTTTCCAACATTTAACGCGGCGAATGTTGTCCTCCAAGTGGTCAATCGATGCGGGCTTATCGGCGTAGACTAGCGACTTCACATATCCCCACAGAAAATAGTCCAGCGCCGTTAAATAGCACGATCTTGGAGGGCAAACTATGAAACGTTAAAATATGCGGTTACCAAACGTATCCTTCAATAAATCAATTGTGGCACAAGCTGTGTGACATGTTGCGCCGTCTTGTTGAAACCACAGCTCTTGCACATCATGGTTGTTCAATTGATGAACGAAAAAGTCAGTAATCATGGCTCTATAGCGGTCACCATTGATTGTAACGTTCTGACCAGCATCGCTTTTAAAGAAGTACGGACCAATGATTCCACAAGCCCATAAAGCACACCAAACAGTCAGTTTTTCTGAATATAGCGGTGTCTCAACATACACTTGAGGATTATCATCACTCCAAATACGGCAGTTTTGTTTATTGCCGTATCCATTTAACCAAAAGTGAGCTTCATCGCTAAACAAAATTAGCTTATGAAAATCGGGATCAACGGCGTTCTTGTTTTGGGCACCTTCACCGAATCTACGCCTTGCTAGGTGATCGTGTGGCTTCAATTGTTGTACGAGTTGGATTTTGTAAGCACGCAAACCAAGATCTTTCCGCAAAATCTTCCATAAAGTGGAGGGACACATATCCAATTCCTGTGCACCATGGCGGATATACTGATAAGCGTCTTCCTCTACGCTACGCTCTACATCAGCAATAACTTCTTCTGTACGCACTGTACGACGTCTCTGTGGATGCATATTATAATTTAGAGTAAACGTGGTGCGAAAACGTTCGAAAGTTAATCGAATTAATTACTCTGCTGGACGATTATGTTGACCGTAAAATGGACGTAGTCCGCGATACGTATTTTAAACAGAAACATGATTTTCAGGAGTCAGTCTATTCATGTTGAAATGCCAAACGAAACTAAACATAAATCACTTTACAGCTGACAAAATGGTGTTGCCAACTTAAAGTTATATACCTGAATAAAAAACACCCTTTACATAGTTTTCGATACATTTGAGAGAGAATTTCTATGTGTTCGATTTAAAATTTTATCAAAATTTGTAAGTGGGACTGTCACAGGCGTGGACGGTAAGATGACATTTTTTTTGGGGGAACTTTCCAGAAGAAAAAAATATAGAATTTTATATCTTTTATTGGGCAATTAGCTTGGGTTTATTTATTGGGAAATGTCTTAATGTAATTTTGCATAATTAAAATTATAGTTTTCAATTTTTTTTGTAAAGAAAAATTTAAATATAAAAATAACGAATTCAATAAACAAGCCAGCTAAAAAATGGATTTGATTCTTAAAGATAACATTTTTCATTGCTTCCAAATTTATTCCTGATTTCTCGCTTCTAAGAAGTTTTTTTCACAACTTCCAAAAATGTCATTTTGAACAAAATTTAATCTTCACAAGTCTATCCAACTCGGCCCAATCTATAAAAAATATCTATAATTTTTTTTTTTTGTAAAGAGCCCTATCTGAAATTTGAACAATTAAAATTTTTGGACCCAGCGTTAAAATAATCGAGTAAAGAAAAGTTAGTTAGATATCCATATTTCCTCTGCTCTAAAGACAGCGTTCCCACCAATTAGGTGAAAAATGCGTTCGAAAAAGTTAAAGAAATAATGAGAATTGTGAACATCAAAAGAATTGAACTTTTGTTAAACCATAAGCATTGCTTAAGATGCAAAGAATAAGGACCATAAAAGAGAACTTCCACCCTATGACAAGCTCATATAAAATTCATTGGCTCCGATTCAAGTTTTCATAATATCGAAATCCAAATCATTGTTATGTATTGCTTTTTTATATATTCTTTTGATGCTTTTTTTTTGCTGGGAAGTTATGGCTGAATTCCCTTTCGTCAAAATCGAAAAAAGTTTTGCATTTTGTATGCTTCCGTCTTTTCCGCAAATTTGACATTAATAGTCGCAATAATTCAGTTCAACAATTATTTTTCCACACATTGAGAATTTTGTTGGGCGAAAAACAGAAATTTTTTAGTAAATCAATAAAACGTTTCTTCACAAAATAAACGAACCTTTTCTTAAAATGAATGAAAAGTTCATATTTTCTATGAAACCAGTTTTTAATGAAACTTCTTCATTGAGCGTCAGAAAATTTACATAACTAAAATTATATTTCTTCATACAATTTTATGAAAATTTGTATTAACTAAAGGAAAAGTTTACAAAGACGAATTAAAATGCAATTTCAATGATTAAATGCAAAAATTATTTAATATCATGCAGATAATTCTCTCAGTGCAGTATCGAAACTTTATAAATAAAAGTTACCTCACTTTGCTGAACATTTTGATTAATTTTCTGTGTAGAATTTATCTTCAACAATCATACTTTTTAAGTTGATGTGTTTATCATAAACCGCCAAAATTAATCTTATTCAAAACAAGTCTACGTAAAATAACTTTTCTCGATTTTTTTTGACAAAAATATAGATTTTACACCAGTATCTATTAGGCATGCCAAACCGGAAATTTTGTTTTTAAATTTCTGGTTTTATCTGGATTTGTTTTTTTTTTTTTGCTAAATTTTATGATAAATCACATTTTTTTTTTGAATTTTCTCTTATTATTTTTTTTTTTTTTGATTTTTAGGATTCTGAACAACATCTATATTGTTTGCAATTACACTCGTAATAATCCCAATGTGTTCATGTAAAATTGTTAAAAATTTATGTTTTAGTGGTTCGTTGGTTTTAAATTTAAAATCCGAAATTATTAAATCATTAGCGATATAATTTTCGATTTTGATACCATACTGGACTAGGGCGAATTTACTGTCGTTATTCCAGGTATTTGCGTTAGCGAAAACGGGTAAGGTACATTTAGGGACAAAAAAACTATCGTTTTCGAATCACAAGTAATTTTTTTCGATATTAGCTGATGATTCATTAGACCAGGGCAGGAAAAACTATGTCACGCCAGCGGGGTTTCTTAAGTAAATTAGGTGGCTAGCAAAAATTTTATCAGAAGTTCAAAAATTTGCACTTTGAACTAGAGATTGGCACGTGAGCAGAATATTGCGTGATTCACGTGAGTGTGAGCGAAACTACATTTACTCCCGTTCACGTGAGTAGGAAAAAATTCTGCGTGAGTAGAATTTTACCAAACAAGTGAGGTAAGTTTCCAAAAATAGAACTGTTGTGTTGTTGGAGTTGTACTTCTGAGATTATGTATGCAAGAACAAAAATACCGTGTATTGAATAAAACTAGTTTTAATCACAACAAAACCCGACCTGACGATAGATCAGTGGGCTAAAGCGCTATGTCTAACGTGTAGTGCGAGTGCATGTGGCATTAGAAATCAGTTTATATATACCACGGCCAGTGACTGCACAGAAAATTTCATATAGACGCAATCGAACAAATAAAAACTTAACAAATATTACATTATTCAAAAAAAGCAGGGTCACTGACGAACGTTCAATACAAGAAACTGCTCAGTCTGATTCAGAAAATTGAACATTTGCAATGTAGTTATGATTTTTAGAAAATACACTCATTCTTCTCTACCACGCCTTTCACAATTTAAATTAAATAAAATTGCATAATAATTATTGTATTAATTGCAATTATCTGAAAAATACGTTAAAATTCAAACTCAATTTTTGTTTTGTTTTTAATAAGTATTTTCTTTAAATTTTTCTACAACTTAATATTATTGGGTTTTTAAAATATATTGTACAAAAATTACATATTCAGACCAATTTGGAGTTAAACATTCACAATTTACCTTAATGTTAACATTTTAATTTTTTCCGGAAAGATATTGTTTTGTGAATTTGCGTGATCGTGCGTGAGTGTGAGTAAAATATGAATTTTTTCACGTGAGCGTGAGTAAGTGTGAATTTGAAAAAAGTACTCGTTAGTGATGTTAAATGTTAGATTACAGAACATAACTAATATTGTTTTCAGAACATTTTTACCATCAAAATTACCGAAATTCCTTTGCGAAAAGTGCACAGAGAAAACATATTCTTTCTGACAATCAGATATGTTGCTTTTTGAATGTTTTTACTGTTGTTGCCTGATTTTTCGTTCACATATGAAAATACCATAATCCCGAAAAAAACCTGGGATTTCACACAATTTGCAAAATCCCGAATCCCGGGATGCGAAGCAATCCTGATTTGCATCCCTAGTATACATTAACCAATTAATTTGTACAAATAATGCTTTTATTGGATATTCGTCATATTTAATAGTACACTGAGAAATTTATATTCATGGTATTAATGAACTTTTGCATACAACCAAAGAAGTTGCTATGGAACTCGCCCACTGAAACATTTCATTAAACTAATGCAAAATTTTTATAACATTTTATGAAAAATATAATTTTATTTATTAAGTTTCATTAACTCAATAAACAAGTTACTTTTAAAAACTAGTTTCATAAAAAGTATGGAGCTTTTCATTAATTTTAAGAAAATTTTCTTTCACTTTGTGAAGAAAAGCTTCATTAGTTTAAAGAACATTTTCATTATTTTTCGTCCACTTAAATTCACAAACATTTCACAAACATTCACTTGTGAAATTTTTCTATATCATTAATAATTTCTGTCCTATGCTCACACTTGTGAACTTAAACGCTTTCTTGGAAAATTCTAAATTTCATCAATACCAGACATGGGACATATTACCAATGTTTGCGTATTTAATTACAGGCCAATTACTTTTTTATGTTTAATTACATGTAATTGGGTGTAATTGAGTAATTGCCCTGTAATTAAATACTCAGATATTGTTACTAATCCCCATGTTTGGTATGAAACATTTTGCAAATTTTTCAAGGAAGCATTTAAGCTCACAAGTGTGGTCTTATGTCTGAAATTATTAATGATATAGAAAAATTTCACAAGTGAATGTTTGTGAAATGTAATTGACGTCGCCCAAGTCTGTAGAAGAAGCATGCCGATTATGCAGATTAGCGAATAAAGACTAACTATTCTTGACATATAAAACAAAAGTATTTTGAAAAAAATTTTCATAAACAATTTTTCCAGAAAGAAACATCAAAAGTTTAATAATTTGAATTGTTAAAAAAATTGCAAATTTTTAGATTGCTCTAAAGGAACTTTGGGATGTTGTTCTAAACGGACTTGAGTCTGAAAACTTATATTGAAATCTTGAAGAAGGCATAAGGTTCTAAAGATATAATACATATTTTTCATTTCACTTACCTTATCCAATCCCCGAAATGCTACACCCAAACATGTACCATCTTTATAATAAGTTAGAGTTCCTTCAATGCCGTCAAATAGGATGCCAACAACTGTAGCCTGATTTTCTCTAAATCTATCCGTATACAGCAAAGCAACTCCCTTATGCCAGAGAACACCTTTATGGGACAAACCCCAACCTTGTTCATTTTCACCCAAAATATTACGAAATGAATTAGCGTGTAAACGTGCCTTTCTAGTGCCAATACCAAACATTATACTCGTACCAAATATTCGCTGTGAAACATGCAGTTCCCAATAGAAACGACCATTATTTAAAGGTCTTTTACCTTGTACTCCAGCTGTACCTTTACTCCAATTAGGATGAAAATGTACAGTACGATCATTGGTACCACTCAATACAACTTCTTTGGAACGATGCCTTCTACTCCAAGTCCAATTATCGTCACAACCATGTTCTAGGGGTATAATAACCTTTTTATTTGTCAGACGTTTTGTTGCATTTGTTAGGGAACTGTTATTTGTTCTTGTCGAACGTCTTCTTTGACGAGGTGAATTGTTTGGTGTGGTTGATGCACTGGTGCTGCTGCTATCACTTGATGTCATTTTGTATATATATTTATATTGTTTGGTGTTTTCTTTTGGTTTTCTTTGATGAAGTTGGTTTTTCTAATGCAATAATAGATTTTTCCTCTTGTTTTCTATTTTGTTTAAAGCTGTTTTTGTCTATGTTCTATATGGTGAAGTAGGTTTTCAAGTGTCATTTATTTATAAGATTTTTATGTGTTGAACGAACAACATAAGTGTTGTTTGTTTGGTTTTTATTGATTTCTAAGTGCAGCAATTTTGCAAAAGTTGCTTTCAAGTTGTTGATGAAGTTTTGTTTGAGTATCTGAAAGGATTTATACACATTTATTATCTTTATTAAAGAAAATGCATTAAAATTTTTTGGGTATGATTTGGGTTAGAAAAAAATTTATAATTTTGACCAAACACAAAAAAATTATCAACCTAAAATATCTAATTAAAGATTTGACTTGAATTAAATTTGTTTCTAAACAAATATTTAATTGAATCAATTAATTTTTTAATTGACTTTTAAATATATAAACACATATTTTATTTTAGACGCAATTCTCAAATTACTTTTTCAGACACAAAAAAAATTATCAACCTAAAATATCTAATTAAAGATTTGACTTGAATTAAATTTGTTTCTAAACAAATATTTAATTGAATCAATTAATTTTTTAATTGACTTTTAAATATATAAACACATATTTTATTTTAGACTCAATTCTCAAATTATTTTTTTATACCCTGTAGCTTAAATAGCAAATTTTCAGTTTAAAATACGAAAACAGACGCAAAAATGCTATAAAAAAAACTACTGAATATTTTCTCAAATTTCTGGCCATGCAGTAGCCTACACGATCGGTCCAATTTTTAAGCACATTATCGGTGAATTGATGTTGATGGCGCTTCATGCAAACTTTCTGCCACAGCACCAATATTCTCGGGTGTACGCACTGTTTTTGGCTTTTCACGCTTTGGTTTATCGATGAGGATGCCAGTTTCTTTACTTTTTTTCACAAGATAACGAACATACGCAGTGGCGGATTTAGGCCTTTTGCCGCCCTAGGCACTCTTTAAAATGCCGCCCTTTTTGATTATATAGAAGTGATTATCAAAAATTCATTCGTTTTTATTAATTTAAATACATACAATATGAATACAATACAAATCGTATGAGGAAGCCCGATGTATGCTCTTCACTGCGTTTGAACCATAGAAGTTCTACTGTTCCTAAGAAATTTCCATTTTGGAGATCACCAATTTGTTCTGTGTGTCCTCGAAATGGCAGTCCTCTTATTGCGAGTGATTTAACAATTTCAATTATTCTGTGTAAAATTTGTCTCCAATATAAAATTTTTTCATCGAGCTGTTTTATTAGACGTTGATCAACACGGCCTTGAACTACTGCTCGATCTTTTAGATGACAAAGATTAGTTTTATGAAAATCTGAATTTTCGTGAGGTTCAACGCGTGCGTTTGAGTTTTTCCAGTCACTAAACCCTTCACCGGTAAACCTTTTTGGAATTGCTGAAATTTGTTAAGTTATTTTGAGGCGTGCCGTTTATATTTATATAATCTCATGTGTTATATTATATTATATATATTATATTATTTATATTCCACAAAAAAGGATCACTATTTATAATAACATCAGTTCTAATCAAATTGTCACCAATTAATTTCGTTGAAGAAGACTTTGAATGTATTTCTTCGATATTTTGTTCTGAAGTCCGTTCTAACTCCTGCTAAATAAAATATTATTTTTTACAACCACAATTTTTTTACTAGCACGAAATACTTACTGCAGATGAACTTGATGGTTATTGGTCATTATTATAGGTTTTTGTCAAAGAATTTGTCATAAAAGTAGATATTTTGGGGTTTTTTTTAGTAAATTATTTACTTTTGTTGTTTCTTCTGCCTTTTTTTTACGATATTCAGCACCGCTTAGTTTTTTCCGATAGGCACTCATTTAAAAAAAAGCTGATTAGAATTATAAAACACAAAAAAAAGCTGAGACTTGTATTCGTGAACATTACATTGATCAGTATGAGATATACACATGCAAAATAAGTAAAATGTCATTGAAACTGGGAATCACCTAAATATTCTTTAAAATCTTTTGAGCAGTGATGGAAATTTAGCTATTTTGCCGTCAAATCAAGCGATTTTAAAAGCAGTGATGGGAATTTAGCTAGTTTGCCGTTAAATCTAGCGATTTTAAAAGCTGTGATGGGAATTTAGCTGTTTTACCGTCAAATCTAGGGATTTTAAAAGCAGTGGAAAACACAAATAATTTAAAGAAATTTTATATTCGTTTAAAACAAAAATTGGCCAAATCAATTTTCGAATTTGAATTGCCCTTACATAATTTTGCCTTTAAATTTTGGCGCCTTTTAAGTTATGCGGCCCTAGGCCCGGGCCTAATGGGCCTAGGCCTAAATCCGCCACTGAACATACGGAGCTGACGGTGCTTCTCTTCTTCCATCCGTACGCAATTTTCGCACACATTCTGCAACATTACCATGATTTCAAAGTAATGTCGCAATATTTCCCAGCGTTGTTTAAGAGTATACACAACCATATTCGTTCAGCGGAAGGATAAAACTAATTATCTGTCAAATCAGACATGAGCTAAGTGTTACCATTCACGAAATAAGCACTAGTTAAAAAAAACGTTAGATGCCGGACCCTTTATTTAACCATGCAGTTTATGAAAAAATAATTTGAGAATTATATATGAACAAAAATATGTTTTATATATTTAAAAGTCAATTAAAGTATTATTGATTCAATTAAATATTTGTTTAGAAACAAATTTAATTCAAATCAAACTTTTAATCAGATATTTTAGGTTGATAATTTTTTCTATGTGTGAAATGCTAAAAGTAAATGAAAAATTATAAAAAAATACACTGGTTTTAACAAAAGGGCTAATTTCTGCAAAAAATATCCAAAATTTTTCAAGAGAAAGAAAAAAAACTAATTTCTGTGTGAATTTGTTCACTTATGTATATATAAATCTTAGTGTCCGACCGAATAGTTCGGCGAAAAACTATATTTTGTCGGTTTTTTGATATCTAGAGGCAATGATGACAAATTTTGGTATTGGAAACATGTTTGTTGAGCCGATTTAATTCAATTTTGTGTATAAAATTTAAGAGAAAAGCCGAAGTTTAGCTATAAAGTTAACAGTTCGGCCGCCGAACTATTTTCGATTTGGCCGAACTTTCTGAGGCCGAACAGTGAATTCATTGTTTAACTACAGACTTTTCTTCAAATTTGACACTCAAAATAGCATCTAATCAGTCCAATAAACATTTTTCCATCCGCCAAATTTGTCCATAATGCTTTAAAATACCGAATACAGACCAAATGCATTTTTGGCCGAACTGTTCGTTCGGACACTATTAAATCTGCTAACTAAATGAGAATAACATGCCAGTTTAAATTCAATATTATAAAATTCAAGCTTTTAAAAAAACATTTGTTTTTTTTTATTTTGCTTTTTATCATTTTTGAATTACATGAGTTATTATTTAATTGAAAAATAAATCATTTACAATTTTTAATTGAATTTGCAATTTTCGTTGTTGGCGGAATTTCAGCAATTAAAGTTATTGAATCGGTGGTTTTCGTGATTGAAATGGGTTTTTATTTTGTTGCGTGTAAAGTATCAAATTATAAGCAATTAATTTTGGATTTTCAAATACATTTAGTCTTGGATTTATAGAGGAAATTAAACCTCGAATTTTAAAGACGCCAAAATCTTAAAACCTCACTATTCTATAGTGGGTTTATAAAGGTAACAGCGTTTGAAAACCTTGTAATTTATAGGAATTTTTAAGTTACTATAGTCGCATAAACTCGTTACTCAAATGTGGTCTTATAAGGATAACGAAGTCTAGCTTACAAAGGAGGTATCCCAAACCGAACTCGCCGATTTTAATGAACTTTGGATAAAGGATAAAAAAAAGAGGCACGTGTTGTTTTTTAGCTGCCCAGCCTCACGTTTAATGGTGGCATTTGGCATTGAAAATTCATTAGTTTTTGTATGAAAACTTGTCTTTAATTTACTTTTGTACACATGGTGAAAGTACTCAAGAAAACAAAAATTTTGATACTCATATTGCCTATATAGTGGAACCAGAGTTGCCACATTTTTAAATTATTTGAAATTTAGAGGAAAATGCTGTTTGGGAAAAGTCGCTAAAAGCCGAACGTTTTCGAATATCGAAAAAAGCACAGACACCCCCTCGACTAAATTAAATAAACATTACTATGTATTATTTTTTAGCTTAATAGAACTATTCCTTAATAAAACGCCAGATTTAATGTTAATCAAAACACAAAAATACTTGAAAGTCTTTAGACATAATTTTTGCAGCAGTGCGTGTGTCTTTTATTTGATACAACATTTGTCTATACTAACTTTAACTAGAAGGAAATAAACTGAAAAAATGTAAAATGGGGTAGTTTTTGACCCCACTTAGTAGCGCCTAAACATGAGATTGGGCAGCTAAAAAAAAAATACGGGTTCCTTAAATTTTATTCTGTAAAACATATCCGAAGCTCATTAATATCTGCCGGTTCGGGTCGGGATACTTCCCTTGTAAGTCGGGGCAACGATGACAATATGATTTTTGGAAACTTCAGTTTCCCCAACTGAATTAGATACTGCCTTGATCGTGGGCTACCAGGAAAGATACCAGGAAAGATATATCTTGGGCTACCAGGAGATATATTAAAGAAAGCCCCTTAAGATATGAATTTGAAATTTAGTAAGAAGATTAATTTTCCCGCGTAGACAACCGCTAATAAAGGATGATTTGTTAGCAGCTTTCTTTTTGGGCAACACTGTTTTTGGCAGCTCAGCTGTTTTCATGTTACATGTTACAGTTAAAAATGTTCAGTTTGGTCCATAATTTAACCATGAATCTACTTACAAACGAACAACGCTTGCAGATTTTTGAATTTTATTATCAAAATTCATGCCCGGTTAAGAAAGTACATCGTGCACTTCTCCCAATTTATGGCTAGTTTGGGCGACCTTCAGAGGCGGCTATTCGGAACTATTTGAGGCATAGCCGCGGTCAACATTTACATGAAATCATCTTTAAAACATTGAATTATATAGATCGTTCTATCGACTCAAATATAAATTTCATACATTTCTCTAAATTTTATGTGTTTTTCTTTAAATCAAATCTGAAAGCTCTTAAAAAATCACCCTTATAAGAAGGGATTTATGGTAACTTGACAAGAGCTGAGCATAAAGTTTAAAAGCCTTGGCGAACTGCATGAACTTTGAACCCTTTGACTATGAGTTTAAAATTTAAAATATACGGTCCTTGGAAAATGGCCTAACTCATTGATAAGGACCTCAAAATTTAGTATGTATGTTCCTCTTTCCTAGTAGAATTCCGATTAGATTTTTAAAAAATACCCACAGGGATAGGGAAAAGAAGAAGTCTTTTCCCTAACGTCCAGCCCAAGCCTCTTGAACTAAAAGTCTGAAACTTAAAATATGTGTTTCTTGAGGTATGTGCCAATTCACTAGATATGTTTTTTTTTTTGATTTCCATAAAATAGGGCTTAAAGAAAAAAAATTACCCTTTAATGGTTTATGCAGACTGAAAGAAAAAAATTTAAATTTGAAAACTCAAATATAAATTTCATACATTTCTCTAAATTTTATGTGTTTTTTCTTTAAATCAAATCTGAAAGCTCTTAAAAATCACCCTTTATAAGAAAGGATTATGGTAACTTGGCAAGAGCTAAGCATAAAATTTAAAAGCCTTGGCGACCTGCCTGAACCCCTTTGACTATGAGTTTAAAATTTAAAATATGTGGTCCTTGGAATGTGGCCTAACTCATTGATAAGGACCTCAAATTTAGTATGTATGTTCCTCTTTCCTAGTAGACATCCGATTAGATTTTTAAAAATACCCACAGGATAGGGAAAACAGGAAGTCTCCCCTAACGTCCAGCCCGAGCCTCTTGAACTAAAAGTCTGAAACTTACAATATATGTTTCTTGAGGTATGTGACAATTCACTGGATAATGGGTTTATGCAGACTGAAAAAAAAAATTTAAATTTGAAACATCCACTACTAAGGATTAAAAACTCTTAAACGAGGAATTCCTTAAACAAACGATTTAGTTTTTCTTCTGAAAATATTTCCAAAATTTAAATTTACCGGTAACTAAGTATGTTTAATAAATGTCAACTTATTTTTAATATGTTTAATGAATGTCAACTTATTTAACTAGATTTTTTCGGAATTTTGTATATCAAATTTAATTTTTTTTTCAATTAAAAAACTCTATTTTGTCCATTTGGCAAATTTGGCGCTGTGGATGCTGATGCAATCGATTTGTTTTGTCCGATATGGGTCGTTACGGTCATACGACACAATTGTTATCTCTTAAATTACTCCTTGATTTTTCGAATTGACAGAGAATCATAAATGAAGACCAACTTTTATCGAACTCTAATAGTAAACATGTCCTGACAAATGATTTTGTTTTAAGTTTACCCGCGATTTTTGTAAAACTTTTCGCTTCCAAAAACTTACCCGACTATAACTAAGATTCTACAAATAAGTCGTTGTTGATATCGCGTGATATATTCACATGATCATTTAAAACTATTTTAATGATTGATGTATTTGCTCAAATTTGGCGATGAGGAATGTTGGTCGGTTGATTCACAAACATGTTTCGAACTTCTATGTAGTTTTCCGCAACTGATGGTGAAGAAGGAGCCGATGGTAATTCTATTTCCAACATAATCGACCGCGGATGGTGAGGATTGATGGTGTTGATGCTGAATTATTGATGAGAATTCGGATGGTTGTTCCGATGATGATGATAATAATAGGCCACTATGTTCAACTGTCTAAGGTAGAGGAGGCAGAGGCGGAGGCGGTTACAGATACAGATTGATAACCAGAATCATTAAATGAATTTATACTATTCGATTCATATGAGGCAGCAGCTGTTGGTGAATATGCACTATTGTAGGACGTATAATGTAATCATATATCGCTGATTATATGAGGTGGATTTTGAGGAGGACTTTTGTTGTTGCTGTTGAATATTTTGTTTGAGCTCCCGTTTAATTTTCCGTAATGGCGTCGTTCAGTGTAACGATTTGTATGTTGAAACCACCCGTTAAAGAACACCAATTTTTTTTGTTGCTGCTGTTTTTGCACTTGCAATTCTTTTTGCAAATGAAAGTGATGACGACAATAACCTTGTGGTGGTATTGGCACAAAAACGACAATTTCACTATCGGCCAATGAATGGGATAACGTGGAGGAGTTTGATGTGGTGGAAGACGCCGTAACGTCTTCTTTTGGGCTTCGGTTTACCTTGTTGACGATATTCTTCTATGGCAACTTTGGTACCTTTCGTCTCAACAGCTTCTTTAAAGAGTCGAACATTTTTCGGATTGATCCATCGGTCGTGAATGTTCAAGACTAAGCGTTGGCAAAACAGGCAGATTGATTTAAAAAACAA
>CM037854.1:51443875-51485875 GCA_021234595.1 Delia radicum
CATCGCACTTGATATTTTCATCAATAGGCTGGATTTTATATTCCGTTACTGTATTTATATTGACTATATCAGACAACTGTTGAGAAAGTCTATCTATGACCTCCCTTAATGGGGCGGTCTGGGCACGAATTAACTCCGTGATCTGAGCATTGGTAGCCATGTTTAGATTTCTAAACAAGTCCGCCAAATCATCCACAGATCTACTTAAATCTTCCTCCCCTGGCAAGTAACCTATTTCGTCTGCTATCTCCCTAATATTAGCCAGCGTTTTTGTTACCATAAATTTATCGAAAAGAAAAAAAAAATTTTTTTAAAGGGAAACCCTATGCTCTTTATTAAGGATTTAGTTCTACTGATCTTGCAACGAAATTTAATTTATCTAAGCTGTATTTTAAATCAAATATTGCCAATATAATTTAGTTCTTATTCAACTTATACTAACAATTATTTATAGCTTACTGGTAAGTTGTTGTTATTGTTGACCCACTTGTTCCTTATAGCTGTTTCGATAGGCTGCTTTAAGCTGACCCGGTTCCACTCGTACCGGGGTGATGCTGCCCAGCTTTGGCAGTGAACCAAATTCACACTATCAGTTTTTTTTTTAATAAAAAATAGTACTTCTTTTTTTTTCCACACTGCGTAAACTATTTTAATTTTTTTGGTTTTTATATTTTCGTTGTTTCTTTTTAAATATAGTTAAAATAGTATTTTTGAATATAGTTAGAATAGTATTTCGGTTTTTTTTTTTTTTTACACAATTTTTTTGGTTTTTATATTTTTGTTGTCTCTTTTTAAATATAATTAAAATAGTATTTTTGAATATAGTTAAAATAGTATTTCGGTTTTTTTTTTTTACACAATTTTTGGTTTTTATATTTTTGTTGTCTCTTTTTAAATATAGTTAAAATAGTATTTTTGAATATAGTTAAAATAGTATTTCGGGGTTTTTTTTTTCACACAATTTTTTGGTTTTTATATTTTTGCTGTCTCTTTTTAAATATAGTTAAAATAGTATTTTTGAATATAGTTAAAATAGTATTTCGGGTTTTTTTTTTTCACACAATTTTTTTGGTTTTTATATATTTGTTGTCTCTTTTCTCCTTTCCTAAGGATACTTGTTTTTTTCACTTTTCTCCTTTTCTAAGGATACTTGTTTTTTTTCACTTTTCTCCTTTTCTAAGGATACTTGTTTTTTTGTTTGGCTATCCCGGTTGAGCCCCCAGTTAATTTCTGTTAATTACTCCATTAGTTTTTTCTTAAATAAAATACATTTTTTGTTTGAATTCTTTTGATTACATTCTTTATTGTTTCCCGTCTGATAGCATACTTAAAAACTAAACTTAATACTCACAAAAACATATAATTATATCAACAAAAAGCATGATCGCGTAGTTGAATTGGATCAGCACTTTTACGCCGCGCGTGTAGTGTAATCCAATTCTTTTGTTTTCTTTTAAATAAAATATTTAGTTTTGCAGACATAGTGTCAGCAAAATATTGTGAGAATTATCTGTTGGCAAGCCGTTGCCTTAACTCGCATAATAATGCAAATCAAACTTTTCTATTTGGTATTCGTTGAGTAACAAAAATATAGATTCATCTAATAAAATTATATCAACAATATTATAAACACACTCCATCATGAAAACATAAAAACCAATTTTGAAAGTTGTTCCTTTGTAACTTATAGAATTTGTAACATTTACTACTTCTTTTGTACCAAATGGAAGTAAAAATTTTTTAAAGGAATATTCTTGGATGGTTACACTTTTTATGTTGTGAATTTCAATGATACTGAACGGGTCATTTTTCAAAAGCATTTGATTAGAAATTTTTACGCAGAATTTTTTTGCTATTGATAGTTCTAAATTTACTCTAGAATAGGAGACTTTACTATATTCTTTAATGATTTTATTTTTGCTTTCATGTCTCATACACCACAGGTTTTTTAAAGGGCCAATTGCTCTAATCATTGTAACGTAATGTGTGATGTTATGGTGCTTTGGCTTTAAATTAGTATTGAAGCAACGCATATACATTTGATGATGTTTTGATATTATGAGAGTCAAACTTATAAGTTCTGCGTTGCTAAAACAATCTTTCAATAAAAAATCTGTCAACTCTTTCAATTTTAACACATACCGCCATACTTCATCTCCTTCAGGTACGAATTCGCCTACTAAAAGTGTAAAATAACGCAATAATGAATAGGTTTCTCTGGCTGAAAGGTTGAATTTGTTTTGTTTCAAATGTTCTAATGTTATATTGCCTGGCGGCTTGTTCCGGACCTCTATGGAACCGTATTCAAATGTATTAATTTTGTAATTTAACACATCGATAGAAAAAAATTTTTGTTTTTGTATGAAATATTTTAAGGATTCAATTAAGCCGAATTTTACACTACCTTCTAAGCAATCATGTATAAAATCTGAATATAAGTTTTTTGTGACATGGAACATTTTCAAAGAATTGAGTGGTGAATTTGTTTTTACTCCAGTTGCGCTATAATTATTTTGAAGTAGATCTTCATTAAAATTTGTCGAATTCCTTAACAAGTTGCTGTTTTCTAGTAGTAGCTTTATTCATTTCAGATTTAGGCATTTTACATATTCTGCAACAGAAATTATGGCTAAAGGATCCAGAAAATCCTAAAAGATTATTTAAAGCCAGGTTATCGCCAATAACAAGTCCCACTACAAAGTGAACAAGAAAAGTTTCATCTAGTGTTTTAATCTCTATTCCCTTTTCTAAACTTCTTAAAACTTTGACAAATTCAGTAAGTGTTTTTGAGAGTGGAAATTTTTTGAAATAGGCCGTTTTCATTAACATTGCTATATGGATATTGTCTACCGAATTGCAATTTTCGGGCAATGACGGAAAATGATAATAAAATGCAGCAATTGATTGTTTACCAGGATGACTTCCTAATGCATTACCCATTTCTATATCGTCGTAATATAAGACCATTGGGATAACATGGTCCGCTTCATCAAAATATTTTAATTTCTCATTCCATATAGAACCCTGAACAAAATGTTTAATATTTTGTTGGTTAGTACTTCTTAATGAATTTGTATAATTAAGAGTCGTTTTAAGGACATTTTCTTTTTCAAAATAAAGCTTAATTTGATGCTCAATAGGCATAAAAATAACTTTACTTTTTTTTATTGATAAAATACTACGATTTTTTTTATATATTTGAGCTACAGAACTGTCGATTTCATGTTTAATAGGAGGTTTGTATAAACCTTTTTCAGCCATGGTTTTCAAAAACAAATGTTCTGTATTGATACCCTTAAAAGGTTCAGAGCAGCCATTAAAAGTTTCTTTATTTTAGATTTTTCATCTGAAGGAAGAATTGGAATAATGATTTCTGCCAGTGATTTAAACATCTGTTTGGTTATAGTATCTGTGAAACATGCTAGTATTAATTTTATTGCTTTGGTGGTCATATGATTTCCACTAAAAAGATTGCTAACAAATGCTAACGCATTCTCTTCCATTTGCTTTAAAACAGTTTCAATGTCTACCTCATTTATGGTTTCAATTTTAGGTTTTTTTACAGGAATTGCCAGTTCTATATCATTGTTATGTTCTTCAAGTATCACCTCTTTAAAGTTTGTTGTAAGTTTTTGTTGAATACGAAAATGGTTGAATGAATTTATTTCACACCGACAAACATTTGAAATGTGTTTATATATTGAAAAGTCGTGAAATTTGGACTGACATTTGGTACATATCAATTGGGAATGTGTTTTGATGGAGTGTATTAATTTTAAATGGCTTATAAGTACATCGGCCGATACGAAGGAACAATTGCAAAGAAAGCAGTTAAAATTCATGTTTATAACTTTACTTTAATTTATTCGTCTTTTTAATTGTTGGAATAGTTCTAACTCCGGCATTTGTATCTTTGATGACGGAATTTCATAAAAAAAAGATTGAACAAAGTTCCAGAAAACTTGCGTTTTAAATGGATATTCTAAATTAAGTACAAAAAATATTTTAAAATATATGTCGAAAGCAGTCAAAGCATTAGTAAACAGATAAGTAAGGCTTTCCGCGACTAAAACATATTGATGAGAATTTATGTCATGTCTATCCTTAATAACTATCATAAATGGTTGAAAATTTATATTCTTGCTCACACAAAAATCTTTTCGCTTGTTAACTTCCGTTTGAATGTCCGATGCCGTATTTATTTCTGTAATAAAGAACAGCAAGCGTCGCCTGTGCTCACTTTCCAAATCTTCTTATTTATTATTTTGCGTGACACTGGCTTAAATATGGCTATCAGCACCTTAATAATTTCGATGAATTCCAAATCTGAAATAATATTTACAAACAATAATATAATTAGAAACCTTTTTATATGGTCTGTGTAAATTGTGTTTTTACCTTTGTCCGATGGAAGCTCATTAATTATTTTTTTCGCAGCAGGAAACTTTGAAATTTTTCGGCATAACCCTATTATCTTGTCTTTAAGCGTTGTCCAGTTATTAAAAAATAAATTGGTTCTCTCCGGATGCAACTTATTGAAGTCAATGTCCACCTAAATATGAAGATATAAATTTTTTTAATACATATACAAATTAATGTTTGAAATTCCTACCAAAAGATATCCGTTGCAATGTGTATATAATGGCCATTCGGACAATATAATTTCCAATTTATTACTTTTTATGTCCTGGCGCCGAAGTTCAAATGTTAAATCCCACTTCAATTCAACAGTCTCCTAAACACCACTAATGTTATTTTTTAAAATGATGTTATTCGTTTTAGCTCACATGAGCAACTGTTTTATTGTGTCTACAAATTACTTAAAACTACTTAAACATATTATTATATTAGTATGGGATTTTGCTAACATTGCAAAATCCCACGCTAGTAAGTTTGGTGAGTAGTGGACAAACAACATTCCACAAAGTGTGGGTCTCTAGTTACATACAGACGGTATGGTAACGCAGACTTGTCAAACACACTACAGTATTTTTATGATATTTTTGTTTAATTTTGGTGTACAGCGTCATGTTGAACCTATGTTGCGGTGTGCCTACAGTGTGGTACAAAAAATTTTTTTTTTCTAGTTCACCCTTCGATTGTTAATTAATTTTTTTAACTGACCTTAAGTCGAATTAATAAAAATTAATTAACAATCGAAGGGTCAACTATAAAAAAACTTATTAAATAATAATAATGATAGTTGTAATTAAAATAGTAAAAATGGGGGTATTTTTTGAGGGGCCGTAACTGATGCACAAATGTTGTATTACTACCCTTTTATATTGTGGGCACGCAAAAAAGATAAAAACAAACAAAATCAAATTACCACATTTTACATTATGAGAATGCAAATTTTGCCTTCTCATGAAAAACCCCATTAAGACATTTTGCATTCCCACAGAAAACCAATTAAAACATTTTGCATGCCCGTGAAAAAGCAATCAAAGCATTTTGCATTCTAAATTCTCTACTACTATGAGATTGAGCACGGCTCACTTTAATTTTTATTCGATACAGCATATCCAAAGTTCACTAAGATCTGTTAGTCTGGGTCGGGTTACCTCCCTTGTAAGTCTTTTTTAAATACATTTTGCTGATATTAAAAAAAAAATACCAAATATTAAGTACTTCTTTTTAAAAACCAATCAGCTAATTTCCAATTAAAATTTTATCATATTAACAAATAAATTAATTGTATCTAAAAAAAGTTTAAAAGGTCTTATTTTAAATACAATTAATTTATAAATAAAATAAAAATTTGAATTGAAATCAAACTAACACTAAATTTGTGAATATTATTTTTAAATCTTGTATGTGTGCTTAAATTATACTTTAACACTGTCTTAATTATTCAAAATATTGGACACTTTTTAACAAAAACATTTAGATTAAGAAAAAAAAAAAAAAAAAAAATTAATTCGTAAAATAAAACAAATTATTGTTCTTGTTTAAGCCCAGAGTTGTTTTATATGAATCCCATAGTTGATTTTTTTCTATCAATATAATAATTTTATACCCTAATATTTTATCTTTTTTATAAATTTTGTATGTTTTCTTAAATGTTTTTATATTACCTAATTTTTTATTATACAAAAAAATTAAAATTTTTTCAATATCTAAAATTTTCTCTCAAACTGTGGCCATAGTACCCTAAAACAATTATATAAAAAGTGTTAAATCAAAAGTGTAAAATCTTCTAAAAAATTTCCAATTTGTAGTCAAAAAAAAAAAAAAAAAAAAAAAAAAAACAACTGATACCTTATTTAATGTTTATCCCTTTAAAACTATCTAAAATCACTCTTTCATATCAAAAAAAAAATGAACAAAAATACTTACAAAAAATCTATAATTATTGCTTCTAACTATATACAACAAACCAAATTAATTGATAAATTAAGAAACAAAAACTAAATTTTATGAAAAATTTAAGCTTTGCTTTAAAATCTTAAAAAAAAAATGATATTTTTAAAAAACTTTAAAATTTTAATTTGAAATTAATTTTAAACTACTAATATTTATATACCAGTTAATTAATTTTGTAATAAACTTTAAACTACTAAACATTAAATACAACTTAAATTCAGTTATACGAATAAACATTGAATTAAACATTGTTATTGAACAAAATTTTGATGAAAATAAAATAAATTTTGGCTAATTTTGAATCAATAAATCAATTAAGATGGATGTTTTTACACAAAAAAAAAAAAATATTGAAATGAAAATATTATTGAATACAGCAATTTGTTTAAGGCATGCCAAACTAATTCTATAATTATTTAAATACAAACCTCAACATTTATAAATTAAATTTGTCAAATTGACACTGTACTAAAATACATTATAAAATTTGCCCTGTGGCGATGTCTCAACTTAAAACGCTAAGGTTGTCTACCCTGAACGTAAAAACCAAACGTCAATCTGGTAACATTATGAAATAGAGACGGAGAAGATTAGAAAAATAAACAAAAATCTAAAAATAGAATATTTGTGTTGTTAGTGTTGTCACTTCTGAAATAACAGAAAAAGCTAATAGGAAAGAAAACTGCAATTTAGCTGCATTAGATTCGAGGCCATACTTGGGTGTGATCGCTAAACGGTCATGACTTGGTATTGTTACGTTTGTAATGTAAGAAGAGAGCAGGTTTGATTCTTGCAGCCACAGGTTGTTCAAAAAATTTATCATATAGACACAATCTGACAATTATAAGACACAAATAATAATACAATTTACAAGGAAAATCAGTCTAGTCTGATTTAAAAATTAATAGTGTTTATAATTTTTTAGAGAAAAACGTTTATTCTTCTTCTTAACCTCAACATTTTATCTTAAATTTGTAGTTTCGTTAAAATTTTGTTCAGTCTCACTGTTTACTATAACGACTAATTGCCTATTCCTATTTAATTTTCCATTTCTTATTTTGCATATTTCAATTTCCCTTACCATCTTTAAGTAATTTAAATAAATATTTCAACTTTAAAAATTATAGTTATTATTATTAATTTTTGTACAACTTCTGAAAAACCAATATTAAAAAATTAAATAATATGTAAACCCCGCATACGGTTAAATTTTAAAATTTAGTATTTTAAGTACTATTTAAGATAAATTAATCTAATAATCATATGCACAATTGTATATTAAATATCTATGTATAAAAACTAGTCGCGGATTCAGGAGAAGGGAAACTTGGATATTTCCTGCACAAAAATAAAAATTTTCAATAAAAATGTAAAAAATATTAAAAAAGTTAGTTAAAATACTCTAACTTCCCTCCACAAAACCTTTTCTGGATCCACGCCTAATAAAAACAAATAGTAATTAAATGATTTTATAAAAACTTGTAAAAAAAAAAACTAAATCTTTTATTTTGGAATTCTTAAAATCATCTCTAAAATATCTTCAGATAAGAGAGAGATCCATGGTAAGTTAAAATATTTAATACACTCAAAAAAAGTCTGTAAAGTCAGCAAGATTTTTGCTGGGAGGATCTTCGCAGAAAAATTGCAATATCAGCAAAAACAAATTGCTAAATTCAGCAACATTTTTGCTAATTTACAAATGTTTTTCTGGTATTAGCAATTTTTCTGACTTTACAGGCTTTTTTATCTTTTTCTTGTATAAGATAATAAAAATATACAACAACTCTTATTAACCACTTGAGGTCTGCTGTTATTTACATAATCTGGAAAGTATTTTAGTAAAATCTAAGAAATATTTTGTATATAATAATTTTAAAACTTTTTAAAGATCGATAAGATATTAATTAAGATTAAAATCCCTATATTACATTACCGGCCAGGTTGGGGCCTAGGGGTCTGGACCCCCACAAAATAAATTGACAAATTTTTAAAAATGTTCTTGGAAAAAAAATACACTGAAAAAATAAGTTAGTAGAAAAGTTAGTAAAACATACCTACCATTTTTTCAGCAAATTTTTTGCTAGAATTATGCTTTCAGTTAAATTTGAGTTATAGTTATTCAGCACTTAACTGCTTTGAACTAATGTTTTACTAACATTTGACTAATGTTTTACTAATTTTTTTTGCTGAAAAAAATTGTGCTGATAAGCACATTAATAGTTTGGACGACAACCAGATTGAAAGATATACGCAGAATGAATTAAGATGTAGTAGTGACTAGGAAAATGATATTAAAAAGTACAACTCTTGTAAGACATATACACAAAGAAAAATTTAGCTATTTGCCAACTGAAATTCGGTTACTACGACTCAAATTCGGTTTCTACGAATTTCAGTCGGTTGGTACAACTAAACATTAGTTTTTATAACAAAGTTCGGTTAATTCAACAGAATTTTAGTTACAACACCCAAAATATTAAGAAATCTAATGTAAATATCGTTTGTACTAACTCAATTAATAAGTTGTTACCATTAAAATACACTTTTCAATTCGGTTGGCACTTTATTTCTCTGTGTGTACACATAAAAAAATTAACCATTGACGATTTTTATAAAACAAAATTATAGATTAAAACAACTTAAATTTTGTGTTGACACATTTTGGAAGCCATTTTGACACTATGTCGTGAACCCAGGTTGCTACTTATATGAATTCTTTTTAAATATTGGTGAACAAATTATTCACTATTTTTTTACCTTTCTCATATATCCGATATTTTTTATATCGGAGGAAGCCCATCGGGGGCTATACTCCATGTCTTGTATTAACGAAATCGTAAATTTTCCAAGGCAGCGTTTAAGCACACTAGTATGATTGTAGTCTGAAAGAAATATTGTTAAAGAAAAAATATGCAATTGGAATATTTAAAAATATACATGACATCGCCCAGGTCTTATTTAAACGAAATTGTATTTCCAGTTCACTTGGATTTATATTTTGGACGATTTCAGATGCTTTTTAAATTTTCTTTAATAAATTTTTTAAATAAAAACCCTTTAAAATTTCTATAAAAAAAAACATTGCTTAATTCTAAAATGTCGCATTACAATCAGCGCACAGGGGAGTGAATCAAATAAAAAAATAAAAAGTGGTAATAAATATAGAACTTCTTAACTACTGTTTAATTTTGAAGTCACCCTGGTTAACACCCTGTGTTGGCACTAAGGTGCCAAAGTAGAACACCTCGAGTACAAAAAACTTTTAAAGTGCTGTAACTTCTACAATTATGAACCGATTTCGATTATTTTAGACTTTTGGAATCCGCTTGATGAGATTAATAAAAAAAAATGCTTACTGTATTATGTTACCTCTTAAAGTTTAAAAGTTCTGTGATGTTGAACATTAAATTTAGATTTTGCTTGAAAATCGGTTCGTAATTGTAGAAGTTACACCATTTTAAAAGTTTTTTGTACTCGAGGTTGTCTATTTTGGCACCTTCGTGCTCACTCTGTGTTAACACAGGGTGACTTCAAAATTAATTTTCTGAAAGCTATACTCCTCCTTAACGATTACATATACATTTGGTCTTATTCACTATACTGTGCAGCGCATATCAAAATTTGTTTATATTTAGTATAAAAAAATGGGAAAATTTGAGTCAAATTGGACCACGTTAGCACATGACGCATATCGATGAAAGTTTGAGTGTAAAATTTATTGCGATAAATTAAAAAAATAATCTCTGTGTGCTAAACACGAGTCGCTTTAATGGATTTTGAAATATATCTTAAAAAAAATACTGAAAACTATGTTACCAGATGCGTGCGTAGCAAACCAAATTAAAATAAAAAAGTAAGTAAAGTATCTACTATTGAAATGACATACTACGGCATACGTAACCTTAAGTTTGGGTCGTAGTGGTATCTCCGTAGTGGTATCTCCGTTTTAAAAGATTATGTCAAAATACACAGAAAAATTACTGTCAAAAAAATTTCATTTAAACTTTGGTCGATTTCAAGATCACTTTCAATTAAATGTTCATAATATTAACTGTTTACTTGAAAATGAAATTGGTATAACGAAACTTCCAGTTTTTTTTAACTAAGAAAAAATGCCAACATTTAAAAAATCGATTAGATTAAAAAATTTGTGTTTTTTTTTAATTTTGGTGATATTTTTAGTTAGAGCAATTTTGTTTTAATTTTAAAATTTTTTCGAATTTTGGCGTTTTTTTAATTTGGCAATTTTTAAATTTCTGCAGTTTTGGGGATTTCTTTTTTAATTATGGCAATTTTTTTTTTCAAACTGGAAGGTTTTTTCAAATGTTTTAGATTTTTTAAATTTTGGCATTTTTTTACAATTTTGGTGATTTTTTTAGAATTTTGAAATTTTGGCGATTTGTTTTTAATTTAAGCAATTTTTTTTTAGTTAGTCTCTTTACAGGAAGAAGAAGAAGAAAACATTTTTATTGAAAAATTTTACGGATACAAGGGATACACCAGACTGCCGCAGTTTCGTCCCCCTCCTGGGACTCGTCAGTGGTTAATTTATGTGTCAATTGAACAAAGTATTTTATATTGTTAATTTTGCTCTATATGAAAAACTTTTTATTTTTGGTGTCGTACTGTGATTTGAACTCACGGTCTTAGCATCAAGCTATGCATCGTAATCTCACCTCTTAACTAGTTGAGCCACGATCGACACAGCGTTGACTGCGACTAAATTGGAGTTTGGTCACACTACGTACACACAAGCATTGTTTTGATCAGAAGAGACAGAATTAGCTAATACCAATGCACAATTCATTCTCAACTAGAATGCTTTTTCTTCTTAATCCTATCTCTTTTTCACAAGTAATTATCACGTTTCTATGATGCGCTTTATTCACATACAATAGTTGGATACCAAGTGTAGGTTAGAGATTGAGTCGCCGTTAAGCAAGTTTTATTCAAATTTTATGTTAGAAAGTGTTTTGCAACCGTCAGATAATGACAATCGTAATTAATTTTTTATATTAATTACTGTAGAAAATTTCTTTAGTTAGTCTCTTTACAGGAAGAAGAAGAAGAAAACATTTTTATTGACATTTTTTTTTTAATTATAATTGTTTTAAATGTTTTACTTTTAAATTTTAAAAATAAAAACCAGAAGTCTATTTTTCGTTTTTGTATCATAAATTATGATGTGAGCAAGATTATTTATTTCATTTGTTTTATTGTTAAACAAAAAACCGTGTTTATTTATTAATTAAAAAAATGTTCCATCCGCTAATTTAAAGCAGACTTTATCTACTGACAGATCCTTACATGTTTCATTTCGCGTCACCGAAAATCCTCTTCTTTTTGTTTAACAAAAAAACAAATGATCTTCAACTTGAATAATTTTGTTTAAATTTAAATTTGATAACAACATGTTTTTAGAACAATTAAACCTTTAGAGAGAACAAGTCAAAAAATCTGAAAAAAATATTTTCCTAAAGCTCAATATAACCTTAATATTCCCTGTAAATTTCAGAATGGAAGTCAAATGGATTCTATTTTTTTCCCGATTTTTTTTTTATTGTAGTACCACGAAATATTACATTTTCAAGTAAAACATACAAAGAAATTCTAACTGCAAGAACAATATGAATTTGTTAGCGTGCATGCATTAACATTTTCGTTAACACGCTTGAAAATATAATGTTCACATACAAAATGTAATTTTTCGTGGTACTACAATGGAAAAAAATAGAATCCATTCGACTTCCATTCTGAAATTTACAGGGATTATTAAGGTTATATTGAGCTTTGGTGCAAAACAGAAATTAAGTCAAAAACCAAATTTAAAAAAAAAAAAAAATAAATTAAAAAAAAAATAATTTTTAAAAAGAAGGAAGAAGAAAATAATGTATTAGACTTTAAAATCCATTCACTAGTTTTAGAAAAACATTAGTTTAAAAGTTGTCATGTCGGAAGATTTTTTACGATTTTGAAGATTTTGTAAATGCACATAACTTTTTGGAAAAAATGTTTAATTTTTTTCTGGAAACACGTGTAAAATATTTTTTAATGAAGAATACGTACTAAAATTTTGAAAGACATCGGAGACATTAAAGTCAGTTTTTAACAAAACTCGTACGGTCTGACATGGAATGACTCATATCAAGGCTAGTTGGTAGCGTGGCTAGTTGGTAGCGTGTTGGCTTATCAGTGCGGGGGTCGTGGATTCGATTCCCACCAGAGGCACTTGTCTGTTTTTGCTACAAAGCGCCGAAAGCCATAGTAGCTGTTCCGTTAGGGTTTTAGTATATACAGCAAAACCCGGTTAAGTCGAACTCCGAGGGACCAAAAAAATTAGTTCGTCTTAAGCGAGGTTCGTATTAAGCGGGTTTTTTTTTAACGATAAAAAATATGTATTTATTAAAACAAAAACAAGATTTTTACATAAATAAAAAATAAAATTAGCATTTCATACATTCACAATTAAAAATTCAATTAAAATTCTTCATTAAAAAAAAAAAAAAAATCTGTTATTTTTTTCTGAATGACTGAAATTAACGATTTCATTCGTTATAAATTTTTCAATTACCAAAATATGATTCGCTTCTTCGGCACACGATTTTGTTCGAATTTTTTGACAAATTTTCAACATCGGCAGGATTAACAATTTCCAACATTTCTTCATCTGATAAAGTATGTGACGTCAAAACATTAGCATCTATATCTAGAAAGTCATCCACGGATATGAAATTCATATTAGGTCTTTCCCATTAAACGGATAAAGAGTGTACTAAATATGGTAATTTGTATGAAAACGAGTTTTTGGGACTGCTTAAAACAGTTCGTAATAACCGAGGGTTCGTATAACCGAGTTCGTATTAAAAGATGTATTTTATATGAAAATTATTGCCAAAACGTCGGGAATTTTAAATTAGTTCATATTAACCGAGGGTTCGTCTTAACCGAGTTTTACTGTATTTTGTAATTCATTATTAATTAATAAAATAAAAAAAAAACAAGTTTTATGAATGTCAGTATATCGATGGCTTAATATAAAAAAGGCGTAACCCAATTTTTTTCAAAATAGCGTTTTTTGTTTATTCTAGTAGACAAATGTCAGATGTACCTCGCCTCAAAATTTCAGGGTGATATAATTGCAAATAACAGATTTATAACGGTTTTCAAACAAAGCCCTGAGTCAAGTCAAAGAATTTTTGAAAGAAAAAGCCCCAACTCGTTTTTTTGTTTGATTAGTTTTAACCATGGCACAGTAATACAAGGTAAATCTGTCAGCGCAGCTGTATTTATGGGTTTATATTTCCCAAGTATCAAATTCGCTTCCCGATAAGACTTCAAATCTACGCAAATATGCCAAACGGTCATCTGTCACAGGAAAGCGCAACGAAGAAAGGCGTACATTTCTACAAAAAATTTCAGATGAGTTGCTAAAATGGAGTGCCATTATTGCCGAAATGACACCAAAAAATTATATTTTGAATCGGATTTTTCCACCTATCAGGAAATTTACGAGCTTTATATATTAAAGGAATTGAACTATTCCATATTTAAACCTAGGAAAGATCAGTGCGATATATGTTTTTCACATAAGCTAGTAATTGTCAGATGAAGCTATAAAAAGCATAAGAATAAATGAAAAAAATGCGTGAGGAAAAATATAATAACATAAAAAATGGTGAGTCCGGAGTATGTGTAGTTTTATGTATGGAAGTGCAAGCGGTAATATTAATTCCTCAACTAAAGACGAGTGCTGCATAGTATAAAATGAAGCTACAACTACATAATTTCACAATATACAATATATTAGCACACGAATCAGACAATTATGTTTGGGATGAAACAGATGGATGTCTAGTAGCTTCCGTTTTTGCGACGTGTATTATTAAACACTTGAGGAAGATCCAAACTCGATCGCCAGAAATCCATCACGTAATTATTTACTCACTGTTAACTGTTTTTACCAAAACCTCGATGTAATATTGTCTAATGTATTGCTGGTTTTAGTATGGAAACGCAAATAACGATTGAACAAAAATTCTTAATAAGTGGACATACGCAAATGGAAGCCATACCCTTATATATAGAAAAATTAAAAATAAGCAATAAATTTGCCATCGGAGTTTGTGCAACCAATAAAGGAGGCACGAAAAGTTCCAGCACCCCTACAAGCTCATTATTTGCACTACGACTATTTTCTTAATTTTGAAAACATCCCTAAACGATACTCTTCAATTCGTCCTGGTAAAAATATTGCTTACTATAAAAGTTCTAGAAATGTATGTACTCAAACCTCTATTTAAAATTTTAGGCAGACGTATTGGGTGATCTTAATGTAAATATTCTACGAGCCTTGGCGTATGCCCCATCCGGATCAATATACATATTTCAAAACCGACATAACTGACGATTACGAATTTAAAGATATCCCTTATTCACTTTATAAGGAGAAAATAGCAATAACAAAAATTAATTGTACCACCTACAGGTTTTGAAAAAAGTTTTTACCTGCACATTGCCTTTTTTATGATAACTTGTCTTATAAGCACAAATATTTACAGTTTACTTCTGATTTAATCCTTTCAATTCCATGAATTATTTCCTTCTATTACACAGGTCAACAGCAAAAAAAGGCTTGACTAACCACTATATAGATTTGATGCATCATGGCTGCCTAAGTACAAAAATGGTAAAATTTTTCAATTCTATGGATAATTTTTTTTTAAAAAAATTTTTTTTAAAATTGACAATATTTTGAGCCATTTCTCCACTTATGTTGTCATAACTCAAAAACAACTAGTCCGATTTTGTCAAATTAAGTTTACAAAAATTAAGGTTTACAATATCTTTAAAGAACGTGTACAAATTTTTTTAATGCGATCAATAGTTTCAAAGTTATGAAACAAATTGTTAGCAAAAAAAAAAAAAAAAATGCAAAAAAAAAAAAAAAATTTGAAAAACAAAAATCTGGAAAAAATCGAAAACTGCAAAAAATATTACTTTTATTTTTTTGTAGTAAAGCTACATATCATGCGAATTAAACTAGATATGGATCATAAAAATCTATGCATGCTTTACATTTTTATTTACAATTAATTGAAGGTATCGCATATTTACAAGCACTGTAGAAAATTGTACCTACTATATAATGAAAATGCAGAACATAAAAACTCAGGTGCATTTTACGACACGCATTTTGGCAAAACCCCTTTGGGAAAAACCTCTATGACATTTTTATGATTCTAATAATTAAAAAAAATAAGTAATTAACAAAAGATTGTTTAATTTTTACGATTGCGGTAGGATAGTAATAAAACGCTCATAAATGTGCGTGTACGCTGAAGTCCTCTTATTTTCCGTTAGCTACCTGTAACGGATGATTTTTTTTTTTCATAAAAGTCCTTAATGTTTTTTAGGATTCTTGGGAATAATAAAAAATTTGCAGCACACACAAAACTGTATCCACACAAAGGGTTATCCCAAATTATAGTATCAGTATTTATAAGATCTCCTTGACCCTTTTTATTTCATTCAAGAAGTGTTTGCGATAACGCAAACATCATTTAATACCTACACAAAAATTAGAGTCATACAGCTTAGAAGTTAAAAACAATTTTCAAATATTAATAAAAATGAGCCAGAAAGCCAGAACATTTTTATGTAAAAACGATCCAGATTTATTTTGTTATGTGTGCGGCCAATATATCACCGGGAAAAAAACGGAAGTGCTTCTTAACTTCATTGCAAAAGTCATATCAAGATTGCTATAATATCTATCCGCACAATTTGAACCAGCATTGGACACCGAGTACTATATGCATTCCATGTCGATTGAATTTATCTATGAAGTCTTCTAACGAAAGTAAGTATAAATTAATAGATTTGGAATATTTTATAATTACAATATTTCTTAATTAAAATTTGAATTCTTCATATTCCTGATTTCAATTTTTTTTTCATTTTACAGACGACACTTGGAAATTTTGAAGCCTATGCTATGGAGAGAAACAGCGAACCACGCATCCGAGTGTTATTTTTGTTTAAGTACAAAAAGCGGTTTTGGAAAACATATGCGATGGTCTTACCCCACGAGGTCTGCTGATGGGTTTACACTTGCAGTTCTACATTCACAAGAAATAGAATATGCTCAAGATCGGGGTGCAAGCTGTAGTCATGTGCTTTCATCTTCACCAGGACACTCAACCTCAAGTATGTCTTACCAATCAGATATGTCAGATCCAGCACTACCATCTACAGCTGAAAATGACGAGTTCATCCCACACAAACATTTCTCGCCGAGACCATGGAATCAAGATCAGCTTAATGATGTAATTAGAGACCTTGGATTGTCGAAAAGATCTTCTGAATTACTTGCGTCCCGGATGAAAGAAACAGGTCTCATAACTAAAGAAACTAAAGTTTCGTATTACCGTACTCGAGAAAAAGACTTACTTCATTATTTTGCTGAAGAGGATGACTTTGTGTACTGCACAGATATTTCTGGTTTGATGACTGCCATGGGCTTACAGAAATATGATTCAAACGAATGGCGTTTATTTATCGACTCATCAAAACGCAGCTTGAAGTGTGTCCTTTTGCATAATGGAAATAAATTTCACTCCTTGCCGATCGCACATTCAACCAAAGTAAAAGAAGAATACTCTGTAATTGCATTGGTCATGAAGAAGATAAAGTATGATGAACATAAGTGGGTAATTTGTGTTGATCTTAAGATGGTAAATTTCCTCTTAGCCCAACAAAGCGGCTTTACAAAATATCCTTGTTTTATATGTTTATGGGACAGCAGAGCTAAAACAGAACATTGGAAGAGAAAACAATGGCCTTCTAGGGAAACACTAGTTCCAGGTACGCCAAATGTTATAAATGTGGCTCTAGTGCCCCGAGATCGCATCATATTACCCCCTCTTCACATTAAACTTGGTCTGATGAAACAATATGTTAAAGCACTTAACAAAGATAGTGAATGTTTGCAGTATATTTCAAGGAAGTTTCCCAATCTAAGTATGGAAAAGCTGAAAGCAGGCATATTTGATGGCCCACAAATTCGCAAATTGGTGAACGATACTGAATTTGGCAGTTCAATGTCAGAAATTGAGAAGAATGCATGGGATTCGTTTGTATGGGTTATTCAAAATTTCTTAGGCAATAACAAGGGTGATGATTACGTTGCGCACGTTGAAGAGATGTTAACTCACTTCCAGAATCTTGGATGCAACATGAGCATCAAAGTACACTACCTGCACAGTCACTTAGATCGTTTTCCTGAAAATCTAGGAGACTTGAGTGAAGAACAGGGCGAACGATTCCACCAAGATATCCGGACAATGGAGGAACGATACCAGGGTCGCTGGGATGCACACATGATGGCTGATTTTTGCTGGAGTATTCAGAGTAACACTTCGTTATTCAACAATAGTAGAAAATCGACTAAAAGAAAATTTCAGAGTTTGTAGTTTATAATACATATTTATTTATTTATTTTCTTGTTTTATTTATTATAATAAATGTCAATAATAAAATATAAATTTTCTACTATTTAATTTATTTATTTATTTACATTTAAGCTCATCCAACACAAATGTCTTTCCGAAGAATAGAATCAGTATATTCTAGGTAGGGTTTTGCCAAAAAATACACGAATGTTACTATGTAATGCATTTTTGATGTGAAAATTTGTACATAGCATGGGGAGAAAATGTTTTCAAAATTCAATCAATCGAAAGAAGAACATTAACTACTCAATGTTATGTATATCAGACAAAAAACTAAAATTTGGTGAAAATGAGCGAATTCACTTAATTGTGAATAAATTCGAAAAAAATCAATCGATTTTTATGATCGATATCTCATTTTGTTCCTATTACATGTGGCTTTGCGATAAAGCAATAAATCTGAACGATTTTTGACGTTTTCGATTTTTTATGATTTTTTTAAAACAAAAAAATTTGCTATTTTCACGTAAAAAAAATATTTTTTTCCCTCAATTTTTTATTATAACTCCAAAACTACTGAGCCGATTGAAACGCAATATATTAACGGATTAAAGGCTATGTAAATTTCAGTTTTTCTAAATTTATTTGAATAATATCGGACTAATTTTTTTTTAGTTATCATTAATTATGTGGAGAAAACGTCTAAAAAATTTATAATTTTAATTAAAAATTTTTTTAAAAAAAACCTCTCCATAGAATTTCAAAATTGAACCATATTTGTACTACTGGGACCACAATACATCAAAATTGTATAGTGGTTTTCAAAGCCCCTAAAATTTTTTCAAAATTGTTGCCTTGTGTTATTTAACCTGAATTATTATAATAATATGTCTCATTTTCAAGTCAGTTTAAAAAAGCCCTAACTTAAAATTTTTTTCAAAATATCAATGAAAAAAGGGCATATCTTAGTTAACTTTATTAAAATAAAAATAAAAATTTTTTAAAATGAGAAATAAAATGTGTTGCCTCTTTTCATTAAAAATTGCATTAAAACTTTTTTTGTATCTAAAATTTTACGGATTTTATTAAGTTTTTTCCTTCTCCTGTAAAGTAACAAAAAGTCGAGTTACGCCTTTTTATAAATTAAGCCATCGATATGAAAATATGTCGTTATATATGTTACCATATAAGAAACCTACACTCAGGGAACTTCTGCTTTAAAAATATGTAGTTGTTTGGGTTGTAATACAGTTTCATTATTTTTAATGTAAATGTAAGTCATTTGTAGAACAAATAAAATTTTTAACTAACCTTGTAGTTCATTTAAAAAAACAACTCACATCAAATGACTGTTTTATGATTTTACATTCATTTTTACAGTTGTTTTTTGTTATTTAAAAAAATAAATAAATGTTTGTTTATTTTTTACTACTGTGTGGTTCATTTTTACTACAATTGTTAGTCATTTTTTGAACATTAAAAAACAAATGACAATGTTAGTTGAATTTAATGAAATGTTAGTCGTCCTTTTTTTAAATGAAATTTCATTTGTTTTTGACTACAATTGCTGTCGTCTTTACCAACATAATTTCCTAAGTGTATAAAAATATATGGTTATTTTTTAGCCGTACTTTGTAGGTGGGGTTTAAGGGGTTAATTTTTAATTTCAAAATAGGGCTATTTTTGCCGTTTTTTGTAAAAGTAGCTATCCGTGGGAGGGGCATATCTCAGGAAGTAGGAGGAGCTTATCCATGATTTTGGTATTAAACACTTCTTTGGAAGATTCTATAGCATCATTCATATTTGTGGGTGGGGTTTAAGGGGTTAATTTTTAATTTCAAAATAGGACTATTTTTGCCGTTTTTTGTAAAAGTAGCTACACCCATATTTCAAGATTAAAAAACATGAGACCATATATAATTTTTTTTTACTCGGGTTACTAACAACTGGTTAATATTCCCATTATTCCAATACAACAAATAAGCCGCTTGCCATAAGTGATAGTTTTTATCATTATTTAAAATATCTAAAAATATCTCTTTTTAGACTCATTATCTTTTTCACTTCTAACTATAATATAATGCTATAAACACATAGACCACAGCAGACTGCAGAGCTACACGACTACAAATGGCGTTCACTGCAATCGTCGCCGTGGGGCCAGCTACTTATTATTTTGGAAACGACAGCAGCATAATAAAAAGCTGTTTTTATACAAATGAATTTTTATTTCAGTAGTGCCAATTACATTTTTTTTTTGCTTTATTAAAATAGAACAGCATGCATGGCTGTAGACACGTATATAAAGTTCACTTAAAATACAATTACTTATTTATAATACATTATTATAACGTGTAAATAAATTTATCTAACCCCTCTTGAATATTAATGCAATTATACCATTTAATGTTGCGACGTTTTTTGTGTTTAACAAAATAAAATATTTTAAGCACTAATTTGTTACATATTTTGTTTTATTGTCAACACTATTTTTGTTTTGCAGCCAACAAAAATAGAAATTATCCTAAGTTGACTACAGCGGCAAAAGTAGTCGGGTAGCCGTGTAGTTGTGTTGGTGCCAAAATAATCGTTTTCATATAAACGTGTGTATTTTATTTTTGACAGGCTGTAGTCGTGTAGCTGCAGTCGTCTATGTGTTTATAGCATAATTTTTGATTTTTTGTAAGCTGGAAAGTAATGGCATGTTGTGCAAGCAAGTCAGTAATGTTTTTTGCCATCGAGTATAACATTTCGAGACACTCAGATGGTTGATTGACAACCTATAGGCCCGGGGTTCGAGTCCCATACAATCACATTTTATTTAAAAAAAAAAAATTGTTTCAATAAAAAAAATATTTATTTATTAAAAAAAATATTTATTTATTAAAAAAAATATTTATTTATTAAATTTAGTTTTGTTTTTAAATTTATTTTTAAACTCATTATTTTTGTCCATACTGGGAAGCATAAAAGTAACCACATCTTTTTCTATTTCTTGTAAGGTGTTTAGTAATGATATGTCATTAATTTACGCCACTCCCCATACAATAGTAATGACAATAGTAAGTAATTGATATTATAAAATATGTACTTATATAACCACTTATATGTTATTGCTTTTCTACACTGGGAAGTTAAGACATAAAGTTGTAAATTTACTGAAATAATTTTTGTTATTTGAGTGTAGAAATATGTTTACATCGTCATACAAATTTCAACAATTTTCTCATATAAATCAAGCTTCTAAAGTCCAGTTCATTCATTATGTGGCACATTTTTATTGTTTTCATTATTTTATTGTGCGGTGGTGCATTTTTTCGATAATAAAAATTGATTATATTTACACTAGTAAATAAACAAATACCAAAGTGTAACAACATCTGTTCAAATAAATGTACTTTTTCATGTAAATGTCTATATTGTTATATATAAAAATTTAAAACAATATAGTTCACAAATATAAAAACTTATTTACCCGACCATTAAAAATGTTTATCAAAATTATGCAAAAAATCAAAGTTTTCCAATAAATGTTTAATTTTGTTTTTGCAAAAAAAAATGTTTTGTTTTTATTTTACACTAATGCTATAAACACATAGACCACAGCAGGCTACAGAGCTACACGACTTCAAATGCCGTTCACTGCAATCGTCGCCGTGTGGTCAGCTACTTATTATTTTGGAAACGACAGCAACATAGTAAGCAGCTGTTTTTTATACAAATGAATTTTTATTTCAGTAGTGCCAGTTACATCTTTTTTTTTTTGCTTTATTCAAATAGAACAACATGCAATTATTTATTTATAATACATTATTATAATGTAAAATAAATTTATCTAACCCCTCTTGAATATTAATGCAATTATAGCATTTAATATTGCGACGTTTTTTGTGTTTAACAATATAAAATATTTTTAAGCACTAATTTGTTACATATTTTGTTTTATTGTCAACACTATTTTTGTTTTGTAGCCAACAAAAATAAAAATTATCCTAAGTTGACTACAGCGGCAAAAGTAGTCGTGTAGCCGTGTAGCGGTGTTGGTGCCAAAATAAACGTTTTCAGATAAACGTGTGTATTTTATTTTTGACAGGCTGTAGTCGTGTAGCTGCAGTCGTCTATGTGTTCATAGCATAATGATAATAACATAACACTTTTTTAATTCATCAAGTCGGTTTTGGGAATTGGTCAAAATCAATAATGCCAGTGTGTTTATAGTTATTGAAGCAGTTCCAGTAAAATTTTGTTGGCGAAAAATTGACGACTGTTCAATTGACGGAGTCCCAACGTTAAAAAATCTATTAAAATATTATATGAAAGTGTAGGTAATTTTTTTAAATGTTTTGAACTAATTTATTTATTTTTATTTATTTGTTTTTTTCATTATTAGAACCTTAAGAATAAAATTCTTTTGTGGTTCAATTGGGATTACATAAGTAAAGTCACTATTTAACACTTAAAGATAAGTAAATTTCTTTTTAAAGTATAAAAGTCAGACAATAGTTTAACAAATTGAGAAAAATATTTAGTTAACTGGCTTTATAAAGGGTCCGCCAAATAACTTTTTTTTTTTTGAAAATGCTATAAAAAAAACTACTGAATATTTTCTCAAATTTCTTTTTTTATTTGAAAGTACAATCCTTCCGATTTATAATAGAAAATAATTTCATTCAAATGGCTGCCTCGGCTGGCCATGCAGTAGCCTACACGATCGGTCCAATTTTTAAGCACATTATCGATTGTGTGCAGCTGTATTTCACCAATGGCTTCGAAGCGAAGCGAAAACGCATTGGATGGTCAGTTGGCTTCAACTTCTGAACAAATTGGACTTTGTAATGCGTCATACCAAGGTCTTTCAATGATGTCTCCGAAATGTTCAATTGTTGAGAACGACGGAATCCGTACGCAATTTTCGCACACATTCTGCAACATTACCATGATTTTCAAAGTAATGTCGCAATATTTCCCAGCGTTGTTCAAGCGAATACACAACCATATTCGTTCAGCGGAAGGATAAAACTAATTATCTGTCAAATCAGACATGAGCTAAGTGTTAAAATTCACGAAATAAGCACTAGTTAAAAAAACCGTTAGATGGCGGACCCTTTAGTTTAGAGGAGAGTAAAGGACTAAAAGAAATATAAATTTAAAAGGATGAATTTATCGAAAATGTTTTAAAGCAAAAGAGAAAAAGAAGGAGAAAGAAAATTAAAAGTACATTGCGAGCTAATTGTTGGAAACTATATGTTCAAATAGCGATTTTTTTAAACTGTTTATTCCCAAAATAGGTTTAATGTTAATAGGTAGGTCATTCCATAACTTAATTGCGTTAACGAAAAAAAAATCTGCTTGTATTGAGAAAGTTGTGTCTGGGTATTATTAAAGTAATGTATCTTGTAGGTCTAGCAAATGTAAGTTTTTCAAACAGATAAGCAGGAGTCTTCTGATGCAAAAGCTTGTGCAAAAATATAAGGTTACGCATACAAAGGTAGTCCTCTAAATCACAATCATATTTTTAAATGATGATCACTTCAGCCTCAGACACCGTAGAAAACGGTGTCTACGGTTTCACATTATAGCACCATCACAAAAAAAAAATCATTAAGTTCATTTGGGACTAACTTGCACTCAGATAAACTACTGGAATGAACACCTAAAGTCTTAATGTTTTTCCAGAATTGGCCAGTAGGTAAATTCACGTTAAGTTTTTGAGCAAAATATGACTTTTTAGACTGTCTGATTAAAAGATCAGCGTGATTTCTAGCTCTGTTATACGCAGCTCTATTTATATATGTTGGCTTTTTCTTCCAAACGCTTTAGCAATGATTACGATTTTGAATAGATTGTTTTAATTTTGTTGTGTACCAAGGGCAAGAACAATTTTTTATATAAAAACTACGTTCAGGTACATGACGATTATATACTTGCTGGAATGTTGTAAGAAAAACATCTAACTTTCCATCTACGGATGGTTGATACCTACAATCATTCCAGTTTAACCCCGAGAGCTCACCAAATAACGACGGAAAATCAACTGAATTGTAATCTCTATATGTTATGCACCTTAAATTTTCATCCTTGTCTAGGTTTATATTCAACGTGCAAAACAAAAGAAAAGAAGAATTCAAATTCTTGTTATGCCAAGTTGAATCTTACACTAGGGCAGTTGTAATTAAAAAGAAAAAAAAATGGGATAAAAAAACTATTTCCGTACAAATTTTCGACATTGTAGTAGAAAAACATCGATTTTTTTTTTGCTATTTATCTTTTGCCATAGAGTTGTACCACATTGCACCGCAAGATATGAACAATATATAGATGCGATCTCATATTTAAAAGAACTTTCCCGAACTGTGCGGAATTGATAAATGCCGATTGTTTTGGACATTTATAGTGAAAATCATTATTATATATGTCGGCCGTTCCAACAAAAACGGGCCAAAGAAGGGATTTTTTGACCTTTACTAATTAATTACTATTATAAATAAACTAGCTTTCAAGATTTGGCTTCGATATTTTTCGTTTTTGCTAATTTTTTGCGTTCTGAAACAATAAAATTAAAAAATCAAATAGATTTTTTAAGAGAAAACCAAGTTTTTTAATCCAATTTCTAATTTAAGTGCATTAGTTTGGATTGATGGTACAGGGTGTCTGGTAGCAGATTTATAATTTCAAACTTAAATAAAAAAACGTAATAATTGACACACAGTTTTATTAAGAGCATTGAACCATAGAATGGAAATGTGGATTTTATTTTTTAAAGAGTATGTCATCCAGATGTCTTCTGTCGAGTTGAACACACTGTTCAAAACGGAGCCTTGTGTTCTGCGCCACACGCTGCAGTAAACTTGGTTCAATTGAGCTGATTTCTCGACGAATATTTTCCTTTAAAGCCACAAGAGATTGGGGATTGTCATTATAAACCCTCTCTTTGACGTAGCCCAATAAATAAAAATCCATGGTATCCACTCGATCCATCGCGTATTCGCCGAATACCGAACTTTGAACAAAATTGTGGACAAGCAATTACGTAAAAATCATTACTCTTAAAAAATGTCTCCACAGCGAACAATCGATGCTCACTCGACCACTTCGACCACAATCGTTAATTCCAACGGCGCTACCCTCCCTTCGCACCATTTATTACTTTTTGAAATAATCGTATTTAAAACCATAAATTTGCCACCAGACACCCTGTATATACTATTTAAACGTTTTATGCATCGTTGCATTAATAATTAAGTCTTTTTTAACAATATGTAAAAACATATTAGAAATTGTTTAAAATTTTTATCATTACTGTAAAGACAACCCAAAAAATATACAATTAATTTTAGTTAGAAATACTACACTGTACTTTGAGATTTTATGTAAAAACAACTATAAACAATATCGAAACGATTTTTGGAACGTATTGAAAAAAGCTATTGAAAAAATTACTTTTGCCACAAAATTTGTATCCTACTTTACCTTTTTGAGCGCGCGGCGGCATATAATGAGTCAAACCCTTTAGAATATGTCTCTTTATAGTATACAATTCTAAAAATGTATCCAAGTGGTGTGACTTTTTTTATCACGTTCATAAACTTAACATTTCGTTACAAAATTCATCACTATCGACCAACGCTGGGCGTAAGGAGCATATCCGAAAAAGTTTTAAATTGCGCTATTAAGCATTTTTTAAGTGTATTCTTTCAAAATATATTAAAAAATATTCTAAAAAATGCCAATGAAATATATATAAAGGTGAATGAATTAACCCCTTATGTGACCAAAAAAAAAATGCCATTTTTAGGACATATTTTAATTTTTTGAGTTTAAACAATTATCACGGCGAAACGGCTTGAGTTAATTTAAAAAAAACACACTGCATTTTCAGTTTTTTATTACAATAATGAATAACTTATTGGCAAAAATACAAAAGAAGTCAAGGAGTAAAATTAAGGTTTTGAAATTCAAAGTCAAATATTTGTTAAACTATAAGAACGAATGTGACACTTAAAGCATGTTTTTGCTTTGTTTTGCCTAGATTAAAAAACTTTTAAAATCGGTAAAATATGTCCACATTTGTAAAAGTGATACCCCCTTAAAACTTTATAGTTATACCCCTTTAAAACTTTTTACGAAATTGTCAACTTTGACACCCTGTAGCACACCCTGTGTTAAAACCGGGTGACTGCATTTTGTTCCATTTTTGTAAACACTTTTTCCCGATTGGACCAGTAGTTTAGAAGATCCATACTTATTATCAAGTTTTTTGTGTTTGGAACCACTGTGTAACGGCGGCAAGTTCGCTCCAACCAACAGTTGGCTGCTGTTATCAATCATGTAACAGGACAATCCTGTCAAGACTGTTAATCCCACATTCTATCAACGCATAACCGACCGTCGCCGACGCTTTGTCAGTACTGTGCCGATTACATTTTTCTACCTAATTTCTGATGCAAATGACAACAAATTTTAATACTTAATGCTATAAACACATAGACGACTGCAGCTACACGACTACAGCCTGTCAAAAATAAAATACACACGTTTATATGAAAACGATTATTTTGGCACCAACACAACTACACGACTACCCGACTACTTTTGCCGCTGTAGTCAACTTAGGTTAATTTCTATTTTTGTTGGCTGCAAAACAAAAATAGTGTTGACAATAAAACAAAATATGTAACAAATTAGTGCTTAAAAATATTTTATTTTGTTAAACACAAAAAACGTAGCAACATCAAATGGTATAATTGCATTAATATTCAAGAGGGGTTATATAAATTTATTTTCACGTTATAATAATGTATTATAAATAAGTAATTGTATTTTTAAGTGAACTTTATATACGTGTCTACAACCAAGCATGTTGTTATATTTTAATAAAGAAAAAAAGATGTAATTGGCACTACTGAAACAAAAATGCATTTGTATCAGGGATGTTAAATGGAGTTTTCAATTTTGTACCAACATCCAAAAAAAATTGTACTTTTTGGACGTTGACGGTACCATTTTTTTTAAATTTATTAAAACAACAAAAAAAAAAAATACATAAAAATTCTCTTGTACAGAAAAAAAAAACAAAACCTTCCAATAACATACATTATATGTATGAATAAAATAAGGCATAAAAAAGTCTTATGAATATATGAGACCAAATCATGGAATTATTTGTTTAGTTAATAAACTATTTGGAATTTCTACATCATAGCAGCATAAATTTGTCGCTCTTAACCAATCCTTAGTCTGTATGAGACTTGATAATGTTGGCTAATGTAGTCTGTTTCTTTCCTTAGTTTTTATTATATTTTGAAACGAAAAAAACTCTTTCCACATTTGCAGACCAGTGTGGAATGGATAAAATTCCAGCAACGACTAGAAATGTCTGGAAACATATTGACATTCAGTTCATTTTGAAAATTAGCTACTACCGACCAAAAACTACAAACGTTTTAATTTTTTAACGACTTCAGTTAAAAAAATTTTAGTTTTTACTCTGGCTCAAGTAATATTTTTACTAAGAAGACAAGAATGGAGCAAAATTAATGATTAATCGGTTTTTTGTTAAAGTTCTGCCTATTATGGAGGCTATAACTTTTCTAAAACATTGGGTTCTGATGAGATCTTTAACCAGATCGAAATGGAGCAAAATTAATGATTAATCGGTTTTTTGTTAAAGTTCTGCCTATTATGGAGGCTATAACTTTTCTAAAACATTGGGTTCTGATGAGATCTTTAACCAGATCGAAATACTAGTATTAACCTAGCTAATATGTTTGATTTGCTTTATTTTTGTAAATATACGGAGGTTGAGAGCTCGTTCTAAATTAAACATATATAAGATTGTTTGGAATTTTCTTTCATTTCTTTAACAATAATTTAATTTTCGTTTGAGTTTGAATTTTAACGTCTTTTTCAGACAATTGCAGTTAATACTATAATTAATATGCAATTTTATTTAATTTAATTGTGAAAGACGTGGTATAGAAGAATGAGTGTATTTTCTAAAAATCATAACTACATTGCAAATATTCAATTTTTTCTGAATCAGACTGCGCAGTTTCTGGTATTGAACGTTCGTCAGTGACCCTGTTTTTTTGAATTTTTGAATAATGTAATATTTGTTATGTTTTTATTTGTTCGATTGCGTCTATATGAAATTTTTCTGTGCAATCACTGACCGTGGTATAGATAAACTGATTTCTAATGCCACATGCACTCGAACTACACGTTAGACAGAGCGCTTTAGCCCTCTGAGCTATAGTTAGGTCGAGTTTTGTTGTGATTAAAACTAGTTTTATTCAATACACGGTGTTTTTGTTCTTGCATACATAATCTCAGAAGTACAACTCCAACAACACAACAGTTCTATTTTTAGAAACTCACCTCACTCTAATGTCCATTGTTTTCCCATATGTTATAAGTGATGCCATATCTATATATCAATTTTCACTTCTTCAGAATTTTAATAAATTCAAAATAAAAGTGAAGTTGGCTTCAACAAGTGTCAATATATGTAAGAGCTGCCAGATAAATTTTGTAAAAAATCGTAAATTTTTAATCGATATTAAAAAAAAAAAAATTGCCAACTTTATTCTTCAAAATCCTTAAAATGATGATAAATCGTAAAATCTGGCGGATATAGTCGCATATATTTTAAGAGCTCATTACATAAAACGAATAAATGCAATGAAAAAGGACACAATAACAATTTGTTTGCTATACTAAAAATTCAAAAAGGGGAAAAATTAAAAATTTTTAAATTGTACCAAATGAGTCGCTGTAGTACCACGGTACTTTAGAAGGTCAAAATGTACCAAAAAAAGTACAATTGTACCAACTTTAACATCCCTGATTTGTATAAAAATATATTTTTAAATTGAATCGTGATCAGCTGTTTACTATGCTGCTGTCGTTTCCAAAATAATAAGTAGCTGACCACACGGCGACGATTGCAGTCAACGGCATTTGCAGTCGTGTAGCTCTGCAGTCTGCTGTGGTCTATGTGTTTATAGCATAAAGTTTCGTTTGTTTCTCTTAAATAATTAAGGAAATATATAAAAATGAAATCGCCTATGGGTCGAAAACTACTCCAGAATGGTATGAATGTTCTTAGAACTCGACTTTTGCATTCTTGTTATTTAGACAATTAATGTGAGTTCTTATAACTTAATCTTTATTTAATAATGTAAGTTCTATTGTTAACAAAGGAACGTTTAGTTTATCCATAAAATATAATAATATAGATTATAATTTTATATTTGGTCTTGATCCATATTATATTTTGTAATTTTGTATTTTTATATTCAGAAAATGTTTTTTTTTTTGTTAGTTTTTCAGTGTGATAAATATGATGCATTGTTCTTCAGTAAACGAACTTTTATGAAACTTATTAAAATTCTTTTGAACTTTTTGTAACTTTAATGAAAATAATTAAATTAAAATTGTTTTGAACTTGAACTTTTTTCGAAGTAATTTTCTTTCATTTTATTCACAAAAAGATTTTTTAAAATACACCAAGGGAAGTCAAATGATTCAATTAAATAAATAAATTTAAACATTAAGAAACTAAATTCTTAAGTCCTAAAATTTTTTTAAAACTCAAATTTTTTAAACTCAAAAATTTAAACATATCTAAAAAAAAATTGTTGTATGAGTTTATGTATTATTTTATAAATACAATAAATTAAATACTTTTTTTCTGTTTCTTTTATTTAGCATAACAACTTCCTTAACTGTTATACTCTGTACATCCGTAAAAAAATATTCACGCACATCCGTTCCATTATAGAATGTTTCCTGCATTCTATGTTGGGTATATGGGCTATTTCAAATTTTTTGAGCACCTACTGAAATCGACATACTATTTCTCTTATTTCGTTAAGTTTTATGAATTGAAAAAAAAAAAAACGTTGTGCAGGGTTTGGATGACTATACTTGAAGGATATGACGTGCAAAGTTTTACATTGAAAAGTCTTCACCTTAAGAATTGGTGGTCATCTAAAATTCGAAGAATTAAAAAAACGACTTGAAACTTGCATGAGTTTTTTCATTCATTCCGTTTTCTTTGTAATAGTTTTTAGCTTTCAGATCCAAACCAATAAAAAATATAGTCACTAGACTTTGAGGATATATCCACAAAAAAAAAATTTGATATCGCTGCTAGGTGAAAAGTTGCATGGTGGTTTCACAAAGTTAAAAGAAATTAGCGTAAATTTTTTGAAAATGTATCTTTTTTGCGTCTGACACTATGAATTTTCTTTTTAGTTGGCTAGTGTATTCCGTGATGTGAGTAACTTCGTAAAGTGCACCTCCGAGGCGAAAACGAACTTTAAAATTTTTAAACGCAAAAATTTTATGAACTTTTGGAGATTTTTGTAAAAATTTTTTTTTTTAGCTTTTTTTTATATTAAAACATGGCATGGGAACATATTTAGGTATCTAAATGTATTGTTCGCGACGGACTAAACTAATAAAGTGCAAAAAAAAAATATTTATTTTTTCAATCCTGGCGCGTGTAGCGGTAGTTTTTTCTAAACACATTTCGCTTTGTGACAACTAAAGCGCTTAACCAATCCGCTCAAACGTACATCGAATGGAAGACTTTACTGAGCTTGATACTAAAATCGAAAACGCACCAAAAAATTTTAAGAATTTAAAATTTTATGGAGGAAACAAAATGTTTCTAACCTCAAAAAGCATCCTGGTATGAAATATTTGATTTTAAAAATTTAAAAGAATTATTTCTGAATTCGGGTTAATAAGTAACCCAGAATCCCAACAAGTATTTTATAATCGGTCCAATATTAATATTTGCAAAAAAAACGCGTTTTTTTTGAACCCCTGGAAAGTGAGACAATATTTTTAAACAATATTCACGAGGGCCACCTTAACAAATTTCAACAAAACAATTGAAACATACTACCGCGAAAACCGCCAAATTAACGTCGATGCAATGACATCTTAAAGAATTTGCTTTATTATAAAAACTCCAATAGCCTTTGCTGAATGCTTCTAAGAATAAATATTTGAGTTTCAATTCAGTTTATTTTATTTATGTGCCTGAACAGTCGTGAATAAAAATTAGTAAAATGGTTTCAGATTATACATTAAAAAACGTGAGATTCGTAAAAACTGAGAAGCGAAACAAACTAACCCATAAATGACGCGAATATCGCCAATCTGAAAAAATACAAAGCAAAAAAAAAAAAACAAACAAATCGCAAATTGGTGTAAGAAAGTCAGTTAGCTATTCGGTTTTAAATAACAATAATAATAATAATAAAAACAATGCCATCAAAACAAAAAATTGCGGATTAAAAAAAATTGAAAACGGCTTAGAATTTATCACTGGAACCCAAGATTTAACTAACGAAACGTTAGTTACAGCTTCCAATTTGCAGAACAATTTTACAAATGTTCAAAGGTAACAAATCAAAATAGCAAAAAACCATGAGTGGTAAACTTTAAATGGTTATATCTCTTAAACCATTAGCGATAGGCAAATAGTTTTTTCCCAAAATATTACAAATTATGTCTTATACTAGCCGTAATTTTGTAAAATGTTTAACAATTTTAAATAAATTTTTATATGCATACACGATCAAAAAAAAAAATTTTTTTTTTTTTTTTCCAGTGTATTTTAAAAAGTATTGAAGCTTTTACAAATATTTTAGTGCGCTAAGAAAGCCCTTAAGGGATATTATCCACACGCGTGATCCTTTTTCAATTTTAACAAAAACTGTAATTTAAATATTTTTTTTTAATTTTTAACTTAAAACCGCCGTAAAATTTGCGCCGTTTAATAAAAATGATTAACGCGAACGGATTTCACATACTCAAATATCGGCTTATACTCACACAAATCGACATTGATGTCAGACAAAAAAAAAAAAAACTTAAAAAAAATGTCTAGGTGCCGTAAATTTTCGAAGTTGCCCATATATCTTATGATTTTTTGTAGTTCTTAAAGCACAATCAAATAGATTATAACAATATGTATAGAAAACATTAATGAGTTTACTAGCTTTAGATTTTATTTTTCTGATTTTTTAAATTTTTTTTGTTTCAAATTTCAACAGTTTATACTTTTTTCTATATGCTATGAGAATTTTAGAGAAAAAATTACTGAAATATAAAAGTTACAGCATGTTAAACAAACTCCTTGCCCTATATTTTACATTAGCAATATTTACTTAAAATGCTTTTGTCTCAAAAGAATATATTGAAAAATGGGTGCACTGTACAGCTTTAAAGGATGGACCGATTTTCAATTGATTTTTTTTTTGGTTTGCAAATAATATAACACAATTTTAGTATAACACAATTTAATTTTTTTTTTGGTCCAAAGTGTTTCGTCTAATATTCGTCCAACAATCAGGATAAAAGGGAAAATATATGCTAGTGATTTCGTTGCCAAGTAAAATGCTATCACTCAATGGCTATTAAACTTAGATTAAGTAAATTCATGGTTTAAAAATGAAATTATTTAGTTTGTAGCGCTTAAAGAGGTGCAGACTTAATAAGAAATAATAATCAGTTACACAGAAAAAACTAAAAACGGGTTTCAATTTAAAATTTTATTGAATCAATTAATATTTTAATTGATTTTGCACCTACCGCTCAAATGATAGTGCTAACTAAAAAAAAATTGCAGACAGTTTATTAAAACTCTTTCAATTAAAATAATAATAATTACAATTAAAAGAGTTATTGTTTTTCTTTACAACCTCAATGAAAAAGTTTAGTTAAATTGATTAAAACTTTAATTGAAACTTGAGAAGAAAACAATGATAGTTTTAATTGAAAACTCGTGTTTTTTTATTTTTGTTTTATGCCCCCCATTAAATAAAAAAAGAAATGTAGGTTTGTATAATAAAATTAAAGAATTTTAATATAAAAATGTATTATAAGAAAACAAATAAAAGTAAAGACAAAATTTTTGTTTTGCTTGTCTTGTCTTGAACTTTTTCTTGTAATTGAATTGCTTTCTTAAAAAAATCACACACAACTTTAAAATGATAGTTTAATGACACTTATACTTATTGAAAATTTAATTATTTACAAAAATAATAATTTAATTGTCCTTTTTCGATAAGCTTTATTTAAATCCACATGTGCACTTTTAATACCACAGATAAAACACGAAACTAAATTAAGTTTTCGTGCGTACACGAATATCTCAACAAAAAGAGTGTTGCAAACTCTAGTGAAATAACTACGATTTTGCGTGTATTTGAAATCGTTAAACTAGTCAACTTATTAAAAGTTAATCATTTGCGTTTTTTTTTTCTTTTTATTTACAAATTAAATAATATATTGATATAATTAAACCTTTGTTTGAATATTTAATCTAAATAAAATAAAAAAAAATAGTTTGCCAAATTTTTAAAAATTTTGTTTACATGTTGTCAACACTGTATAGATATATTAGAAAATTCAATAAATTTTTTAATTGAATCAATTAAAAAAATTGTTTAAATTGCCATTGCTATTCAAACTAATAATAAATGAGACATTACTGGGGAATATTAAAATATATTTCAGATAAATGTAGATTCAAAACTTTTAACTAATTTTGAGTTATGAAATGTGTATTCTTGACTATGTTTTATTCCAGAAATTGGTCTTAATTTTCTTTAATCTAAGAATGCACTAAAATCAAATATTTGTGAATCAAAAACTTCCATAATAAAAGATTTTATAAAATGTAGTGGTAAAAGTTAAAAATATCACATAATGTTATAATCGTCCCTATTAAAGGGTGTTCTTATACAGGTATAGAAGTTTAAGTTGGCAACACGTTTTTAACTGGCTGCCATTTTGTCAGCTGTCAAGTGATTTATGTTTAGTTTGGTTTGGCATTTCAACATGAATACCTTAACGCCTGAACAACGCTTTAAAATTGTGCAAATTATTTTTGAAAATCATGGTTCTGTTCGAAATACGTTTATGGTCATATGTCAGAAATCATATTTAAATTAAAATGCCAGAAGATTATATTTCGAATAAAGTAAATTTCATGTCAATTTAAAAAATTCATCTTTGTTTTATTGCATTTCAAAGTTCTATACCTCTATAAAAACATCCTTTATTTTTTCAATGAATTTGTTTAATGGAAGACTACTAGTTTTAACGCGATCTAACGGATTTTAAAAATAAAAAACAATTCTATAAGAAAGATGTTATCAAAGTATTGAAATACAAACAATCGTCCCTATTATATTTCCCCACACTTTATGTCTCCCATAGGGAGTCAACGGTCAAAATTAGTGACCAAATATGCGTTCCAAGTAATAGCGAAAAACGAGTCGAGTTTATTTCTTTGATCTTATTGCATAATATGACACATGTTTTTTATTATTTTGTTATGCTAAACACGAAAATGTCAAAATATTTAAGAATTGTGAAGGGAAAGAAAAATTTGTGGACCAGATTAGAAATCGGGAGATAAAAATCTATAAACATCAATTTTAGTAAATCGAGCACACATTGCTTAAATTTCCATACGATCAAAAAGAAAGAAAAAAAACCTCCTCTTTCTATCTTCGACGACCTCACAGTGGTTTTATATGTCCAATATTATATAAGTGTCCTGTAGGAAATGGAATGGATCAATTCAAAATATATATATCAATGTTTCTTGAAGGTCTGAAGCATGTCCTACCAAAAGTTTGATTCCAAATATCCAACAGCGTTCGACCAAATATGTACCAAAAATTAAGAAAACAATATTCATATTTTTAAGTTTTGGATCACCCGTTTGGGCTTGTAGACCATATTGGACCTAGTGGTTGTTATGATCTGGAAGCTATATCTATCTATATACATATTACACTAGTAAAAATTGGTTAAAAAGTGAAGCTAATACAACAAACATTAAAAATCGGACATATACCAACCATTGGTCGTCAAAGGGTTAATATTAATATAAGTTGAAAAAAGAATGCATATTAAAAAAGTTTCTCTCCTTATCTTTATAATTCTTTGCTCTTTCAGTTAAATGTGTAATGTATGTTGACATATTACCCTGCTAACTTTCTCTGGTTTAGTAGCAGTGGGATACATTACAAAATAATTCGGTCATTTCTTACTTGGTTGTCCGCCAACAATGAAATTTAGAACAGGCATAAGTGACGTAATATTAAGCTTAAGTTTTGCTATTGAACCTCCTACTCTGAATATTTTGCAAAATATTAAAATCGACTTTTAACAAATGTATTTTTTAAAAGTCGATTTTTGATGAAAAAAATCTTGCGATGATTAGCGCTAGAGGGAGTGCCGCACAGTCGACCGAAGCGACTATGTCATCATCAGCCTCATTGTAATCCACCACCCACAAGAACTCATGGTTTGATCAGGTATATATATCAACGAACTTACTGAAAGAAACAATGTTAAATTATTCCACAATATAAAAGTAGAGGAGTGTATCATTTCAATGCATTTTAAATGATAATGATCCGATATATTTAAAAAAAACTACACACATAAATTTTTGTTTGCCAATTGCCAACTAAAATCCTATTAATACTACTCAAAGTCGGTTACTATGACTTAAATAGGTTGACACTATTTAATATTGGTTTTCACAACAAAATTCGGTTAATTCAATTGAATTTTAGTTGCAACTCCCAATATATTTAGAAATCAAAACCAAAGTATATTTTGAGGTGTGGACAAAATAAACTTTTTTTGTAAGTCGGTCTAATACTTTATCTACAGGTAAAAGACAGTTATTGATTCTTAGGGAAATAATCGAAAAAATTCGATTTTTTTCTAAATTATTATTTTAAGCGAATGTATTTTTTGAGCGGAATAAGATACGGCATTAGATTTTTATTTATTTGATCATATTTTTTTTTGGTTTAAATAACTTATATTTTAAACCAAAAAATCGGAATCGATTTCGTCCAGCTATTCGCAAAAAACTGAACCTGAGTCGGAACAAATGTTGAATTTCATGTTTTCAAATGCGAATATATCGGGAACTATATGAGATAACCCACACAAGTAAACATTTTTTTTTGTTACACGCAGAGAATAAATGGTTGGAATTCCATTGTAACCAACAAAATTTAATCATTATTCAATAATTTAAATTGTAAGTACTAAAAATTCATCATCAGAATAATTAAGCTATATAGTAATCAGAAAATATATAAAATTTACCAAAACACAGTCACATCATTCAAACTATTGGTTTTCCTTATCAATGTTGAAAAAATTTAAACTTCTACATTACCTTTAATACCAACAACGAACCACTTTTCGGGGATTTTATACTTTGAATAAAATATTTGCAGTTAAAATCAAATATTAGTTTCGCCTGCAAAAAAACAATCACTCTATCTAAAATATAAGTTTCGTTACCAATTTTTAAATAATATAAACTTTTTTAATAGTTTTGGTAACTCTTATAAAATATTAAGATTATCAGCCCAATTTCTTTTGTACATACAAATCTGTTTTTATACATTCATATTTAAAATTGAAAGAAAAAAAATATTCAGCGTAGAAATTTTAAATTATTTAAAACATTGGATGTGTGCTAGAGGTAAAGTAGTTGGCTGACAAGCAGAATGTCACCGGGTCGAGCCCAGTTCGCGGCATAAAACTCTAATAAAATATTGAGATTAGCAACCCAATTTCTGTTGTACATACAAATCTATTTTTACACAAATATTTAAGTTTGAAACTAAAAAAAAATTCGAGGTTGAAATTTAAAAAACATATTTAATTTGGGTTTAGGCTAGAGGTAAAGTACTTGCCTGACAAACAGAAGATCGCCGGTTCCAGTTCGTGGCATACATATTTATATTAATAAAATTAATTTTGTTAATCGCATGTTAATCTATTTATAGAATACTATAGTACATAAATATTCAGTTGTTAGAATAAAAATTCGAATTTTAAAAATTAATGTCGGTTGTTACAATAGTATTGAAATTTAATAATAGTGATAGTACGAGGTACCACCAAAAATTCGGTTGGCAAAACATTCGGTTGCAACTACAAAACTTTTTTTCAGTATGTAATCTCTACTAGCAGAATGCAAATATGTTAATTTTTTTTTTTGCAATTAAGTTAGAAATAAAAAATAACGAGCACTCAAAATTTTGTATGAAAAAATTCCCCTACAATATCAAAACTTAAGCTCGATATTACATCGCTTATGCCTGTTGCAATTTTTATTGCATTATTTACAAAAGTTTTGTGAGATATCCCACTGTGAGTCGTTTTGTTTATGACAAAATAAAATTCTCAACTTACTGATCTTTAAAATAAAAACACTAACAGAAATGGTGAAGAACATTTAAGTTTTTGCACGAATATTTTATATATGTGTTTAAAAAGTTCACATATGTATATTGGATGTGAGAATTTCTTTGCGTGTAACAAAAAGTTTCGAAAATTTTAGTGTTGTGCATAATGCCTGGTGCTAATGAGACTGACTGACGATGATGATGATGTGTTATGACATACTTTATTGTTATAATGTCACAAACTTGAAAGTATAATTAGTAGAAAATGTTACCTCCAGTAAAGCTAAGTTTTTATGACAAAACTTGACACTTAACAGAAAAGAAAAACAATTTTATAGCATAAATGAAATTTTAATTCATAACAAATGAGTTGAAACTTACAGAAAGTTTTTGGAGAATACACTCAAAATAGTTTGAAGTTTAAATTAACTAAAAATATAATTCAACATAAATGATAAATCACTTAAAACCCGAACAACTTACTTTTTATTTGAATCAAATGTTTCTTTTTATTTATTTGTAAATATTTTTTAAATAGACAGCAAATTCATAAGAACAAATGAATAGTAAGTTAAAAATAAATGTTAAAATCTTAACTACAGATCAGTAAAATTAACCCTTTTATATTTTCTCATAAAACTGCGAATATTTCGAATAGTAATGTATATATTGAGATGAAAAAAGTGCTTTTATATTTTTAACTACACACAGAGAAAAATTTAGCTATTTGCCAACTGAAGTTTGGCTAATACGACTCAAACTCCCTCATTACGAATTTCAGTCGGTTGGTAAAACTGAGCATTAGATTTCACAACAAAGTTCGGTTAATTCAACTGAATTTTAGTTGTCAGACCCATAATATTTAGAAATCTAATATAAATATTGTTGTACTAACTGAATTTATAAGTTGTTACCATTAATATACACTGTTTAATTCGGTTGGCACTTTTTTTCTCTGTGTGTAAATTATATTTAATGTAACCCTTTGAGACCCACGCTCACATTTGTGCGCTTCAACTTTAAAAAATTCCCTCTCGCTCAGTTTTTGTTTTAAATTTCTTTCAGAATATGAATATTTTACAGTTATTCTATTGTAGAAAAATAAAAACATAACAAATTATTGATAAATGTCTAAAAAGATAACATTCTATGTAATCAAATAAGTAAATTTTTGAAAAGCATTTCGGGTAAGTACAAGAATTTTTTTTTTTAATTTTTATTCTTTGAGCAAGTTAATATAATTTAAAAAAAAACTGTATAATTTTTAAATATCAAGAGAAATCTTATAAAAAATAAAAAAGTATATGTTTTTTAACCAAAATATACACTATAACACGATTGTAGGCTTTGGGAATAAGTAAACAATATCACGTTTGTGTGTTTTGTTTCCTTTTACAGAAAATCGTGGAATTTAACTATGGAAAAATCAAATAGAGTATATACTCGATTTGTTAAGTGAATCCGTTGCAGATTTCTCATCATCTGATGATGATGATTATGGCACTGAAGCACATAAACCGTCAAAATTTTTGGATGGAATGCTTACGGACTCATCATCCGAAGATGAGGCGGTATTTTATGAAGTAGCTCCGCAAACCAATGGGAAATAAACGTAAAGAAACAATTGCCGACTCCAATTCCTGCAGTAATACAAGAATTTAACAGCAAGATGGGTGGTGTTGATACAGTTGATCAGCTAATGGACTGTTAAAGTTTTCTTCACTTCCTTGATTATGCAATATACAATAGTTGGAGTGAGTATAAAAAGGATGCACAGAAACTAAATATTCCGAAGAAAAAGGTGGAGCAATATCTTGCATTCAAAATCGAAATAATGGAAGTGATGACAAAATATATCACAGTACCTGAAATGGAACTTGAGCCCTTAGAATCTGAACCAACTTCAACAGTTCATAAAACAAGCAAAAGATCACGACCCACTGTAACTCCAGAGTATATTCGGGACGATAGATACTTTCACTGGCCAGAAGTAGTAGATTTAAATCCTTTGACATGCCGTTACACTGGATGTAAGTACGAAGCCCATTTATTTTTTAAGAGACAAAAACTGCTTCTTCCAATATCATCTATAAGATCAGTTTAAACCACTAGTTTTAGTATGAAACTATAAGAATTGCCATGTTTTTGTTTTATTTTTTTAGTAACAAACATATACTTATGAACAACTTTATTGATTTAAATAGTTTAGATATAAAAATGTGTTATTTAAAAGTAGAAATAAGGTATTTATGTTCGGTTTCATCATTGGTTTTCATATGTAAGTAAATTTTTTCTAAGAATAAAATTTTTAAAATCTTTCATAAACATTGTTTATATCAAATACATATCCTCTGACACACATTTGTAGAGTTATGCCCAAAACGCACAATTGTGATATGTCCTTTTCTAAAAAAAAAAAATCTCAAAAAATTATTTTAAAACTATATACAAACTTTCAGATCAAAATTTTAAGATTTGTGGAAACGGCAGCCTTTTTTCAGTCTGGGTCTCAAAGGGGTATAACTACGCTCAAAGTATAAGACTTTTTAAATTATTTTACGTTAAACTTTTTCTAGAACTTTTTGCATGCAGCTTGGGTCTCAAAGGGTTAAAAGTTATGTTCGGTTATTTGAAATTATTTCAGCTTTTTTGTTTTTTTATTCTACAAATTTCTGTAAAATTTTTAAATTTCTTGTAATTTGAACTGAAATAATTTTGTGTATAAATAAAACATTATAATAATAAAAAAACAGACACGAATTTTTGAATATATTTTTTGAAAAAAAAAAATAATTAAAATTTATAATAACTGCAACGGGAGACAAATTAACTACCATATTCCTTTTTTGTGGTTTAATTTTTATGAAACTTTAAATAATAAATGAACCTAAAAAAATCGGTAAATGGTAGTAAATTATTTTGAACACAAGTATGAAAAAGTTTAAAAAAAAATATTTATTTCAAAAATAAATGCAGTTTCGGACTCAACTGAAAACTTTTTTGTTAAACTATAAACAGTAACCTACAAAATATTCTGAGTGTATATTTATTTCCATTAATAATAGTTTCATAAAAATTATAGTCCTTTTTCACTTTAGTTTAAAGAAAATTTCCATTAAAACTCGCTCTGAATTTAATTTTAGATGTACAGGGTTGGCCAATTGCTGGATTTTAGATTAATTTTGCATGCGAAAGAAATGACAGCTTTTTGAACAGTCTCTTTTTTAGCAATGAAGCACATTTTCATTTTAGAAAGTGTTTTGCAACCGTCAGATAATGACAATCGTAATTAATTTTTTTTTTTATATTAATTACTGTAGAATATTTCTTTAGTTAGTCTCTTTACAGGAAGAAGAAGAAGAAAACATTTTTATTGAAAAATTTTACGGACACAAGGGATACACCAGACTGCCGCAGTTTCGTCCCCCTCCTGGGACTCGTCAGTGGTTAATTTATGTGTCAATTGAACAAAGTATTTTATATTGTTAATTTTGCTCTATATGAAAAACTTTTTATTTTTTTGGTGTCGTACTGTGATTTGAACTCACGGTCTTAGCATCAAGCTATGCATCGTAATCTCACCTCTTAACCAGTTGAGCCACGATCGACACAGCGTTGACTGCGACTAAATTGGAGTTTGGTCACACTACGTACACACAAGTATTGTTTTGATCAGAAGAGACAGAATTAGCTAATACCAATGCACAATTCATTTCTCAACTAGAATGCTTTTTCTTCTTAATCCTATCTCTTTTTCACAAGTAATTATCACGTTTTATGATGCGCTTTATTCACATACAATAGTTGGATACCAAGTGTAGGTTAGAGATTGAGTCGCCGTTAAGCAAGTTTATTCAAATTTTATGTTAGAAAGTGTTTTGCAACCGTCAGATAATGACAATCGTAATTAATTTTTTTTTTTTTTATATTAATTACTGTAGAATATTTCTTTAGTTAGTCTCTTTACAGGAAGAAGAAGAAGAAAACATTTTTATTGAAAAATTTAAATGGATATGGTAGTAAACAGAACTGCCAAATTTGGGGTACCCAAAATCCTAGAGCAGTGCATCAGCGACAATTACACCCTCTCAGATGCACGGTTTACTGTGATATATGATAGTCCATATAAACCGTCTCTGGTATGGTATATCGGACCATGCAGGAAAATTTTTTACAAAATGGAGCAACAGCTTATACCGCGAGAGACACAATGTCGTTTCTGCGACTACTTTTTAATGACCGAATAATTTCAAAAACTGCTGATTTTGAGTGGCCACCTCGTTTCACAGATATGACCGCCTCTGATTTTTGTTTGTAGGGCTTTTTGAAGGGACTGGTTTACGTCAACAAACCACAACACATACAACAACTTAAGCAGAAACGTTGCGCAACTTAATAAAAAACGTTTTAAAAAGACCATGACCTTATTCTGCACTCATAATATCCCATGCTAAAACTACGAAAATAATGTTAAAAAAGCAAAAATTTTCGTAAAATGGACAAATATTGGTTTATTGTACGAATGTGTTTGTTATTTTGACATTTATTGGTATTTTTATGCATGGATTATTATCAGTGTATATTAGGGTAGGGCGATTTGATCATCTTAATGGGCGCTTCGCGTTTCTGATTCTTGGGATTGTACTGAGCAAAGAAAATTGAGCTTCCAGATTTTGACTTTTTAGCCGTATTTTGTGAAAGTAACAATGAGTGGGATGGACATATCTCAGGAAGTAGGAGGAGCTTATCCAAGATTATGGTATGCATCTCTTCTTTGGAAGATTGTCTAGCAGATTAATACATCTATCATATTTGTGGGTGGGGTTTAAGGGGTTAATTTTTAATTTCAATATAGGGCTTATTTTGCCGTATTTTGTGAAAGTAACAATGTGTGGGATGGACATATCTCAGTAAGTAGGAGGAGCTTA
>CM037854.1:51485975-51509688 GCA_021234595.1 Delia radicum
CCTCCCCTTTTTTAGGAAAAAGATTGATCAATTAGAGTAGCTTATTGATCTATCTTTTTATATAACTTATTTAATAAAATTTTTACATTTACAAGAGGAAATTTAAACCATTGGTTTTAATTTATTATAAAACCTTTTTTTTTTCTTTTTTTTTTTTTGAAAATAAATAAAAATTATCGTAGTAAATGATAATTAGAGAAAGGGTTTACGAGACGATTTAAATTATTGAAATTCGTCTTCATAAAAATTTTGTTCAAAAATAAGATGTATCAACCAACATTTTTATTTCTGTATTATTTGTAACTTATGTTATCATTTTTCTTTATAATACTGTTATTTTAAGTTATTTGTGAAGATCAAAGACATCACATGCTTTTCAATTCCATGTACCCGCCGGTATGGCCATTACCGCAAGGTCAATAATGTCAAAGAATTGCGATTTTTTCAAAGAAAAATGGGACTTGGTAATAATTGTATTTCCCAGTGTCCAACTTCATAAGTAATAATTCAGGTAATAAATTTGTTGTTCGAAGAGTCTACATGAAGTGTTATAAGGAGATGCGAGAATTATCAGCGATATTTATTATATATTGTGGGTATTTTAATACCATAAATAATTGCGCTGTGTATTAATCAATGAATGTTTGCTGTTTACACTTAGTGTAAAAGCTAGTTAACCGAAAAATTAAAATAATTTTAGATTTATAAAATAATTTATAGATTTTATTAGAAAATCAAATTGTCAGTGCAGCTAGTTGGTCACTGAAAGGTTAACTTTTTACCCCTTTTCCTCTTACTGAATCGTTCTATTACTGATTTTTTTTTTTATTATTATTATTAACGTAGTATTGTTAATATTTATATATATGTGGTGCTGCTAATGTCTAATGTGATGTCGAATTCATTAGCAATTTATTTATGTTGTTAATTTGGCACGTCGTTTTTTTCTCTATTAAGTTTTAAGAAGAGGACTCTAATTGCCGGTCTCGGGACCTGAGGCGTGTGGAATTACTTCCAATGCCTTTAGCAATAGCTTGCCTTAACTTCAGCACTAAGTCTATTTAATAGTCTTGGTATACAACTTCTTCGGAATTCTAGTTCCGGTATTGGGTTTCCTGTCTATATTTGACATAATATTTAAGCTTTGATCAGACCAGAGCACTCAAGCTGCTCTATCAATTTAAGATCAGAACTCTAAATATTCGTTTGGAATACCCCCGGTACTTATAACAATCGCGATTGCGCATTTCTACAATGCTTATCAAAAAGTGCACTTTTTATTGTTCCATCCAAAATATATGTGGCCTATTTAACGGGCTCCGTTCACCTCGCCTTGCCGTCTACTTTTTCAAGACTTAGGATGATTGAGTCTAGGTCAATATCCTATTAACAAAGGGGCTGGCTAATGTACCGTAATATAATTCATTAAGAATTATCTTCATAACGCGCTGCCATTTATTATTTAAAAAAAATTGATGGACGTCTCCCTCAAATTTTTATTAGTCTCATCTGAAACTATTAGCACCTTTAACAAAATTCAGTAAGGGTAAATATACTGTTAGTAATTTCTAACGTATTTGTATCTGGGTAATTATGTTGTGATATAATGAAGTATGAAGATCAATTTTTGATGATTGGTGCATCCGTATAGTCTGCACAAGAGTTGAATCTGCTGCTTTCGAGAGCAACTAAATCGAATCAATTTTTGATTCCGAAAATGAGATCCATTCATGGTTCGTAAGAACCAATAACGTGAATCATACAACTATGACGGAAACCGAGTCCGTATCGCGCAGTTTCATTTAAGTCTACATGAAATCTATAGGCGGAAACTGAGTCGAAATTGCATGGTTTCATTTAAGTCGTGTAAAGTATATAAATACTTTTAATATGTTGATTAATTCAACGTTATTACGTTACGAAATAGTCCGTAATTGGATCAATTTGCACGTATTACGCAAATAGTGCGTTGTAAGGAAATTGTTAATCTCATAAAAAATAATTGTAAAACAGACATAGAATTAGCATTAAGTAAATTGAAGTATTTAAAAATACAAAATTACAATTTACAAAGAATATTAGCAGAATAAGATATGTATAAAGATATAAATAAATAAATATTTCTTTATGTAGTGAAAGTAAATAAGTGGAGACAAGCATAATGGAACATGTACTGATGAAATCTAAACTCACGGCTTAATAGCCTACAGTGATTACATCAGTGTAAAGATTCCAACCAAATATGATTTGGTTTTCTTGAATTTCCATAAAAGATTATGAGTATATTGACTAATAAGTGAAATTGTGAGTTTGTTTGTAGAGAAGAGAAGAGAATTCCCACAGGCTTATCATGTCTTTATTACTCAACAGAATAGGCTAAGCATTGCAGAGCCAAAGGGTTAAAAGTCAAGTAAGAAAATCAAAATCAAGGATAGTTCATAGGCGAACTAGCAGAACGTATATTATTTGATTTTGATATAATTGGAACAAAAGTAAAGGGTAGTTTTGCTAATGCAAATCTAACGGTACAATTGTTACTTGATGAGATAGAAGAAATAAGTCGTGTCATGCATCATGATTTATATGATAGGAGCTACAAATCGGGAATCATTTAAACATTACAACAATAATGAAAGAAAGTACTGATATTCTTAATGAAAGTCAAGATATATCGATTATACGACCATAGCTTCATTATAATACAGCATTTCATTAGTAGTTGTTGTTAAATATGATTTGTGGCATAGGATTATATCATGATACAGCACAAAGGTGAAAGTCAGAAGCTGTCTTTACAGCATTGCTGAATCAAAACTATACAAAATGATATAGTAAAGGAATAATTCGGCATTAAAGGCCTTTAAGATTGAAAATAATCAATTTCCGGAAAGTGTTATAATCTATCATTGTGTGACGTTGCCCGTCAAGAGGTGATAAATCAGACCATTAAAATAACATTCATAGTAGTCCAAAAACATATCAATACACGTTACTTTACCGTTAGCGGTAATAACGCTAGTAATCATATGTATGGTACTGTGGTCGATTGTAACATAACACGTTCCGATCGTTATTATTTCTTTCTGGTATCACAATGTGTACGTCAGGGTACAATTAGTCTTAGCTATTATGCTGTCATCCGTGATGATTCTACTTAAAATCAAGATATTCTATGGAGATTAACTCACTATAAAGTGATATTGAGAAATCTAAGGAATTTCAAAGGAACCTTAGTATTTACAACAATAAAAAATATTATAATTACAACAATTATAATTGTAAAAACAATCAAAAACGTAAAAAAAATATTCAAAGTTTCTTTGTTGTTAATCTATGGGAATAAAAATTATATTCCCTTAATAATGATGATTTGAATTAGTAAAGTCTACAAAAAAAAATATTTCAAAGACTCTACTATTTCAATTCACTATTACTTTTAGAAAATTCCCAATGTCAATTCGCCTGTTATAAGGGTTTTTCTTGTTGTTTGCAAGGAAAACTATAACGAATTTTTATCCATTGGTCATGGCATCATTTTCATAAATACAAAAATGATTCATTAAATTTTCTTTAATATTTGAGAAACTTTAATTTTGAATCGTTGGAAATTTTCCGAATTTCCAGTTTTTAGTTCACGAAATTTATATAAAAATAAAAAAAATTGATAATATGAATAATTGGATATTCAAAAATTCCATAAAGGTTTATTATACTTCATTATATTTTGGTTAAAAGAAATAAATTAATGATTAAATAGTGTGGCATACTTATGTGCACAGATCAGTGCTGCCATTTAATCATTTTCTCGCATTCCTATTATTGGAGTAATAATTCCAAATAATGATAACTTTAAGGTAAAGTTATTAAATTTTTGCAAATATAAGATTTGTGGCACTTTAATACACATGAAAGTGCGGGCCAGTTTTTCAAAATCAAGATTAAAATTTACAGTGTAAAACACTGGTCATATCCATTATATTTATTTTTTTTTTTTTAAGTTTCTATTTTTTATATTTAATTTATTTAAATTTTAAATTTTATTGTTTGTTTTTGTTTTTGTAAAAAAATTGTTTTATTTTTTTTTAATTAGAGTTTTTTTTTTTTTTTTTTTTAACAGGGTCAGGTCCTGTTGGACCCAACCCTTTATGTGCTTTTTATTTTATTTTTTTTTCCAGTATGGCAGGATCGCCATGAAGCGTTATCAAAATAAAAGACCTCTTATGCTTGAGCTCTACTGAGCAACTGTTTCTTTATTTAATCAAAAAATACTTAGAACTACTTAAACATAAATTATACTAGTGTGTGATATTGCAAAGCTTGCAATTCACACGCTAGTAGGGTTGGTCTGTTGTTGACAAACAACATTCCACAAAGTGTGGGTCTCAAGTTACATACAGACGGTATGGTAACGTAGACTTGTCAAACACACTACAGTCCGTTATTCTTATGTTTCCAATATCATCGAGCCCTATGACCCTAAAAGGACCTCTATAAAGGTTATCCAGTTTATGTCCGCTTTCATTCCGGATCAAAACCAGGTCACCAATGGAAACATCTATCTCATTCAGGTTCCTGTTGTAATATCCTTCGCGCAATATCTTCGAATTTTGAAGACATTTTGCCGATCTCTTCCGAGCAAATTGCAACCTATACTTGACCTCTTTCGCGTAAGATTCCACATTATATATAGGATCAATGTTACCTTTACTCAAAATTTCAAACTCCGGTGGAATCTTTGCAATGACCAGTTCAAATGGACAATATCCGTGAATTGTCGACGGTGACGTATTATAACAATACGCGAAAAACTTTATTCACTCGTCCCAAACCGATTTGTCAGTGGACATATACGATCTTAGGTACTCGTTCAGAGTTCTGTGTGATCGTTCAATAGACCCCAGTGTTTCGTGGTGATATGCAGTAGATGTAACCTTTTCTATGCCCATAATCTCGCAGAGTTCCTTAAGGACTTGGTTCACATATTCCTTGCCCATATCCGTGAGTATTTTCCCCATTGGACCGTACGCAAGTATAAAGTATTCCATAATAGCCTTAGATACTACATTCGCACTCTTGTTCGGCACAGGAATTGCTACCAGATACTTCGTAAGGTCACAAATTATAGTCACAGCATACTCATTACCACTATTAGACCTTGGCAAGGGACCTATGTTATCGACCAAAACAATGTCGAAAGCCCTTGCCGGCGTTGGCGTCAAAACTAAGGGTTCCTTAATTTTTCTTCCGGATTTATTTAATTGACAGTCTTTACAATTATTCACATAACGAGTGATATCCCTCGTCATGTTCTTCCAATGGTACCTTTGTCTTATCTTCTTTGTGAAACGGCTTATGCCTGGATGACCTCCAAATATTGGATTATCATGATATTTTCTCATTATCGCAAGTTTTTCCGAATCTGTATCAATTTTCATCAAATCAGGTACGAGTACTATTCTCATTTGTTGCAACAATTTATTACCGGTCTGTTTAAATTCTTCTATCGTGACGTCACTAAACAATCTATCATGTATTGATAATTGTAGAGTCGAGATCCCTTTATTACCAGCTATTTTTTCAAGCTTTGGAAACAGTTGACCCAAGTCTACATTTCCATTAGAAATGACGTCTCGTAACTCATTATAGGATAATTTATTTTTCCCCTTAAGGATCACAAATTTGTCCTTTGTAAAATGCAATTTTGCATTCATTCTATACTCGTCTGCATTAATTGCTTCGTATACCCTGATTATATCTGATTCTTTATTCCGTGTAACTTTCCTTTTACATATATTCTCATTTTTAGATCTCGATTGAAGTCTTCTTGTGACCTTCAAAATTTTGTTAATCTGAGCGTTCTTAATATCTGAAAATTCTATTCGCGATAGCGCATCAGTAGGGTGATGATGAGAGTTCTGGAAAAAATGTGAAATGTGCAAAAATTTTATACTAATTTTGTATGAGAATCTAGCAAATACGTCATAAAACTCAACCCTGTTTTGCTGTTGTGTGATAACAGTTCTGTTGTTAAAAGTTCAGTTGTTAAAATTTGTTGTGGTTTTACTGATATGTGTGTGTGTTGAAACAGTTGATATGTACTACAAGTTTTGATTTGCTATGAAATGGGGCGAAGGCGGAGGTTGAGGCTAAGGTGGAGGCCTAGGCGGAGGTGAAGGCGTCGGCGGTGGGTTAAATTGTGCTTTGGGTTGTGGCTGTGGCAGAGGTTTTAAAATATTTTATGAAAACAGAAAATTAAGTTGTTGAAATGCAAAAAGTTTGGTCAAAAAACAATATTATTTATATATATTTTATTTATTAATTTGTTTGAGAATTTTGTAATATAATAATATTATCATTAAATATCTTAAATTTATCTATTATCTATATTATATTTATCTATTTTGAAATGTCCCCAAGCGTAGGTATTAATACCATCTTCTCTTATATAACGCTTATCGTCATCATAACTTAATACAACTTTTGATATTTGTTGTGTATAAATTTCATGTAGAATAGATTTAAATCTATACATTTTATCATGATATATAGTTTTATCTATTAGACAGTTGCGATAATCATTAATAGTTAGTTTTTTTAAACCGAGTTTTTTACACCTTTCGCTTTTTTTATTTCTTCTTTATCGGCAACAGCTATTGAATACACTTTTGATCGAAGTCCAATAAATTCTAACATTACACACCCATTATTCTCGTCTTCCATCATTCCCAACACCTTTTTGTTTTGCAAGGGGAAATTGAAAACATTATTAATTGAATAGTCTGATGTATCAAAGTTTAGATGAAGATCATTGTAAATATCTTTATAAAAATCGTCTGTTCTTATTGTATAAATAAACGAGTCAGTATCCATATAATTTAGTGTTAAATTTTCATTAAATTTTGGTTGCATATACTGATAGAGGAAATCATACATTTTATATTTAGATAGTTCTAGAACTGTAAACCCTAAATATATAGGTTTATTGAACGTCACCCTATCCATACTCATTTGAATTGCAATCATATTTTCGGTAAAGTGTGTTGAACTATGAAAATTAGGTTTGTTCTGTAAGAGCTCGAGCACCCAAACGGTTATGTTCACTCTCCCAAGCATTGACGATTTTCACATTTTTACGATATACTGTTTCAACCAAGTTGATTGTCTAAATCTTAATATTCTATGAATTTTAACTAATTTTAAACCATTTCTAATACACTGCTGAAGATTTCGATAGTGAATTATATATGATTTTTTGTTAGTTAAATCGGGAATTAGCTTCTTTATATTGTGATGTTTTATTGGAGGACTTTTAAGTTCAGCACAGAATGGTAAATCATTATGACTATCATGGAGTTCTTCAGGGTAGTCTAAATAAACTTCTAAAATGTATCCCAAATCTGAGTTTTCGGATACTTTCGAAATATCAAAGCTGTCTATATCTTCAATCCATTCAAATTTACCTTCTGGTAAAGGTTGAGACATTGCCCAACCATATAAATTGTTCGCGTCTATATACATAAGGTATTGTGGGGGTTTAGAACAATCATATGTTTTGATATATTTATGGTTGGCAACTGTTCGACGTGTTGAGCATTGAACAATACCACCTCTAATTCCTTTTTTCATGAAATTATACATATTTATATCAATGAACAATTCCAATTGAATTTTTGTTATTTTTAACATGGCATCCCACGATAAACCAGGTGTTGTATAGTAATGACATGGATCAAGATGATATATCGATTTACAAACAGAACGAAAATTTTCAAATACATCAGATAAAAGAAGTACATCCGTTTTTAGATATAAAAGCATATACTCATTTAGAGATTGACAGTTAAATGCAGACCAAACACTTAACGCATGCTCATAATCAGCAATAATAGTACATTCTTTATTATTTAATGTAGAGAAAAACTGTTCGCGAGAAGGTAATACATTTTCGTTTAATTTTTCAACTGAATCGATATACTCATAAGGAAATATACCTTTTCTTTTCAAAAGATTAAATTCTAAATGATTTGGATATATCGATTTTAATATTTTAAAATCATCATTATGTAAATGATTGGCTAAACTATCTAAACTTGATGACATAAATCTAAAAGAATCGAGAAAACGTAATTCTAAATTATATTCATCGGTAATTTGAATCCTTTTCTTAACAGATATATACAATTCTTTATTAAGTGGTATAACATTTATCTCACCCGGATAATCTGCTAGAGCCTTTACAAACAAATGACAGTCATATCCTGAAAAGTTATGAAAAACTATTGGGATATAGTTAGGTAATTTATAATTAAGATTACAATTATTATGAGCTGGGCTTTTTGCATATCTTCCCGTAGTCGAATACATCGAGCTTCACTACTTGGTATCCACGTTCGCCCGGCGAGGTCCAAGTGCAAGTATTGTCTGGATTCTTTTTCGCAATAGATTGCGAGATGAACCCAGTGTTGCAACGTGAACTTCCAGCTCGGAATAACTCGTCGATTGAATCTTCTATTGATTGTACTGTTGATGGTATTGTAGAAGGCACATCGACAGGAATTATTGGAGTAGGAGCAGTCGTGGATGATGTGAAAGTGGTTACCATGGAGCGTGATGATGAGGACGGTCCCGCTAAATTTTCTATGTAGTTGTTCGTGATCCATTCTGATTGTGTTGTGGTCAACTGGCGCTCCATAAATATCGTGGACCACTCGCTGCTTAAGACCACGCTCACTAATCGCTTTAAGGAACACTTGTTTAATCCGATATTCTGGTTCTTCAGGTCCTCTAGGACGTACGTAAAGATATCCATCATTTGATGTAAATACCTCTTCGTCGAATATTCTTTCTGAACCAGAGCTATCGTTACTAATCGATCTAGAGTATCTGTTATAGTTACCAAGAAATTGGGCGTCCATATCACCATTAGAAGAGCCAGAATCGACATTCCATCTTCTTTTAAGATTCCGGCTGTTTTCATTGCTTCTTCCGAATTCATTATTAATTTCTTTACCTGTTGATAGTCCTGATGTATATTTGTTGATTTTCTCTTTGTTGCCGTTTTTTTTTTCCTTTTTCACTTCCTTCTTCTCCTCCACTGGAATTGCTGCTCCTAATACTTGATCGTCGTCTCCTTCGCTTAGATAAAGAGGAATTATCTGACCATTCTCTATAACTAGATCTTCTTCGCTTTCTGTCAATATTGGGGATGGACAATCGTTTAATTCCACTGGAGTATGTACCTTCGATTTCTTCATTTGATGAACCATGGTGACTTGGAGAATATTTATAGCTGCAACTGGATTCACTGGTATTACTTGAGCAAGAACTCATTTAATATTAAATACACATTTCATTTTGCTGCTTTTATATACAATTTTGTAAAAAAAAAAATATATTTTTTGCCCATAATGTTTTTGCGCATGGTAAAAATAATAAAACAATTTCTGCTACGACGACGACTACGACCAATCACAACAAACGCCAACGCCATTTGCTGTTCGGCAGCGATCGGCCGTAGGCCATGATCTAGCTATGACATCTATCATCATCTAAAATTTTTTTCCATATATGACACTCATTAGTATTATATTGTTTTTCAAGTTCATGGGGTAACAGAGAATTCATTGGTACTACTTTCATTAGAAAGTTTGTGCACAAAAAACCGGCATCATCTATCAAATTTTGAACAAAAACTTTAACAACATCGTCACCCGTATACGTTCTAAACTTATTCAATTTAGAATCAAAAGATGATTTTATGTAGTAGCTGTAAGCTATAGCCATATGTTTTTGAATGCTGGTGACATTATTAGAATTTTGGTTATTAATTTTACTTAATATACATTCAAAATCCGCATAGATGACAAATGGTACATCTAATTGATTTTTAAAATTTTTGAATTGCAATATATTATCATCATCAACACCCGTAGGCATAGTGGTGACAATTTTATTGCATTCTTGTTTATGTTTTAATAACAAGAGTTCACTGCTTGAATATTGTAAACAAAAATTACAAAAATATATATGAAGTATTATTATATTAAAAGATAACGTTTCTTATCAAGCTCTAGTGAGCAACTGTTTATTTGTATCTACAAATTACTTAAACATACTTAAATCTAGATATAAAATTAACTTAATACTAGCTACAGCTAAAGTGTGGGAAGTGCTTACGTTAGCATTACTCCACACTGTAGGTTGCTTGTAGCATGGACATTCCATAGATTGTATGTTAATACTTCATACAATGTATGGGTGTTATATTGCCTGTCTAGTACATGGCAATATACACTTATCAAACACGCTACACCTCCCTTTTTAGGAAAAAGATCGATCAATCAGAGTAGCTTATTGATCGGTCTTTTTATATAACTTATTTAATAAAAATATTACATTGCACTAACAAGAGGATCTTAAATAAGAAATAAATTATCAAAATAAAAGATAATTAGAGAAAGGATTTAAGAGACGATTTAAATTATTGCAATTCGTCTTTATAAAAAATTTTGTTCAAAAATAAAATGTATCAACCAACATTTTTATTTCTGTATTATTTGTAACTTATGTTATCATTTTTCTTTATAATACTGTAATTTTTAAACTATTTGTCAATTCAAACACATCACATGCCTTTCAATTTCATGTACCCGCCGGTATGGCCATTACCGCAAGGTCATTAATGTCAAAGAATGCGATGTTTTCAAAGAAAAATGGGACTTGGTAATAATTGTATTTCCCAGTGTCCAACTTCATAAGTAATAATTCAGGTAATAAATTTGTTGTTATTAGAGGACATGCGAGAATTATCAGCGATATATATTATATATTGTGGGTATTTTAATACCATAAATAATTGCGCTGTGTTTAGTATATTAAGAATTTATCATTAATTAAAGAATATTTTGCTGTTTACACTTAGTGTAAAAGCTAGTTAACCGAAAAATAAAAAATAAATTTTAGATTTACTAAATAATTTATAGATTTTATCAGAAAATCATATTGTCAGTGCAGCTCGTTGATTACTGCAAGGTTAACTTTTTACCATTTTCCTCTTACTGAATCGTTCCATCATTATTTTTATTATTATCAAAGTAGTGTTGTTAATATTTATCCATGGTGCTACTAATGTCTAATGTAATGTTCGAATACATTAGCAATTTAGTTGTGTTATTCATTTGGCACGTCGTTTTTTTTTCTTTTTTTTATTATTAAGTTCTTAGAAAAGGACTCTAATTGCCGGTCTCGGGACCTGAGGCGTGTGGAATTATTTCCAATGCCTTTAGCAATAGCTTGCCTTAACTCCAAAACACTAAGTCTATTTAATAGATTTGGTATACAACTTCTTCGGAATTCTAGTTCCGGTATTGGGTTTCCTGTCTCTATTTGACACAATATTTAAGCTTTGATCAGACCAGAGCACTCAAGCTGCTCTATCAATTTAAGATCAGAACTCTAAATATTCGTTTGGAATACCTTGGTACTTTCAACAATCGCGATTGCGCATTTCTATAATGCTTATCAAAAAGTGCACTTTTTATTCTTCCATCCAAAATATGTGGCCTATTTAACGGGCTCCGTTCACCTCGCCTTGCCGTCTACTTTTTCAAGACTTAGGATGATTGAGTCTAGGTCAATATCCTATTAACAAAGGGGCTGGCTAATGTACCGTATATAATTCATCAAGAATTATCTTCATAACGCGCTGCCATTTATTATTTAAAAATTTGATGGACGTCTCCCTCAAATTTTTATTAGTCTCATTTGAAACTATAAGCACCTCTAACAAAATTCAGTAAGGGTAAATATACTGTTAGTAATTACTAACGTATTTGCATCTGGGTAAAGATGTTATGATATAATGAAGTATAAGAATCAATTTCCGATGATTGATGCATCTGTATAGTATGCATAACTGTTGAGTCTATTAGTTTCACGATATTCAAACATGTCAATCATACCATTGAAGTCCTGGCAGGATCGCCATGAAGTATTATTATATTAAAAGATAACGTTTCTTATCAAGCTCTAGTGAGCAACTGTTTATTTGTATCTACAAATTACTTAAACATACTTAAATCTAGATATAAAATTAACTTAATACTAGCTACAGCTAAAGTGTGGGAAGTGCTTACGTTAGCATTACTCCACACTGTAGGTTGCTTGTAGCATGGACATTCCATAGATTGTATGTTAATACTTCATACAATGTATGGGTGTTATATTGCCTGTCTAGTACATGGCAATATACACTTATCAAACACGCTACATATAGCACCATTATGTTTTGAAACCTGTGCGCTCAATAAACGACTTATGTCTTTTATCCAAACATAATGTGATTCATCGTTTTCATCAGTTTGAATGTACAGTAGATTAATATGATTAATTTTTACATCAACTGTCTTATAATATGGTCCAACGATCTCTTTTTTTATTACATCACATCCAAAAACATTTACGCTTATATTTAAATTATATTTCTCAAATATCTTAATATCACCAACAGATAGAGGAAACGTTAAGGTGGTGAAATTAATTGTTATTCCATTTGTTAGTGTTATTAAGCTTTGATCGATAACATTACTATATTGCGAATATTTTGGATTTAAATGATCGTTTTCTAATGCAGCTATAAGAGCCCATTTAAAACAATAATTATCATCATTTCTAATATTGATACACGCTTTTTTATATCTGATAAATAATGGTAGATCTAAATATTTAGATCCTTTTATAGGACAATACTTGTTAATGATACAGACTAGAGACCAACCACTATCTCTCTCTTGGAATTCATCCATTTTGGTTGCTATTTCCATACTATGCCTATCGTACTCGTCTGATAGATCTTGTTCTAATTGTACTTTTTCCATTTTCGTTTGAAAAGATTTCACACTAATTGCAGCACTATCATCATTTTCAATCCCATTAGTTTTTGAAAATTTTATATATTCTGCAAAAAGTTCTATATTGAATTTTATATTTTGATGTTTTAATAACATACTTTCTAAAATATATATAATGCTTTCTTTTGCATTCGAAAATAAAATGTTTGAAGAAAGCTCAACTATCTTTTTATTTTCGTATACAAAAGTTTGGATACGCTTATTAAATAAATTTTTGCTTATATATATATCATCGTTTATAAACAAACGATTATTTTTTTTTTATGTTCATTAGTTCTCAAATGATGAGACCAAGAACCTTTTGTTATATTTAATTTACAAGTTTCACATCGTGTATAGCTACACGATGGAGTTTCTTCAATATTTTCAACTTTAACAATTTTTTCATTTTGTAAATTTAATTTTGTTTTGTTTGATTTTGGATTAATATGTTTATTATTTAAATGTCTTAAAATTATATTTGGATACGAAAGACGTTCCACATACCTCGCAGATGTACATAATACAACAACAACAGAAATGGAAGTAACGTGCTGAAAGTATTTGAAATTGAAGTTGAAATAAACATAAATTATAGATTTGCTGTTAATATCTATAACATACCTGAACTTAATGTAGATTTATATATTTAAATATATCGCAGTTTCGATAGTTTTTAAATTAAGTCAAATACCGTTTCCACTTTTTTATATAAATATAGGTCAATTAAATTATATAAAAATTATAATTTTGTGTTTTAAGAATAGTTTTTAAATCACGTATAAGTATCAGTTTTTTGTGAGTGATGTGTTTCTTAGAATGACGAAATTCGAATGTTTTATTAAAACTCATTAACAAATGTTCTTATATACAATTTCTATTCTTACTAAACTAAAACTTTGTTAAAAAAGTTGTGGTCAAGTCCAGAGATAAGAATAAAAAGAAAATTTTGTTTAATCACATTTTTAATTAAGTACGTATGTCATACTATACTATTATAAACATAATTACAGAATATTAACCTTGTGTGTCCAACATACAGCTTTATCTATCACCTCTTTCATGAGTGTGCTGGTATCTGAGATTTGTTTATCGGTTTCATTCATATAGTTCTGTTAAATGGTTTCAAGACTCATATGCGATTAAACTAAAATTTTATCAAAAAATTGTGATCAAGTTCAAGTTTTTACGATCTAACAAAAATAATAACAAATATTTTGATTTTATATTAATTTTTTTTATTTATTTTTTATTATAATTTGGATCTGATTCTACTTCTCTAGTATAAGCTGATTCGTCCCAGACGATGGGATTTTTAGACTTACATCTTCCTTTTGCTTTGCCTTTATTTCTATAATTTGCTGCTGTATCGCACTTTTTGTCCATGTTGTAACAATAATTGTTGTTAAAGTAAGTAGAATTATATTACTAAATAAAAATCTAATTCATTGTTTTGTATTTATACTATTCAAAATTAAAAATTTATGATTTTCATTATGATTATATGAAACCGAAATATAAGAAAAACACCGTGGGTCGCCTAGGGTACAGGGTTTTAGCAAAAAAGAAAATGAAAGAAAATACACACAAATAGCTGTTTTAAAACAATTTTATTGAAATTATAAGTGAGAAAAAATAAATTTATGAATATTAAAATCAAAAATTCAATATATTCGTTTTACTGAAATAAATCATCGTCTTGTATGGTAATTGACGAAACACTTCACGCAAAGTCCGACGTTGCATTTTATACATGCTGTTCGCCCGTTAACTTTGCACCGGTCACCGGCACAATGCCTACGATTGGATGGTACTACAAAATGCCCTGTCTGATCATAGCGAAGAGTATGCTCAACTCGACCTGGTTGTTGTGCATATCGGTGGGAGGGCATCGGACTAAATGATTTGGCTGTTGTAGTATACTGCCAATTGACGTCGAAATTCGATTTGAGTTACTGTCGGTTGCGCTTTTCGATAAAGCTGCCACTCATTTTGAACACAAGCATCTATCAGCCAGGTAAAAATGCTAGACCACCACTTTTTTCCTCTGTATGCGATGCGGTATTGGGCCAAATTTTGGTCGAATCGGTCTACTCCACACATATATTTGTTATATTCCGTGATTGCAAAAGGACGGGGTACATTTATTTTGGCTCCACTTGCCTTCGAATAACGCTGTGCCATTGATTTCGGATTTTCACCAAAGCTGGTAGATAACATGCAGACAATATTATTGTCCTTCCATTTCACCAAATGAATACCAGTGCTTTTCATTGAAATTGATTCCGAGTAGCCTCTTTCCATTGACTTTAAGTTTTTTTTATGCACCAGTGGACAGCTTTTCGGAATCCGATTTTCACGAATTGTTCCCGTAGCATTATATCCGCATGACTTGAGATAAGCCAGCAAAGGATAACTGGTAAACAGGTTGTCAAAGTAGAACGAAAACGGCAGCGATTTTATTGTGTCATTAAAATCATCAATCATACTGATCAAAGGAGCGGCGCATTTTCCAAACTTGGCTTCATACTCAACATTCGAACGAGGATTCTTCCCCTGGTAAATTTCGAAGTTCACCAAGTAGCCTGATGGAGTGCAAAGAGACCAAACTTTATAACCAAATCGTAACGGTTTGCCTTTGATGAATTGCTTACATCCATGTCTACCAAAGTAAGAAATCATACTTTCGTCGAAAGAAAGATTTTGTTCGGCATGAAAGTTTTCAATCATTTTTGCTTTCAAGTGATCAGTAAGAGGACGTAATTTCCACATTTTGTCGGGATTTGCTCCGTTTTTTGAAGATGCCTTAGAATTATCTTCGAAGTGAAGACTTTGCAAAATCTCTTGAAATCGATTTCGGCGCATTGTTTCACTTACGAGATTGTTGCGAATGTCGTCATCCTGACTCCACAAATTTCTATAATTAGCGTGATAATTATATCCCGTAATGATTAATATGCCGATAAATGCTCGAAGCTCGCCGATTGTTATGTTTGGATTAGCTCTATTGTGTTCGGTCGCATATACTGCACTTTGTTCGCAAATGTGAGCCAACAATGTGTCATCAAAAAACTTTTCAAACTGTTCGTGTGGTAGTAAATTACGACAGTCTTCATAATTCGCCACTGGAAAAATTGGAATAAGAGATTGCGAATCATTCTTAACCCATTGAAATAATGTTTCCTTGTTCCCTGGGGGCAATGCAACATTTGAAGGTTTTGGTTGCACTTTACGTAACCGCTTTCTTTCTGGTGATGTTGTACAATTGGATGTTGTTGATTGATCCTCCATTCCTTGGTTTGTGTCTTCAACCATAATAACGGGCAAGTCTGTTATGTTCGGAGCTGAAAAATTTAGGATTGAAAGAAAAATAATATAAAAATAATTGATAAACTAATATTGTGTTCCAACTTGCCTCCGATTTCATCTTCTTCATCAAAATTTTGTAAATGGCGTCCACTAGCCATTACAACTTCACAGCCGCCTTTTAGTTGAGCACGGAAAACATTATCTGGGATGCCCCCACATTCATCTTCAGCATCATCTTCGCCAGATATGTTGCCATCTGCAGGAGGCTCGATGTAAATTGCAGTTGGTATATCAGGTAGGTTATTTCCATCTTCGGCGTCATCGAGCTCTTGAATAAAATCAAGCACTTGTTGCAACGATAAACTTCTGAAAGCCGTACAATTTATAAAATACCAACAAAATTAAAATGAATAAATAAAATAACTTCACAAAATAGCACAGAAAATCACATGAAACGCAAAAAAAAACCATGTACCCTAGGCGACCCACGATTACCATATGGTAACGCCTTGAGTAAAATGAAAAAAATTATACAAAAAATAAGATTTTTCTAAAAAAAAGGTTCTCGTTTAATAGTTTATTTCATTAGCTACCAATTACTATAATTATTTATAAAATAAATTGTAAAACTCTTGATAAATTCGTGTACTTACCGATGTGCCATATTAAAAAACGGGAACTATTCACTTTTTTTTTTGTCACCTGAATTTGACATGTAATCGCTTCACTAATTCAACTCAGAATAACAGAAACTTTTTTTGTTGGCAAACCACAAATGTTTTGCAATAAACAATGTACTTCCCTTGAAGTTTTGTTGTGAGATTTTGATTTATTCGTGTAAATCTAACGGCATTTTTTGCATTACCATATGGTAATCGTGGGTTATATCGGGTTAAAACTACTTAAACATAAATTATAATATTATGGGATTTTGCATAGATTGCAAAATCCCACGCTAGTAGGTTTGATGAGTAGTGGACAAACAACATTCCACAAAGTGTGGGTCTCTAGTTACATACAGACGGTATGGTAACGCAGACTTGTCAAACACACTACACTATTAACAAAGGGGCTGGCTAATGTACCGTATATACATATATATATAATTCATTGAGAATTGTCTTCGTAACGCGCTGCCATTTATTATTTAGAAATGTGATGGACGTCTCCCTCAAATTTATACTAGTCTCATTTGAAACTATAAGCACCTCTATCAAAATAGTAGTATTTTGTTAGTAGTTACTAACGTGTTCGGATCTGGGTAGAAATGTTATAATATATTAAAATATATGAAGTATAAGAATCAATTTTGATTCCGAAAATGAGATCCATTCCTGGTTTGTAAGAACCAATAACGTCAACAGATTCGTTTTAATTAATTTTTTTTTTTTATTAGGGTCAGGTCCTGTTGGACCCAACCCTTTATGCACTTAATATTTTTTTGGTGTTAATATTTAATTAACTGTCACGGTCGCCATGTAGAGTTAATAAAAATAAATTAAACGTTTCTGTTTAAGCTCTCATGAGCAACTGTTTATTTAAATATAATCAAATACTTAAAACTACTTAAACATAAATTATAGTAGTGTTGGATTTTGCATAGATTGCATAATCCCACGCATTCCACAAAGTGTGGGTCTCTAGTTACATACAGACGGTATGGTAACGCAGACTTGTCAAACACACTACAACCCATCAAGGACATTAACCAGTGTACTGTCCTGTCCATCTTCATGTATTGGAGTTAAAACTATTACCTCCTGTATTAAATTTTGTTCATGTTCTCGTTGCCCATGTTCTGGTTCTTCAGGATGTTCATGTTCTCGTTGTTCAGGTTCTGGTTGTTCAGGATGTTCAAAAAGTTGTAGAGGAAATAACATTAGAGATATTTTTGGAAATTGGAAGTCTCTAGATTTATAAAAATTAAATTAATATCTTAATAACTTATTTTATTAAGAAAAATAAATTATCATATCCATCGTTTAGATGACATGATAATTCAGTTTGTATACCATCATTATGGGCATGAATATTCCGTTCATAACCATCAAGGACATTAACCAGTACACTGTCCTGTCCATCTTCATGTAAAGCTAAAAATTCCGGAATATTTATTTTAGGTAAAACTTTTACCTTGTGGTGTTAAAATAATAAAGCTGTAGTCTTTTGGTTAAGAATTAACGGCACCTCCGTTCGAAATAAAAACAATGTTATGTTTTCTGAGTTTGTTCTCAACTGTCTGTACTTTATTGAAAAAAACTTAACGCTACTTATAAATAAGCAGTTTACAATTTAATAAAAATATGCTTAATTGCTAAATGTTGGTATTTTGCATATTGAATTATTTTAGTCGGAATTTTAAATAGGTTTCCAGACTTGTTGACAAAGAAAAATGAATTTATTAATTATTAGGAATTTTGTAAAAGGTAAAGAGTAAACAAAACAAAACAAAAGTAGTTGCAAAATACCAACAGTCTGTAAAATAAAATTATGTTCACTTGTGTATAATGTATAATGTATAACTTATAATTTTATTTTTCCTTTAGGTAAACTTATAATTATAATGTTTATATTATTATTCTATTTGGTGTTATCGTAACTGTTAAGCTCTGATGAGCAACTGAACTTTATTTATTTAAAGTATCTTATTATACCTTATTAGTAACCTGTACAGTAAATAATGAATCGCACAAAGTTTCTTGATTGAGCTCTAGTGAGCAACTGTTTTATTTATTCACTTAAAAATACTTAGAACTACTTATACATAAATTATACTGGCGTGTGATATTGCTTGGTTTGCAATTCACACGTTAGTAGGATTGGTCTGGTGTTGACAAACAACATTCCACAAAGTGTGGGTCTCTAGTTACATACAGACGGTATGGTAACGCAGACTTGTCAAACACACTACACCTCCCCTTTTTAGGAAAAAGATTGATCAATTAGAGTAGCTTATTGATCGATCTTTTTATATAACTTATTTAATAAAATTTTTACATTTGCAAGAGGAAATTTAAACAAATGATCTTAAATAAGAAACAATTTTTAATACCATTGGTTTTAATTTATTATAAAACTTTTTAATGAAAATATAAAAAATAAAAGATAATTTGAGAAAGTATTCAAGAGACGATCTAAATTATTGTAATTCGTCTTCATAAAAAAATTTTTGTTCAAAAAATAAAATGTATCGCAAAAGCGAAATCAACCAACATTTTATTTCTGTATTATTTGTACTTATGTTATCATTTTTCTTTATAATACTGTAATTTTTTTTTTTTTTTAAATTATTTGTGAAGATCAAAGACATCACATGCTTTTCAATTCCATGTACCCGCCGGTATGGCCATTACCGCAAGGTCATTAATGTCAAAGAATGCGATGTTTTCGAAGAAAAATGGGACTTGGTAATGATTGTATTTTCCAGTGTCCAAGTTCATAAGTAATAATGCAGGTAATAAATTTGTTGTTTGAAATGAAATGTTATTAAACAGTTGAAGTGTTATTTAGGAGATGCATTGTTATTAAGGAGATGCATCGTTATTAAGGGGATGCATCGTTATTAAGGAGATGCATCGTTATTAAGGAGATGCATCGTTATTAAGGAGATGCATCGTTATTAAGGAGATGCATCGTTATTAAGGAGATGCATCGTTATTAAGGAGATGCGAGAATTATCAGCGATATTTATTATACATTGTGGGTATTTTAATACCATAAATAATTGCGCTGTGTATTAACCAATGAATTTTTGCTATTTACACTTAGTGTAAAAGCTAGTTAACCGAAAAATAAAAAAATAAATTTTAGATTTATAAAATAATTTATAGATTTTATTAGAAAATCAAATTGTCAGTGCTGATAGTTGGTCACTGAAAGGTTAACTTTTTCCCTTTTCCTCTTACTGAATCGTTCTATTACTGTTTTTTCTTTCTTTTTATTATTATTAACGTAGTATTGTTAATATTTATATATATGTATGGTGCTGCTAATGTCTAATGTGATGTTCATTAGCAATTTATTTATGTTGTTAATTTGGCACGTCGTTTTCCTTCTATTAAGTTTTAAGAAGAGGACTCTAATTGCCGGTCTCGGGACCTGAGGCGTGTGGAATTACTTCCAATGCCTTTAGCAATAGCTTGCCTTAACTTCAGCACTAAGTCTATTTAATAGACTTGGTATGCAACTTCTTCGGAATTCTAGTTCCGGTATTGGGTTTCCTGTCTTTATTTGACATAATATGTAAGCTTTGATCAGACCAGAGCACTCAAGCTGCTCTATCAATTTAAGATCAGAACTCTAAATATTTTTGGAATATTCCGGTACTTGTAACAATCGCGATTGCGCATTTCTACAATGCTTATCAAAAAGTGCACTTTTTATTGTTCCATCCAAAATATATGTGGCCTATTTAACGGGCTCCGTTCACCTCGCCTTGCCGTCTACTTTTTCAAGACTTAGGATGATTGAGTCTAGGTCAATATCCTATTAACAAAGGGGCTGGCTAATGTACCGTAATATAATTCATTAAGAATTATCTTCATAACGCGCTGCCATTTATTATTTAAAAATTTGATGGACGTCTCCCTCAAATTTATATTAGTCTCATTTGAAACTATAAGCACCTCTAACAAAATTCAGTAAGGGTAAATATACTGTTAGTAATTTCTAACGTATTTGTATTTGGGTAATTATGTTGTGATATAATGAAGTATGAGGATCAATTTCTGATGATTGGTGCATCCGTATAGTCTGCACAAGAGTTGAATCTGTTGCTTTTTGAGAGCAATAAAATCGAATCAATTTTGATTCCGAAAATGAGATCCATTCATGGTTCGTAAGAACCAATAACGTGAATCATACAAATATGACGGAAACCGAGTCCGTATCGCACAGTTTCATTTAAGTCTACATGAAATATATAGGCGGAAAATGAGTCGAAATTGCATGGTTTCATTTAAGTCGTGTAAAGTATATAAATACTTTTAATATGTGGATTAATTCAACGTTATTACATTACGAAATAGTCCGTGATTGGATCAATTTGCACGTATTACACAAATAGTGCGTTGTAAGGAAATTGTTAATCTCAAAAAAAAATAATTGTGAAACAAACATAGAATTTAGCATTAAGTAAATTGAGGTATTTAAAAATACAAAATTACAATTTACAAAGAATATTAGCAGAATAAGATATATATAAAGATATAAATAAATAAATATTTCTTTATATAGTGAAAATAAATAAGTGGAGACAAGCATAATGGAACATGTACTGATGAAATCTAAACTCACGGCTTAATAGCCTACAGTGATTACATCAGTGTAAAGATTCCAACCAAATATGATTTGGTTTTCTTGAATTTCCATAAAAGATTATGAGTATATTGACTAATAAGTGAAATTGTGAGTTTGTTTGTAGAGAAGAGAATTCCCACAGGCTTATCATGTCTTTAGTACTCAACAGAATAGGCTAAGCATTGCATAGCCAAAAGGGTTAAAAGTCAAGTAAGAAAGTCAAAATCAAGGATAGTTCATAGGCGAACTAGCAGAACGTATATTATTTGATTTTGATATAATTGTAACAAAAGTAAAGGGTAGTTTTGCTAATGCAAATCTAACGGTATTATTGTTACATGATGAGATAGAAGAAATAAGTCGTGTCATGCATCATGATTTATATGATAGGAGCTACAAATCGGGAATCATTTAAACATCACAACAATAATGAAAGGAAGTACTGAGTGCTATAATACAGCATTTCATTAGTAGTTGTTGTTAAATATGATTTGTGGCATAGAATTATATCATGATACAGCACAAAGATGAAATTCAGAGGTTGTCTTTATAGAATTGCTGAATCAAAACTATACAAAATGATATAGTAAAGGAATAATTCGGCATTAAAGACCCTTAAGATCGAAAATAATCAATTTCCGGGAAGTGTTATAATCTATCATTGTGTGACGTTGCCCGTCAAAAGGTGATAAATCAGACCATTAAAATAGTAGTCCAAAAACATATCAATACACGTTATTCTACCGTTAGCGGTAATAACGCTAGTAATCCTATGCATGGTACTGTGGTCGATTGTAACATAACACGTTCCGATCGATATGATTTCTATTTAGTATCACAATACGTTCCGATCGATATGATTTCTATTTAGTATCACAATCTGTACGTCAGGGTACAATTAGTCTTAGCTATTATGCTGTCATCCGTGACGATTCTACTTAAAATCAAGATATTCTATGGAGAGTAACTTACTATAAAATGATATTGAGAAATCTAAGGAATTTCAAAGGAACCTTAGTATTTGCAACAATAAAAAATATTATAATTACAACAATTATAATTGTAAAATAATCAAAACGTAAAAAAAAATATTCAAAGTTTCTTTGTTGTTAATCTATGGGAATAAAATTATATTCCCTTAATAATGATGATTTGAATTAGCAAAGTCTACAAAAAAAAATATTTTCAAAGACTCTACTATTTCAATTCACTATTACTTTTAGAAAATTCCCAATGTCAATTCGCCTTTTATAAGGGTTTTTCTTGTTGTTTGCAAGGAAAACTATAACGAATTTTTATCCATTGGTCATGGCATCATTTTCATAAATACAAAAATGATTCATTAAATTTTCTTTAATATTTGAGAAACTTTAATTTTGAATCTTTGGAAATTTTCCGAATTTCCAGTTTTTAGTTCACGAAATTTATATAGAAATAAAAAATTGATAATATGAATAATTGGATATTCAAAAATTCCATAAAGGTTTATTATACTTCATTATATTTTGGTTAAAAAAAAAAAATAAATTAATGATTAAATAGTGTGGCATACTTATGTGCACAGATCAGTGCTGCCATTTAATCATTTTCTCGCATTCCCTGTGTTGGAGTAATAATTCCAAATAATGATAACTTTAAGGTAAAGTTATTAAATTTTCGTAAATATAAGATTTTGGCACTTTAATACACATGAAAGTGCGGCCAATTTTTCAAAATCATGATTAAAATTTACAGTGTAAAACACTGGTCTTATCCATCTCTGTCAATAATGCAACCCATTACATATGAAAAACATCAAGTTTACATTCATTTACTTAAACTAAGTTTAATTGGGCTGTTATTAACAGGGATTTCGATTTGTTAATTGTTTAGTAATTAAAAAAAAAATTATATATTTGTCGTGGCATTCGTTATCCGTCACCTTCAGATAGACAGATCCCAATTGCAACGGCAAATATAGGTCATACATCATTTGATGACCGGTAGATTTTTATTGCACTAGGGGAGTGTCCCGTAGGAGTCACCATAGTCAATAAAAATAGTTATTAGAGTGTTAGTAATAATAATTTTTTCTTTTAATAATCAATGAATTTTAAATAATATTCAATGATTTTGAAAAAAAATAATAATCTTTTATTAAAATATTTTTTTTTCATTTAAACTTTCTTTCTCTTTTTTTTTTCGTGTTAACTAATTTTATATTGTTTCTTTCGTATTGA
>CM037854.1:51509788-51549341 GCA_021234595.1 Delia radicum
TTTAAATCCAAACCTAAAGTCAACATTTACTGATGGTTTATTTAACAACTCATATTTGTTTTTTTAAGTGTAAAAAAAAAAATTAAACAAAGTAACTGCATTTAAAAAAGTAATAATGATCATAGTGAGCTTTTTTTTTATTCATTTTCTGATTGATTTAAACACGTTGTAAAATCAATTTAGGTAAGTTTTTTTTCAAAAAATTTATATAATTTTAAATATATGTAAATCTTTTTTTTTCCAAGGCCTTTCAAATTTGTTTGAGTTTTGTTGGATATTTCCGTTTTAACCATCATAAACAAGATTGGCATAGATCGTTTGGTGGAAATTGATTTTTAAAGCACATTTGTTGCTTAAATGCAAATATCTGGTATTGGAAAATGTGATAATTGCATTGTGGACATACAACTCACAAAACAATCCGGTATATCATTCCGAAGTTGGCGAATGCAGTTAATATTTTGTATACATAAGGAAGGGTAAGTTCACAATGCTAAAAAACTTCACTCTGCAGTGTAAATTAAAAGAGGGAACAAAATCCATTCTGCAAAGGGGGGTGGCAGATAAAAAAGTTTTTGTATATTGTTAGCAAACTCTTTAGATTAATCGTCGTTGTAATCACACATATAACACATCTGAAGCATTGCTTTAAACTGTATAAATTTGCAACCAAACTTTAAAAGCTTGTCTTATAATAAATTTGAAGAAAAATTTATTTAAAAATATGGCTTTCCGTTTCGAAAATCTATTTTATTCACAAAATTCCAATGTTGGCAATTGATTCCTTTTCAATACCGTTATCCGATACCAATACGGAAACTCTAGGTTTTAAAAATACCGGCATAACATAACTGTTTTCCTTAAACGTCAGGATTAAATAATTTTTTTTTTAATAATATGAATTAGTATTAATAAAATTTTATAAACTATTGTTAAATTTAGTTTTAACATTTATTTTGCCAGAACTCTTGCATTTATCCTATAATATAAAATGAGATATAATCTTACGGTATAACGTATAACTCTTTAAAATTGGATGAGGACAAAAATCGGATATAACTGTATTAATCAAATTACTCTTTAATTACTATTTAATATAATAATGTATGGTCAATGATTATTAATGTTATTTTTTTAAACTATGTTGGATTACTCTTTACTCAAAATGGCGAATTGTTTTGTTTGCAAAGTATCTGGGGTCATAGCAGCCAAAATCGCAAAATTGAACGTTATATTTATAATAAATTGCATTAAAATTGATCATTATTATCCGAAATTAACCCTTTACTGCAATTAAAAAAAAAAAATTAATTTTATTAGTGTTTCAGTTATATTAAAGAAAATTTAATTTCGAATTTTGAAAGTTTTTTTTTAATAAAAAAGTTTCTTAATAACAAAACAACTTAAGTCGATTAAAGTTGTTCTATCAAAAATCAACAGATTTGTTTAAATTTGGTTTGTAAAACTCACATTTCTCACCTTATGTTTTAAAATATATTAATTCCATTATGCATAATGCTTGTGATATTTTTATATTTAAAAACAATTACATTTTTGAATAAAAGTGATCCTTGAAACATAAATTATAGGAAAAAAATATTTTTTTGACAAGTGTACAAAATCAAATCTCTTTTGAACAAAATCTGTGAGATGCCAATTTCATTTTTGTAGAATTCATTAAACTTATTTTATTTTTACATGTTCGTACATATGTATGTTATTATTAAATTAGTTTTAGTTTAACAATTACATACTATTTCCTTATATTTTAATTATGTTTCTTATATAATTGTATTTTTTTTATATGTGTATCATAAAAATAACATGTACAAATTAGTTTTTATTTAACAATAGAAAAGAAATAATAAAAAATTATCAATAAATGAAATTGCAGTCATTTTTACTGTTTTGTGGTTCATTTTTGTTCATACTTGTAGTAAAAACAAGTGTACATGTAGTCATTTTTACTGTTTTGTGGTTCATTTTTGTTTACACATGTAGTAAAAACAAGTGCACATGTAGTCATTTTTACTGTTTTGTGGTTCATTTTTTGTTCATACTTGTAGTAAAAACAAGTGTACATGTAGTCATTTTTACTGTTTTGTGGTTCATTTTTGTTCATACTTGTAGTAAAAACAAGTGTACATGTAGTCATTTTTACTGTTTTGTGGTTCATTTATGTTCATACTTGTAGTAAAAACAAGTGTAAATGTAGTAATTTTTACTGTTTTGTGGTTCATTTTTGTTTACACATGTAGTAAAAACAAGTGCACATGTAGTTATTTTTACTGTTTTGGGGTTCATTTTTGTTGATACTTGTAGTAAAAATAAGTGTAAATGTAGTCATTTTTACTGTTTGATAGGTCATTTTTTATAGAATTTTTTTTACATGGGGTTTATTAAAACATGATTGGACCAAAGCCGAAGTCGTAATTTTTACCAGCGTAAATTTAAAGACACTCTATTGCCTATTGCTTTTGATATAACTACGTTATAACAACGCAATAAAAAGCATGTGATAGTCAAAGGTCTTGTTTATAAATGTGATTTTAAAATTTTTTTCCAGGGTTGCCAAACAATGATTAAAATATAACAATTTTTAACTTTATTCAAAGCACTTTTTTAAGAAATATTTAAAAATATAAGGCTGACGGGCGTTATATAAATGATATGATGATTTGGGTAAAGACATATCGGAAAATATTTAAGAAATAAAAAAAATTTCGTTCAACATGTTTTAAATTCGCCAACATCTTACATATTGTGGATTAACCCATTTCTTACAATGTGTTGATTTCGTGCTAGTTTTTACACAACTTGGTAGAAAGATATATCTTTAAACATATTCTGAAATTTTGATAGCTTAGTCGAGCCGCCTCCTAGTGTTGGAATAATCAATTAAAATTAAAACTTTGACGATTTGTACGCCCTTAAAAGGTTAATCTTTATATATATTTTTAATAATTTTATAAGGAATATGTCTATGAAAAATTTTAAATTTTTTAGTTATTTTGTTCGATTTATTTATGGGAATTATTTGAAAATTTTGGTTATATTTATAATTTTTTTAAAAATTGTTATTTAGCAACTCTAACACCACAAGTTTTTATTTTAATTTGGCAGTTCGTATAAAATAGCTAATTTTTGATATTAAAAACGGATTCATATTCTGTCTTTCGATCGATTGCTAATATGTCTTCATCGATATCTGCATATCACTTTTATTACGCCGACTTTCTTATAATTTTAAATAGTTGTTTTTTAAAAAGTGCTTAAGAAAAGTCAAAATAGTAGTTTTTAAATCATTATATGCTAACCCTAAAATTAAAAGCTTTACAATTTGATAAACCACGTTTAAGCTTTAAAAGCTACAGGCTCTCAAAAATAGACGTGTCTTGAAAGACTGGTTGGTAAAAAATTTAAGAAAAAATGTTTGCTCCAGACACCGTACTCAAATTTCGACTTATACAAAATTCATACTGAAAACCAAAATGCATCGCTGAGAGAAAATAATTTTATTTAAATAAATAATTTTATTTACAATATCGCACGTATTGTAAAAATTAAATCAAAACTTTAAAAAATTTTGACTTAAGGGAAAAATATATAAAAAAGATAAATAAACAAATTTTTATCGATTTTTAAAATTTTTTATTTTGGGAACTTTCGATTTAAGCTTTTATTTTAATTAAGCGTTATTATGCCAATTTTTCATATTAGTGCTGGTAAATTCGGTTACTTATCAATACTAGATACTACTCGATATTTCGAATTTGGATACTCCTTTTAATTTTTTTTAAAAAATATTCTTAAATTTTTCACTTTTATTGAAAATTCAAATTTTTAAAATTATATTTTTAAACATTTTTACAAAATAATCAATGTTTTTTTTAGTTTTCCAACTTTTTAATTTAAACTTTTCACCTTTGAATGTACCTTGTTTCGGAGTTGTATTTTAATGATAATTATTTTAGAGGAGTCGCATTTTTGTATTGCTTTTCTGTCGAAATAAAAGTTTTAAAATATCAAGTATTTACTTTTAATTATCAATTAACCAAAAAAAGACAAATTCTCGATACACATTACCCATTCTCTTAGAAGCACTAGTTCACATTAAATTCATTTATTCAGTGTTCGACTTAAAAATTTTTGTGTCAAAAAGTTAAAAAAATTCTATTTTGGGGGTTAAGTATGAAAGAAGTATTATAGTTTTCTTTTAATTTTGGTATTTTTAAATTTTATTTAAGCAATGTTTTTGAATTTTGGAATTTTTTTTAATTATTGCAATTTTATATAATATTATATTAGTATTATGATATATATTAGTATATGATATATTTTAGCGTTTTTTTTTTTGTTTTTCCGCGATTAATGTTAATAATTTTTAGTTTTTTTTTACCGATGTTTGTTCTAAGTTTAAAGATTTTTTTCAATTGGATATTTTTGTTAATTTGCGATTCAAGTTTTTTTTTTAATTTTCCCCATTTTACAATTTTTGTTTTATATTGTTTATAATCTTATTATTTTGAAAGATTTCTTTTACTTTTAACGGCTTTTTCACTTAACTCGTATTCACTGAGAGAATTTTCTACATGATATCAATGAATCTTTGCATTAGATGAATGAAATGAAAATTGATGAATTTATACTTTTTATTAAATTAATGCAGTATTTCATAGAATTTTATGAAAATTTCATTTCAGTTATTAAAAATTTCATACGACTAAAGAAAAAGTTTCATTAAAAATATTTTTATGAAAACTAAAAAGTTTCATTAAAAACTCATAAAGTCTAAGAAATTTTTCATTCATATTGTGAAGAAAACTTCATTATTTTAGTAAAAAATTTCATTAAATCTCGACCAAGAAATTCTATCTGTATATGCAAATATTTTTTATAGATAACAACTTTTTTTTGCCATTTTGCTGTTTTTTATGTAAAAGATTTTGTTAAAATTTTACTAATTTCTTATCATTTAAGCTTTTTTATTTTGATTTTTACTGCAAGTACTTACCAAAACAACTGTAAAAACTAAATATTTTACTGTTTGGTAGGTAATATTTTTTATAATTTTTGTAGTAAAAACATGTGTAAACAAGTCAGTTTTACTATCTGGTTTGTTGTTTTTGTAAGTAAAAATAATGACCCCAAACATTTATTTTGACTTATTTTGTGGTTTGTTTTATTAACAGTCAAAAACAAATGACAATGTTAGTTGAATTTAATGAAATGTAAGTGGTCCTTTCTTCAAGTGAAATTTCATTTGTTTTTAACAACATTTGCAGCGGTCTTTACTAACATAATATTCTAAGTGTACCAATTCTTCACTTTCCCGAAAGATGGTTGACACAATTAAAACCACAATTAATGATCGTCGTGACAATTATATGTTATCATTAATTACTTATTTAAAAAACTGTGAATATATTAAAAATATTCGCCGAACAAATGTATAAACGCCTGTTTGGGCAATGTGATAATGAAGTATCATTTAGTAGTGATGACGACGTTTCCGAAGTACAAGCTGATAAAACTTCTGAAAATAAATTAAATAATGCAATTAACAATGCGAAAGCTATACCCAAAATATCCACCGTACCAAAAATTTGGATAAACTGTATAATGCTCTAATAACAATAAAGCCAATATCAGTGGAAAGCGGACGTGTTTTCTCAGTTGCTGGAAATCTTGTAACAAAGATTCAAAACAGAATGTCAAATGATTTGTTAAATGCATTTATAATATTAAAAGCTCGTTTTTTGAAAACCTAATGTTTTTACATCACTGTATATATCTTTAATACTAAGTGATCTCAAATTTATGAAATTAAATTTTATATATTTTTTTTTTTTAGTTTTAATGCTCAACAGACTGAATTTGTGTATTTTTAATTAGTTTTTGTTTAATAAACCGTAACATTTTTACTAAAAATGTACCTTGTAAGTAGTTAAAAAAATTATCCCAATTATCAATCCTTTGGGAATTTTTTGACGATTTTTCGTAAAGATTTTCTGAAGTTTTTGTACACTTATTGAATTCATTGCGGTGGCATTCGCCACTTAAAATTTTAAATTATAATTCTATTTATTGCTACACCAAATATTTATCAAACTGTAATATATAATTTCATCTATCGGACTTTCACGAGTTTTTTTTTAAATAAAGGTGTTTTTATATTTTTAATTTTTGTTTTCTTGGAAGAAAGTAGGAAATTTTTCACTTAAAAAAAAAAACAGCAATTTTCAACATATTAAATTTATTACAAGTTCTTAAATTTCTTTATCATCTCTTTAGATTTTACATAAAAAGTACACATTAAACAACAATTTTTTCCCATTCAAAAAAAATACCACACATCCATATCCAAATTAGCAAATAGCCTTTATAATCCCCGTTCTGATATTACCAAAATTTAAAAAGTTTTATAAAAAAATGTCAAAAATTTAATTTTTTTAATTAATTATGGTGCAACAGTTTTTTATATTTTTTTCATACTTGGTATAGTTAAGACCTTAAATTATAACATGCTTTTTACTCCGTTATTCTTTATCCCTCCTAACCAAAACTATCGGACCTTAAATGTAGGTGCTACGTTAAAGCAACAGCATTGAAATATTTGTTAATGAAATAAGAACAGCAAAACTAAATATGTTACCTTACGAAATTTGAGTTATATTCAAGTTTAATTTTAGTTTAATAAAGTTAGCTAAAACTAGCCCCGGTAGGCTAGTTGGTAGCGTGCTGGCTTATCAGTGCGGGGGTCGTGGGTTCGATTCCCACCAGAGGCATTGGTCTGTTTCGCTACAACGCGCCGAAAGCCATAGTACCTAGTGCTCGGTTAGGGTAATAGTATACAATTTGTAATTATATGATTATTAAATAATAAAAAAAATAAAGAAAACAGCAAACAAAAAATGTAATATCAGCAAAGTTTTTGATATGTACCTTTAATTAAATAACAGTATATTTTCTAAAATCAATAGACATTTTTACTAGATTTCTGATTTAAAAAGTCCAGATTTTCATTCGCTATTAAATAAACTTAAAAATGTACACAGTTTTTTTAATGATTTTCTTTAGAAATGTTTTCCTGATTTTAGCAGATTAATTGTTACTTTTAATTATTTATAATTAAGCTCAAATGTAACTAAGTATTTGCAGATCTGAAAGATTTATTTTTGCTATTCTTCTCTTACTAATATTTAGCAAAAAAAAACTAAAAACTAATTTGTTTCTATTTGTGTAGTCATCTTATTAAAAATAACATTTGGAGGATCAAAACTTTATGGACACTAATGAAATCGTTGTATTTTGACAATTTTTGAGATTTTGTAACAAAATGTTTCTTTTTCTATAATATTTACCCAAAAATTTGAATATCTAAAAATATTTAATAATTCTGAAAAATTCTTGCTTTACTTGGTTTACTTACTTTCATTACTAGTTGTAATTGTTATTTTCAATTAACTAAAGTTTATCTCGAATATAACTAAACTTTTGTATATTTAATAGATTTATTTTTTTGTTGTTATCTTACAAATATATAGCAAAAACCATCTGCTAATGTTAGCAGTTTTTTCCGCAACGTTAATTTTAACTTATTCTGAGTTGCTTTTTCTACAATCTTTTACATGGTTATTTCTGTGAGTGAACAAATATTGTCTTTATTACCTTATTTATACAACAACCAAAACTAGTAATTTTTGAAAACTGCTTGTACTTGTTAAATTCTATGCAAAATGTTTAATCGAAACCAGAAGGTTTTTAAAACTACTAGTATTTGTTGTATTAGTATAAATGAGAGTTAAACCTAAATTCTATATTGCCCTCCATTGCGTATGAGTGACATTTATTATGCTCTTCTCATTGTGCTGCACACTTAAACGTATGAGTTACATTTACAATAATATTGATCATACGTCTAGTACTTCACATACAAATTATGGGTGAAATTCAAGTTAAATGTTTTCAACTTTAATGATTTTTATAACCCCGGCTAAAAATGTTCATATATGTTCATATATAAAACCACATACATGTAAACATATATGGTTCCATATATACTCGGATCCGTAAATTGAGGGCTTATGGAAGTATATTCTCATATATATACAAAAGTATTGTTTGTATATGATAGTGGATTAAAAATAAAAAAGTAATTTTTGTGTTATTTTTAAACAAAACACATGAGCTGTATTCATACTCAGTCTGGCAAACGGGAAAATATATGTTAATTGTTTCAGTTTCAAATAGAAGCAATCTTATACTACAATACCAGACAGGGTACTCTTTTACTGAGACTCGTAAATACCAATTTTTAATCAATTTTGACGATAAAATAAAATATTAAATTTACAGACAAGAGTCTTTAAATTCAAAGTTATTAAGACTGTTGGGGTAAAAGTCTACACACAGAGAAATAAAGTAGCAACCGAACTTAAATTCAGTTGAATTAACCTAACTTTGTTGTGAAAACTAATCTTTAGTCTTACTAACCGACTGAAATTCGTAATAACTGAATTTAAGCCGCAGTAACAGAATTTCAGTTGGCAAATAGCGAGTTCATATATGAATCCATATATTTTCGGATCCGAAATTTGAGGGTATATGGACACATATGCTCAAATATTTACATATATGAATGCTCATTTATGGTCATATATGAATGTTCATATATTGTCATGTATTATTACTTTTCCTATATTCTCGTATATAAAAAAGTTTTTTTTTTCCCCAAACATATTCTCTTTATTAAAAAATGCAGCAATTCTAATTCTATAAACATTTAAATGGAATACAGGAATTTTTTTAAAAACATAAAATATAATTCAATATAAAAATATGCTACACCATTTTTAATTGTATCTTAAGATTTAAATAATTCTGTTTAGTTTTCCAATTATTCTGAAACACAACTAAAAATTAATGTGGGAAAATATCTTATTTTTTAAATATATAACAAAATAAACAAATCAAATTAGTTCATCTGGTTTAACCAGTTTTTGAATACTGAGATCAAAAACTTTGGCTTAAATATTGATGAAACTTTTCCACGCTGAATCTGCCGATGGTAAAATCTTTTGATGAACCTTCTTCGTGGGGAGGGGTACAAATTTGAAGTTTTGTTTCGCGATTTTATACAAAAGTTGTGAATAGATCGGCATCATTTAGGCATTATCGGAAAGGTGTTTTAAATATCTTTTCCATTCATTAACCCATTACGAGTCAGTTTAAATTGGTATTTTCTTAAATTTTTTCCTGTTTCTATTCACAACTTCTGGATAAAATCGCAAAACAAAATTTTAACTTTGAACCCTCCCCGTCTTTATCGCCTTTATAACTTAATAAAATATTAATTTATATATTTTTGTCAAGAATATATAAAAATAAAAACATTTCATCCTCATATATGATCATATATGATCAAAAACGAAAACATATTAACCATATATGGAACAATATGATGAAAATCGTGATCTAATCGAACATCAAAATCCATGACGAACTGCGATTGAGCTAAAATTTGGTATATAAGTAGTAAACATAAAATAAAAAATAAAACTTCTCTTCAAAAAATTCTAAAACTCATATCTCGAGAATAGGGTGGGTCGAAAAGTTTTAGAAAAATGAAATCCGAGATATATTTAAAAGACGATTGCAGGAGAACTGTCTAACCGATTTTAGTAAATTTTTTTTTTTGTTTGGAAGGTAATTAAAAATATTTTCTGAAAAAATTACACTGTAAAAAAATTTTGGTACACTGTAAAAAATATATTGAGATATTTTTTTCAAAGATGGCACTAGGGTCGAAGATCAAGCAATATTTAAATTTTTTTTTCGCCAAAATAGAGGTCTATCCGTACACTAAAACATATCAATTTTTTCAGATATAATTATTTTGTTTTCCTGAGATATTTAATTTTAAATATTTGCACTACCTGTCAAAATTTAAAAAATTTACGGCTTTTGGCCAATAACTGGAGAAATTATATGAGGAAATTATATTAGGAAATTTATTTGAAAGTCACGTGATCTCTGTTTGAAAATTTTATTTTAAAATTTTTCAAAACAACACAAAAAATGTTTTTTTATTAAAAAAATACAACAAACAATAAAAATATTATTTTTTTTTTATTTTCATTTTAGTGTGTGATTTAACAATGGATTTGACTAATATATATCGGTGTTGCAAACCTTTTCGGAACAAGAAGTGTTCAAAGAAATTAGTTAGTTTGACTAAAGGTAATCAAGATAAGTTGAATGAACTTTATCACACTGAGAAATATACAGCCTACAAAAAAATATGTATTAGTTGCAATATTAGGCTACCAAGAACTAATATTGAAGAACAAGCCATTCAGGAAAATATAAATGTTCCAGTGAATGAAAATACAAATGGGCCAGTGAATGAAGTCAAATTGACGACAGATACAGAATCTGACGAGCTTCAACCTGGGCCAAGTAGTTCAAGAGATATAGTAACGCCTTGTTTAGCCAATGTTCAAGGAGATGAACTTATTTCCAACATTAATACAAAAATAATTCCTTTATTAGAAGATGTATCGCCTATTAGAAAGAAGCATTGCAAAAGCAATACTTACAACAAAAGAAAATCAGAGGAAATTGCAAATTCTATCCCAAATATACTAAATGAGAAGATATCAGTGGACCAAGAGGATAATATTGTAAACCAGAGAAAAGCCAAATACTATGATGAAATTATCGAAAAACTTAAATTTCAATACAATAGAGGATAAAAAAAATATTGTCAATATTGCCGGTTGAAATGAGCCATAAAGAAATTCGGAACATTTTTGGATCAGACATAACCACTTATGCACTCATTCAAAATAAGAAAATTCAACATAATTTGTGTACATTCTCTTCAATTACTGAACCAAACTTCAGAAGGCATTCGCTATCAGACGAGATAAAAGAAAAAATATGCAACAGAAGAAGAATATGTCGAAATGAAAAAAAAAACTAAATAAAAGATACTCCCAAGCAATCACAATAGTTGGTACACAATCATTCCCTGCGTTCATACCAGTTAGTTCAACCACACTTTATGTTAAAAAATACTCCAATTCTGATGTCTCCGAATTACGTAAAGTTAGTAGAGAAAAATAACATGTAACTTTTTATACTATTATAAGGTAATAAACAGTATATATATAATGTATTTATTCAGAACAATCTTCTTTTATTTATAAAATATGATGTAAAATTTTGCAAACATTATAATTTTGACAGGTAACGCACATTTTTAAATTAAAATTAGCCCTAAGTGCCATGGTTATGGAGTTATTTGATATATAACCATTTGGATCTTTTTTTCTCGAAACGGGCTGACCCCACAACCCCGCTGTGTTCAGACCGGAGTTGCGCTTTCATGAGTTCTACTTATCTCCCATACAAAGTTTTTTCATCCGAAGTACCCCTCTCCAGTTATTTTTTCAATTTTGACAGGTTGTGCAAATATTTAAAATTAAATATCTCAGAAAAAAAAAATAATTATATCTGAAAAAATTGATATGTTTTAGTGTACGGATAGACCTCTATTTTGGCGAAAAAAAATTTAAATATTGCTTGATCTTCGACTCTAGTGCCATCTTTGAAAAAAATATCTCAATATATTTTTTACAGTGTACCAAAATTTTTTTACAGTGTAATTTTTTCAGAAAGTATTTTTAATTACCTTCCAAACAAAAAAAAATTTACTGAAATCGGTTAGACAGTTCTCCTGCAATCGTCTTTTAAATATATCTCGGATTTCATTTTTCTAAAACTTTTCGACCCACCCTATTCTCGAGATATGAGTTTTAAAATTTTTTGAAGAGAATTTATATTTTTTATTTTATGTTTACTACTTATATACCAAAGTTTAGCTCAATCGGAGTTGGTCGAGTCCAAAATTGCACTTTTTGGTTCGATTAGATCACGATTTTCATCATATATGAATTGATATATGTAGATGTATGGCATATATGAACGAATATATGCAATATATTATCATATATTACACGTTGTGGTGTAATGGTTAGCGCGTTGGACTTTTACACAGAAGGTCCCGGGTTCAATCCCCGGTGCCGGCAACATCAAATTAATATGTATGAGTTTTTTCTATCCCTCATACGTATCGCAATGTCCACCTTCGGTGTTCCCATAGCAATTAACCCCACCGAAGTAAAATAATGAATCAGGGCTATGAACCAAAAAGCTTCAATAAGTTCGCCAACTCTCCATCAGGTGGCGAGCAACAACTCTTCTAAGACTTTTCATCTCGCGCAATTACAGTGTTGCCATGTCTGAAGCCCTTCATCTTTCCCCACCTTTCATCTCTATACTATCCCTTTCTAAAGAAAGCAACACACTAAATATAGGAAGTATTTCCTGAGTGTTGCCTCTCTTTTAAAAAAAAAAAAAAAAAATAAAAAATATATGGTATCCGTATATGAACTTTTCATTTGAATGTATTTACCCATATAAGCTTAAATACATTACATAATATATGTTCATATTCGCCCATATATGGAACCATATATGCATTAAACCATGTATGGCAATATATGATCATATATGAACTTTTTTACCTGGGTAAGAGAATTCTATTCATATATGGAATAATATATGAACTCATTTATGAATATACATATGCCATATATGGGACGATATATGCAATATATTATCATATATGGTGTCATACATTTCCATATATGACCCCTAACTTTTAATGTATTAGCCCATATATGATTCCATATATGTCATATATGTTCATTTATAATTAATATATGATCATATATGCAACCACATATATCAATATATAAACATATATGATCATTTTTAGCCGGGAGATTAAAAATCTAAAATCTCCTTAATCCCCTAAATCCCCTGAGTAAGTCTAGCATAAATTGGCAATTTTTATTTCTATACTATGTTCTATTGAATATAGTACGAGTATTATCAAGGTCAAAGACTTATCTGTTTCTACGAAAATATATATTACGATAAAGAAGATGAATATATCTTTCATATTTTAGACGTGAAGTATATTCAGTATACAAATGTATACAATTGTTATGCAGCACGTAACAATGGTTCATTGGGGCTAGAATACTAAGCATATTTTACAACAAAAAAAGGTTGGAAAAATATTTGGCAAATCAAACGTGATTGACATTGATTTATGATTTTAACGTTACAAATTTACTGAAATTAACGAACATTTTTTTGGATGATTTTTTTTTGCACAGATTAATTAAAAAAATGGAACAATCGATGATATAAAAAAGTTTATAAAAAATTTAACTTTTATTGTACTCAAAAGAAAATGTAAAAAAACTCTATTAAGCACAAAATTTTGTTGGCAATATAAATTTAATTATTTGTTTAATACGAAAAACAAGCACAAAATGCGTGTGTGAAATTTCTTTTAATTTTATAATTTAATAGGATGTAAGTTAACAGTTATGTGAAAAATAATAAGGGCACTTCTATCTAACCGATTTCAATTTCAAAAAGATACTCAGATCGTGGGTAAAATTACCAATATTATTTTTTATTTGTGGTACAACCACAATTTAATCACTGTTGTTGCAATTTAAAATCAAATACAAAAAGTTGTTTAAATGTACTTAAAGTGAAAAATAATGATGTCAGTAAGAAAAATGTATGGAAGTTCAATAATCCTAGCATTTTTTGCTAAAATATAGTTATGGTCATTGTATTTAAGTTCAGAGCAATTGCTCTAAATTTTGAATCCTGCAGGATTCAAAAAAAACTTTGGGGTAAGAAAAACAGCAAAAAATTGCGTAATATTGGGAATTTACTGTAGTTTGGTATTCCAATTGTAAGACAAACTAAAGAAGACATTGCCACTTTTGAATTCTTAGAATGCTGACGATCCCTCAGAAATCGCTTATTAGGAATTTTAAACGGCATCCGAAGTTTAATTATGTATATTGGAAATTTAGAAGCAAATTTGGAATTTTTAGTAGATCGTACTTAACCCTCTAACTGGCAAACGATGTTTTGCAACGAAATTCATACTATGTCCTCCACTCGAAATACAAATATTAAGTTCTTCAACAAAATTGTTTGTCGTTGCCTAATTTAAGCGATATCAGCCAAGGGTACATTGGAGAAAGAGAAGTTTTGAATAAAAATTATTTCTCTTACCAAGATATAACCACGCTCGAAAAACTATTTTTTTCTGCTTCCATTGAAGAAGATGTCACTATTTTCGCTTTTTGGAAAAAGTGATTTTAGGTGAAAAGGTATCGAAACTTCAATTTATATTGTTCAAACTTCAACGCTTTGCTATTAATATTTAATTTCTTCCTTCTTAAAGACCTGATAAAATCCTATGAGTTTTTGGACTCATTAAAGATAAAGCTTCAATCTTACTTATATTTTATTATAAAGAGGTTTTAGTCAACTTAAATTGGTTTTTTAGATTTTTAAAAACTATGTTTTTATTTTTTGAAGATTTGCGAAATTTTGATTTTGAAGCTTTCTCGCTTCCAAAACGTGGACGCCACACGAAAAATTTCTTTTCAAAATATTTATTAAATTTAGTTTTCTATCGCAATATATAATAATTTCTAAGTATATGGCGCTCATTTGATGCATTTGTGGTAAATTTTATGAAGACTGCCCTGAGGCATTATGTTATTATTGTTTTTATTTTATCATTTATAGTTTTTAATTGTCAGACTCCGAAATTAAATATTTGTATATTCTTATTTGTATTAAACTCATAAAATAGTCTGAAGCTGAAAAAATACTGTTGAAGTACAAATAAGATTTAAGTGCAATGTATATATTAAATTTCTTACTTTTGTGGTAATAAAAACCATAATCGTGAATCATTTGATCGTTACCACTTTTATTGATATGCTATGGCTGCAATTTAGGAACAAAGTTGTAAAAAGTTGTCCTTAAAAACATGACTTTGCAAATAAAAGTTAATATAAGTTGCATAAAACCATTAATGTCATTATTTAGTAAAACATTTTCACTTTTAAGAGCAATCAATTAAAATCCCGAAATTGTTCAGAAATCTAAAATACTCGAAAAACAACTTGGTATGATTTTGAAAATTTCCAAATAATTTGCAATTTCTGAAGATACTGCTGCTTTCAAAGGAGTCAAAAGTGATCAAGTTTTCTTTTAAACAGTTCAAAGAAAATTTGTTTTGAATATAAAACTACAGAAAATATTTTATATTTCGTATTTTTTTTATGTTTTATTCCATATTTCATACTTTTTTGAATTCTGGCTCTAAACTTGTAGCAATTATGATACATAAATAGGTCTATTTGTTAAATACAATGAACATAACTTTATTTCGAGAAGAAAATGCTAGTATTATTTGAACTGTGGCATACTAATTAATTTAAGAGGTTTAACAACTTTAGACTTATTTCATATATTTTTTTTCATATTTCAATAGTTTGAACTTAAGGGAACCATATTCGAAGAGCATCATACATTTTTGGATTTATGATTGCGACAATCATGTTACTATGGTTGTGGCAACCATACTCGTATCTGCTTCTGTATCAGAATATGATAATTAGATTAAAATATTATGGTTCCATTAGTTTTATATAATTTAAGTAATCAAATTGTCTTTGCGCTGAAGAAATAGCTTTGTGAAATATTATGTCAGAAATACAAGCAATACATCTGATTACAGCATAAACCATGCATAAAAATATGGTTAAGAATACAATTTCATAATGAATTCATAATGACCAAACCATGTTTGCAGCAATCATAACAATTGCATTATAACCATAGTATAGTCCTAGTTAACATAGTATTATCATGGACAAAAATTTAGTCGTCATTTATTACCATTTTATGATTATTGCAAACATATGATTATTTCGTACTACAGACTTAAAAGCACGTGCATTTTGTTTAAATTTTTCTTTCATATTTTTTTCTTTAACAATAATTTTTTGGGGATTTATAAACAATTAAAAACTAAAGCACTTTTTTATCAATTTATACTAAATTTGTAACACTTTTATGTCCATATAATAAAAATATCTTTTATACTTTTACAATTAAACTTTTGCGTAGACTTCCAGGGTAGACTACAAACGTATTCCTTCTTCCACAAAACAAATCACCATTACAATAAAAACCACTACGTGCTTGTATATTTTGAATGTCTTTTTGTTTAATATTATTTAGGTTATTGTGGCTGACTGTTTCTCACAACTTCTTTTCACAAAATCTCAAACAAGAATGAAACTAAAAGAGCGAAGACGCTCATAAAAAAAGACTTATCTTCTTATAGTTGGCGCAACTATAATATGGATGTAGTTACATAGAGGAATATGATAATAAATGCTATATTATGATTAGTATCCGACCGAACAGTTCGGCCAAAAAAGTATATTTTGTCGGTTTTTTGATATCTAGAGACAATGATGACAAATTTTGGTATTGGAGACATGTTTGTTGAGTCGATTTAATTCCATTTTGTGTATAAAATTTAAGAGAAAAGCTGAAGTTTAGCTATAAAATTAAAAGTTCGGCCGCCGAACTATTTTCGATTTGGCCGAACTTTCTGAGGTCGAACAGTGAATTCATTGCTTAACTACAGACTTTTCTTCAAATTTGACACTGAAAATAGCATCTAATCAGTCCAATAAACATTTTTCCATCCGCCAAATTTGTCCATAATGCTTTAAAATACCGAATACAGACCAAATGCGGTTTCTGACCGAACTGTTCGGTCGGACACTAATTATGCTTGTAGACAATACTATAATATGATAACTGAAAAGAAAGAGATATTTCTACTAGAATATGATGAAAGTAACCATATTATTGGTGGAATTTGCTGAATACAACAATAATTTAATTGAAACAACCTTTTATGGCTGAAGAAAACATAGTTTTGTGGCCGCAATCATATTGCAGCCATATTTTTTCTCTGCGTGTAGATATTTCATTTGATTTTTTATTATTTTTTTTTTTTTTTCTTTATCTCTGGTTTAGCTAATGTCTTTGCAAAGACAGAACTATTAGCATATCTAACCCAAGATTGGAATATGTTTTATTTATTTTATTACGAAAAAGCATACCACTGCAACAAGAACAAGTCCTTTTAACAGCACGTGGAAAAATAATGTTACAAAAAAATTGTGTTTATAAAAAAGTATTTAAAATTAAACAATAACAGTATTATCATAAAAAATTAAAACAAAAGTTGCCAGTAAAAAAGGCTGCTTACCAGCAAGCAGGTTTGTAAGGGAGTAAGCCAAATATGACGAATTACCACTTGGAAGCATTACTTTTGGGCAAAATAAGCGCGGGTTTTAGCGCTTAAAAAAAGCTGTGATTTCACGGCTTTCAGTAAAATCATATTTCATGTCTACATTATTACGATTAAAAGTAATAATATATAATTAATTTTACATAAAATTCTACAGACATTCATTTAAGCATAATATAATAATTTTGTTTTACCGCACCTCGTGGTAACTCTTCAGGAACAGTGAAACGACTAATTATTTTTATAACATACTCGAAAACACCATACACAATCAGAAATCACTCGGGAAAACTGGTTAAGATCGTTTATAATCTACGACATAAAACTTTCTGCATCACAGCCTGCATCCTCGTAAGGGATTAACGTAAGCTGCTGACAACCTGTGTCATTGTAAGGGAAAACAGTAAGCTCAACAAAATTTTTTGTTTATTTTTATACGAACAACATAATAGTAAGCACTTACTTACAGCGCATTTGTTTTATCCTGCTTCTAAAAACACGAAATTTTTTTACTGGGTTGTGAAAAAAAAAATTGACACTAGTTAAATGCAAATTGTTAAAAAAAAAAATGAATAACTTTCATATTACAAAAAAAAAAAAAAATATATTAAAATTTTGAATAATTTAATATTAATTTAAAGCTTTTCTCAGCTAAAATATTTAAAAATATCACGTTTAAAATGATTTGCATTGCTTGTAGTTTGAATATTATGAGGTAGGTGGTTCCAAAGATGGATAGTGTTTATAAAAAAGTGTCTTTTTGATATTTGAGAATGATGAATGATTGTTCTAATTTTATTCCCCCTGTTTGATTGAAAAAAATTCAGTCGTAGGTAGATGTAGTCTGGTTCTATAGTGTATATTACCTTATGTTAAAAAAATTAAAGAACGACATTTTAGGAGATTATCGAACGATATGTTGTAAATTTTTTTTGAGTACCGAGATATTCTTGCAAAACGTTTAAGTCCGAAAACATATCTGGCAACATTATTGACTGAACACATTAAGTTTCTTCTAGCATAATGAATCGCAGTTTGAAAAAAGTTCCCAGCCATACAATAGTGTTGGCAACACATAAGTTTTTGCTAACATCATACGAATCTTTAACGGAGTACAGTGTTGAGTCATCCATAAATTTCTTAGCATCGTTATTGTTCTACCGCATACCATGTTCACGTGATCTGAGCAATCAAGTTGTTTGTTATATAATACACGGAGATTTTTCGCAGTGCCAACCAGTTCAATTGCAGTATTATTTATTTGGATTGATGGTAATGGCGTTAAATTAGGGTTGCGATTGCATATGATTATTGCCTTTGTTTTCCTGGCATTTAAACAAATACCATTTCTAGAAGCCCAATGCATTCAATGATTCCAGATGGTTCGCAGCTAATGTAAAGTTATACGTCATCCGCATACATTTGAACACCACAGTGTTCAAGTTGAGAAGGCAAATCATTTGTATATATGGCATACAATAGGGGTCCAAGTATTGAGCCTTGCGGAACCCCTCTAGATAGAGAACAAATACTGGATGTTCGAGTATCATGTTATACGGATTGGAATTTACTGCACATATACGAAGACATTAGTTTTACAGCAGTCTATGAAAAGTGACACATATGTTTGAGTTTAAGACAAAGAACTGTGTGATCTACTGTGTCAAATGCTTTAGAATGGTCCAGTAAAACTAGAAATGAGATCTTGTTATCATCAATTTTAATACGTAGATCCTCAGACACATCAGTCAAGGCTGTGACGCAACTGTGGTTAGGTCTGAATCCCGATTGCTTATCAGTTAGTAAGGAATTCGCGTAAAGGTACTGGCTTTTCTGCGTGTGAATCAGACGCTCAAAAACTTTTGACATATAAGTCAAAATTGCGATAGGACGTTATCAGAATTGGGGATTGGTATAATCTTAGCATGTTTCCAAGAAGTGGCGTAAATGGATGCAGTTATTATAGTGTTATGTGTAGTAGAATGTACGTGAGTATAAGTTTTCAGAATTTTGGGTGAATACCATCATGTCCTATTGAATCAGATTTTATACTTAAAAATGATTCCAAAACGTCTTTCTGTGTAAAATGTATGAATAAAAAGCTACTATCATCCGTATTAGAATTGTTCGGAAGTATATATATATATATATTTATTTTATATATTCTTAAATGATGTTATTAAAACCTGAAATATAATATATGGAAGTATGTAAAATGGAATAAAAACTATATTTTGCAATTTATCATCTATAATCTGCTCTCATAATTAATTTACCATAACATTTGTTTTTCTGTGAATATGAAAATGTTTGTTTGTATATACTTTGTAAATAATAGAAGACACAAAAACCAAATGCAAATAAATTTTTAATAATATTTCATAAAGTCATAAATAATTACCCTCTTCGTCGTATCACTTCTATAATTACACAACAATATGTCAGATGTAACAAATCAACAACAATATAAATATCCGCATATCAAGCTGATTTTAAGGAGAGGTTGGTATGAGCTTTTGGAAATACTGAAACAATATAAATCATAAATTACTTATTTCTGTTTTAGTTTCTACCATTGGGATAACAATATAATGATTTTATATCAATGTTATACTTCATGATTCATTTTACTCGTAATCAATCATTATTTTGTAAAATTGTTTGGTATAAAATTGTTATTGTTATGTCATTCATAGAATGATGTCATTCATTTATGGAAAATGTTGTGTCTAGAAAATCCGATACTATTATCATTAAATATTTTCATTTTCATTTAATTTATTAAGTCAATGGAAAATACACAATTTTTAACAGACTAGATTTAAAAAATAAATATATCAAATAATATAAAAATAAGTATCTATAGATAAAAATATTAACAATTTAAAAATTCACAAAAAAAAAACAATTTAAAGATTTCTTTCAAAGTGCAAAATTCAAGTGCATGGTTAGTATTTTTATTGAACGCAATTTTAGTAATAAAATTTTTATCACTATACGCACGATTTAAATAACTATTTTGGGCATAGTTTGTGTGGATGATAAGGTATATTAAACACATAATGATTATTACGAAGAATTGCGGGCAGAACATAGAACGATATTTGCGATAACAATTCAGGACAGTTAATACTTTCAAAATTTATGTCATTGATAAGTAACACAGATTGAAATCTACATCTATATTCCAACGTTTCGAAACCCAAAAGTAACCACTTTGATCTATATGAAGATGAAAGTGCATATTTAACAAATGCACTCTCAAGTCGAGAGATATGAACTACACAGTATGGACTCCAGACTACAGCAGCATACCATAATTTCGATCTAACATATGACGTAAAGCAACTTTCTTTTTGGCAGCACTGTTTTTGGCAGCACAGCTGTTTTCGTGTAACATGTTACTGTTCAACATGTTCAGTTTGGTCTATAATTTAACCATGAATCGACTTACAAACGAACAACGCTTGCAGATTATTGAATTTTATTATCAAAATTCATGCTCGGTTAAGAAAGTGCATCGTGCACTTCTTCCAATTTTTAGTCAGTTTGGGCGACATTATGAGGCAGCTATTTGGAATCGTGTCACTAAATTTCGCACCAAATTTACATTATTGGACATTAAACCACCAACACGCATATGTAGAGTGCGGACAGAGGAAAATATCGCTGCTCGCGGCTCGATTCGATATCGCTGCTCGCGGCTCGATTCGAAAAATGTTCCACGTTGAATTTGGGTATTAAATCTTTTAAAATACAGCTAATGCAAGAATTGAAGCCACACGACCTACCACAACTTTTGGTGAATGAGCGATGGCAAAGTTGGAATTTCCACTTTTTTATCGGAAAATTGTGTTCAGCGACGATGCTCATTTCCGGTTGAATGGATACGTGTTCAAGCAAAATTGCAGTATTTGGTGTGAAGAGACCCCAGAAGCATTGCAAGAACTGCCAATGCATCCCGAAAAATGCACTGTTTGGTGTTTATTATGGACCGTACTTTTTCAAAAACGACGAAGGCAGGAATATTACTGTGAATGGCGAGCGCTGCCGTGCGATGATTACAAATATGTTTTTTGCCCAAAATGGAAGAGATGGACTTGGGTGACATGTGGTTGCAACAAGACGGTGCCATATGCCAAACAGCACGAGAAACAATGGCCCAATTGAGAGGCGATTTCGGTGAACAGTTTGTTTTTCGTTTGGGGCCGGTCAATTGGCCGCCTAGATTGTGCGATTTAACGTCTTTAGACTATTTTTTGTGGGGATATGTTAAGGGTCATGTCTATAGGGTTAAGCCTGCAACGGTTGCCGCACTGGAAGCCACTATTGAAGAATTTATTTGTGAGATACCAGCCGATAGTTTGGAGAGAGTATGCAACATTGTAGTGTGTTTGACAAGTCTGCGTTACCATACCGTCTGTATTTAACTAGAGACCCACACTTTGTGGAATGTTGTTTGTCCACTACTCACCACTCACTTACTAGCGTGGGCTTTGCAACGTTAGCTAAATCCCATATTAATATAATAATATGTTTAGGTAGCTTTAAGTAATTTGTAGATAAGAATAAACAGTTGCTCATAAGAGCGTAAACAAAGAACAACGAGTCTATTATTTCGTTTCTACATGGCGATCCTGCCAGGAGCAGTGTAAAAAAAAAAGTACTTAAAGGGTTGGGTCCAACAGGACCTGACCCTGAAAAAAAAAAAATTAAAAAAAAAACATTAACTTTAATTAAAAAAAAATTTAATATTTTCAAAATAAAAACAATTTTTAAAAAACAATAAAATTTAAAAATCAAATAAATTGAATACAAAAAAATAGAAACTTAAAGAATAATTATATTAAAATATGTGCCTAAACTAATATATACAATTTTAATATAAAAAAAAAAATCCGACGTGCCGAATTTGTAAGAAAACAAGTTGTTGCCGTCCATGTTTGTGATCAGCTACTCGTACATAACGATAGATATAACACAATAAATATATCAATGAAGAAGCAATGCGGATGTGTATTGCCGGAGACACACGCCAAGTGCTCCAAGGGTGGTGTGGCCAAAACACCACTAGGAAAACAAGACCAGCATGAACAAAGTAATGAAAGATATTTTGGGTCGCTTCAAGAACTTCCAATTCTTCACTGGTGAATGTATGAACTTCAATGGTATGAATCTATGGACTTCAATGAAAAATGCTAATACAACCTACAGCAATACAACAACAGTAAGATGAAAACTAATCAACAAGATAATAACAGATTTAAACAAGGTAAACATAGTTTAAGCTATAGCATCGTCTGTTCCGTACAGTACAAGTTCAGATGTCAAATATTAAATTTTTTTTCCTAACTACATTTTTTTTTGTTTGAAATTAAAGTTAAAAAACTTTTAAATCATTCTAAATTAAAATTTAAAAATTATAAATTTTAATTTGAAAGTTATAAGTTTTAATATAATAATACTTTTAAAAAAAAAAAAAAAAAGGGAAATTTAAAAATTTTAAATTTAAAGTTATAAAATTTGAAATTATTGAATTTAAAAATTATAAATCATAAATTAAAAAAAAAAAAAACATTATAAGTTAAATTTTTTTTTGAAAATATTAAAAAGTAATTAATTAACTACCGTGGTTGCTAATATAAAATTAATAAAATTTAAAACTACATAAATCTTCTTAAAGTTGTAGAATTGTTAATTTGAATTATTTTCAAATTGTTTTTTAACATACTTTTTAAAATATTTAAGACACTACGTTTTTAAAATTTTGAAAAACTTGTATGCAAATTTTGTAAATTTGCTAGAAAAAATTAAGGATTTGCATTAAAAGTTTTTAATTTAAAAATACTTAAAAATTTTATTTTTAATTTTTTTTGTAAATTGAAAATTTTGTATGAAAAATTTTAGATTTTGTTTGACAAATTTAATTTTTTGTATGAAAAATTGAAAATGTTGTAAAAAAAAAAAAAAATTTTTGTCCGAATGGTTTTAAATTTTGAATGAAATACATTAAACTTTAAGTTTTGTAAAAAAAAAAACTTGAAATGTTTTAATTTTGTAAGAAAAAGTTTTTAATTTTGCGCGAAAAGTTTTAAGTTTGTTTGAAAAATTTGATATAAAACTTTTATATTTCGTACGAAAACCCTAGTTTTAAAAAAAAAAAAACTTTGAAAAAAATTTTTTTTTTAATTTTTGTTTCTTTAAACATTTTTTATATCTATATATATATACATTGCAAAAACAGAGGATAATTTAAACATAATATTAATCAAATATTATAACCACCAATGCGAAAGAAATAATACAAAATTGGTTAACTGAAATTAATAAAAAAAAAAAGAGAAAGAAAAGTTAAAATAAAAAAAAAAGAAATATTTTAATAAAAGATTATTATCTTTTCAAAATCATTGAATATTATTTAAAGTTCATTGATTATTAAAAAAAAAAAAAAATTACTAACAATCTAATAACCATTTTTATTGACTATGGTGACTCCTACGGGACACTCCCCTAGTGCAATAAAAATCTACCGGTCATCAAATGATGCATGACCTATATTTGCCGTTGCAATTGGGATCTGTCTATCTGAAGGTGACGAATAACGAATGCCACGACAAATATATAATTTTTTTTTATTACTAAATAACTAACAAATCGAAATCCCTGTTAATAACAACCCAATTAAACTTAGTTTAAGTAAATCAATGTAAACTTGATTTTTGTACATGTAATGGGTTGCATTATTGACAGAGATGGATAAGACCAGTGTTTTACACTGTAAATTTTAATCATGATTTCGAAAAACTGGCCGCACTTTCATGTGCATTAAAGAGCCAAGGATCTTATATTTGCGAAAATTTAATAACTTTACATTAAAGTTATCATTATTTGGAATTATTACTCCAACACAAGGAATGCGAGAAAATGATTAAATGGCAGCACTAATCTGTGCACAAAGTATGCCACACTATTTAATCATTAATTTATTTTTTTTTTAAACCAAATATAATGAAGTATAATAAAATCCATGGAATTTTAAGAAAAAATATTTTCGAATATCCAGTTTATTAATATTATCAATTTTTTGTTCCTATATAAATTTCGTAAACTAAAATTGGAAATTCGGAAAATTTCCAACGATTCAAAAATAAAGTTTCTCAAATATTAAAGAAAATTTAATGAATCATTTTTGTATTTATGAAAATGATGACATGACCAATGGATAAAAATTCGTTATAGTTTTCTTTGCAAACAACAAGAAAAACCCTTGTAATAGGCGAATTGACATTGGGAATTTTCTAAAGTAATACTGAATTGAAATAGTAGAGTCTTTGAAATTAAATTTTTGTAGACTTTGCTAAGTCAAATCATCATTATTAAGGGAATATAATTTTTATTCCCATAGATTAACAACAAAGAAACTTTGAATATTTTTTTGCGTTTTAATTGTTTTACAACTATAATAATGCAATTAATGTTTATCCCGATGAAAATAAATTTAAATAACAAATATGCAGGTGCTTGTGCAAATTTAAATGTAACTGACACTAATAAAAAACATATGATTTTCTATTGTTGATTTACTTGAATAAACGTCACTACATTGCTAGGTCTGTCAAAAAAACAGAGTAGTATTTGGAAGATGACAAAGCCAATTGTGACAATTTTTTGTTGTTGTTTTGGTTTTTCTTTGATATTTTAAATTTTGAATCTCGCTCCTAGACGAGGACAAGAAATTCTCATTGAGTTTGTGATTTAACATAACAAATATCTCTAGAAATTCTAATAACAAAGTCTCCTGAAGATTTCCTTAGGCAGGAATGAAATCCGGATAGGGACACGCCTACATCAGATTGCTTTTCATTTAAAAAAAAAAGAACTCACATCAAATGACTGTTTTATGATTTTACATTCCTTTTTAAAGTTGTTTTTTGTTATTTAAAAAAAAAAAATAAAAAAAAATTTTTTTTTTTTTGGTTTATTTTTTTACTACCATGTGGTTCATTTTTACTACAATTGTTAGTCATTTTTTTGAACATTAAAAAAAAAAAACAAATGACAATGTTAGTTGAATTTAATGAAATGTAAGTCTACCTTTTTTTTTAAATGAAATTGCATTTGTTTTAACTACAATTGCAGTCGTCTTTACCAACATAATTTCCTAAGTGTACGTACAAATTGATCCAATTATGGATTATTTCGTAATGTAATAACGTTGGATTAATCCACATATTAAAAGTATTTATATACTTTACATGACTTAAATGAAACCATGCAATTTCGACTCGGTTTCCGTCATATTTGTATGATTCACGTTATTGGTTCTTACAAACCAGGAATGGATCTCATTATCAGAATCAAAATTGATTCGATTTCGTTGCTCTCAAAAGCAATAGATTGAACACTTGTGCAGACTATACGGATGCATCAAACATCAAAAATTGATTCTTATACTTCATTATATCACAACATATCTACCCAGATGCAAATACGTTAGAAATTACTAACAGTATATTTACCCTTACTGAATTTTGTTAGAGGTGCTTATAGTTTCAAATGAGACTAATAAAAATTTGAGGGAGACGTCCATCAAATTTTTAAATAATAAATGGCAGCGCGTTATGAAGATAATTCTTGATGAATTATATACGGTACATTAGCCAGCCCCTTTGTTAATAGCATATTGACCTAGACTCAATCATCCTAAGTCTTGAAAAAGTAGACGGCAAGGCGAGGTGAACGGAGCCCGTTAAATAGGCCACATATTTTGGATGGAAGAATAAAAAGTGCACTTTTTGATAAGCATTATAGAAATGCGCAATCGCGATTGTTGAAGAGTTTAGAGTTCTGATCTTAAATTGATAGAGCAGCTTGAGTGCTCTGGTCTGATCAAAGCTTAAATATTGAGTCAAATAAAGACAGGAAACCCAATACCGGAACTAGAATTCCGAAGAAGTTGTATACCAAGTCTATTAAATAGACTTAGTGTTTTGAAGTTAAGGCAAGCTATTGCTAAAGGCATTGGAAATAATTCCACACGCCTCAGGTCCCGAGACCGGCAATTAGAGTCCTTTTCTTAGAACTTAATAATAAAAAAGGAAGAAAAAACGACGTGCCAAATGAATAACACAACTAAATTGCTAATGTATTCGAACATTACATTAGACATTAGTAGCACCAGGGAATAATTTATAATAATAAAAATAGTAATAGAACGATTCAGTAAGAGGAAAAGGGTAAAAAGTTAACCTTGCAGTGATCAACGAGCTGCACTGACAATATGATTTTATCATAAAATCTATAAATTATTTTATAAATCTAAAATTTTTATTTTTCGGTTAACTAGCTTTTACACTAAGTGTAAACAGCAAACATTCTTTGGTTAATACACAGCGCAATTATTTATGGTATTAAAATACCCACAATCTATAATAAATATCGCTGATAATTCTCGCATGTCCTTTAATAACACTTCAAACAACAAATTTATTACCTGAATTATTACTTATGAACTTGGACAATGGGAAATACAATTATTATCAAGTCCCATTTTTCTTTGAAAACATCGCATTCTTTGACATTAATGACCTTGTAATGTAATTGAAAGACATGTGATGTGTTTGATCATGACAAATAATTTAAAAATTACAGTATTATAAAGAAAAATGATAACATAAGTTACAAATAATAGAGAAATAAAAATGTTGGTTGATTTCGCTTTTGCGATACATTTTATCTTTTTAAACAAAATTTTTTTATGAAGACGAATTGCAATAATTTAAATCGTCTCTTAAATCCTTTCTCTAATTATCTTTTATTTTGATAATTTATTCTTTTATTTTCATTAAAAAGTTTTATAATAAATTGAAACTAATATTATTAGAAATAGTTTCTTATTTCAGACCGTTGTTTCCTCTTGTTAATGCAATGTAAAATTAATGAAAATTTAAAAAAAAAATTAAATTAAATTTAATAAAAAATTAAAAATGCAACACTAATAAAATTTGAGAATTAAATTAAATTAAATTAAATAAAAATTGAAAATGTAAAATTTTTATTAAATAAGTTATATAAAAAGATCGATCAATAAGCTACTCTAATTGATCAATCTTTTTCCTGAAAAGGGGAGGTGTAGTGTGTTTGACAAGTCTGCGTTACCATACCGTCTGTATGTAACTAGAGACCCACACTTTGTGGAATGTTGTTTGTCCACTACTCACCACTCACTTACTAGCGTGGGATTTGCAACGTTAGCTAAATCCCATATTAATATAATAATATGTTTAGGTAGCTTTAAGTGATTTGTAGATAAGAATAAACAGTTGCTCATAAGAGCGTAAACAAAGAACAACGAGTCTATTATTTCGTTTCTACAACATTGGACCCAATTAACAAAAACAAAAATTAATAATTGAACAAAAATTAACTTAAAGCCTTCCGAGCTCGTTCCTCGAATTGATTTTGCCGAGAATTATATGTCGACACACCAAAACGAAATACAAAGTGTTCATTTCAGCTAACCGCCAGGTAACAATTTTTCCCTGCGTAGATTGGTGGCTGGGGCTTCGTAGTCGTTTGCGAATATACGCGATAAACTTGCACATAATAAACAAGACGTATTTATTTTTATTTTATTTTATTTTTAGAAAAATTGCGGTATATAGCATATATCGTGAAAAAAAACTTGTACAAATTATTTTTTTTATGATATTCAAACAAATATTTATAAGATAGTCACTATTTTTGGACGTTTAAAAAAAAAATTTGGCGCTAAAATTAGCTTTGTATGTAGAATTTGCTTAGGCTCGAATATGCAGCTAATTTTTATACATTAGTTTAGCAATAAATCAGGCTTTAATAATATGTATGTGCGCCCCGGTAGGCTAGTTGGTAGCGTGCTGGCTTATCAGTACGGGGGTCGTGGGTTCGATTCCCACAGAGGCACTGGTCTGTTTTCGCTACAACGCGCCGATAGCCATAGTAGCTAGTGCTCGGTTAGGGTAATAGTACATAATTTTGAATTATATGATTCTTAATTAATAAAAAAAATATATATATGTATATATGAGCGTGTAGCTAAGTGTAGCTCATATTTAAAATCCTTGCCAAAGTTTAGACATGCTTATTAAAATGATTATATGTTTCAGATGAACATATATCAAATAAGCTAACAGAAACTCAAAAATTAGCAACAGAATAAGAATCTTCATAAAATTTCCTTTTCAAAACGGTATAAAACTTCTATATTGTAAAGTAAAACATATTAAATATATTCCTTTGAATATGTTGTATTTTCATTTCCCTAAATCATTATAGTCAAAAGGAGTGAGTTTGATCGTTTTCGATAATTTCTATTAACAACATATAAAAAAAAGTTTAAAATTTTTATATTTTAGGAACTTTGCTTTAAAATAATACAAGTTTTTGCCGAAATTCAAGCATTTGTAAAAACTAATTATAACGCGGTATTACACTACGATAGACCATAGTGCGTCGCCAACGCTTAATTAAGCAAAATACAGTTTTCAATATAATAATCACAAAATATGATAGTAATTGGCATATTATTATAACATTGGATCGATGAAACTTTTTTTTTTCATCACTCCCATTAGCGCGTTCATCAATAGTCAGTATTATCTTCTATTTTATTTATTACTTTTTTGTTGACCAAGTTATTTTCTGGTTTTTTTTTTTTCTTTTGTTAAATAAAAGTACAGAAAAATTTCATCTTTTATTCATACACAAGAAAAAGGTAAACATCATCATGCCGCCCTCAGTGCTAAACCGTATTTCCTTTTACAACATCTATTCATCAGTTGAAGAAAAGGGTTTCATACACTTTGCCTAATAATGCACAATGAATGTTGATGAATTTTGTGTTTATTTGTATTGTTAATTCTCTTACTCATATTTTGGTTGTATTTTATTTGAGCCATAATGTGTAAATGGATGCTTAACATTAAAACCAATTGGGTATTAAAATGCTAAAGATTTTATCGTTTCTTGATGTTGAATGTCTCAGAAAATGTGCAAAAGTTTTAATATTTTTTTTTTTTAATAAATTTTTTACATAATTATATAAGAGTCTTTATTATAATTTCGATTAAAAATTTTTTCTTTTTAAGGGGTCTAGTTACTTATATTAAAAATAAAATTAATGTTAAAATATGTAAGAAAGTTAAAAAAGTGTGGTCAAGGTTAAACTACAGACATACTACTATGTATCAACATTCACATACATATTTACAAAGAAAAAATTAAATTAACAACTTCTGTATCCAGTTTTTATTTAATAATATTATCTTCATAAAATTCTTAAATTTACTTTTCTATAAATACAACATCGAGTTAAGTCCTCACTTCAACTTGATTGGGAACTAAGAATTCGAGTTAAGGAAGCTGCTTTGTTTTTTGTTTTTGCAAAATCTATAACTCAAAATTTGATCACACATGTCGTATACTCCATATTTAATTTTTAAATCTCTCATACGCCATGGTGACTTGTGTGGTAGCACATCCGCCACTTTTTTTAAAGCGCTGCACAGAGGGTATTTGAAAAAAGTTATGGTAATAAATATAGAACTTCTAAACTACTCATCGGATCGATACAAATCTAATTGAAACCAGTAAAATATATGTTAATCTTTTTTTATAAAGGGTTATCCATTTTGCGGTTTCAAAAGTAAAAGTAAATAAACACATATAAAATATTTTTTTTTCATGATATTTCTTTTTTATTATAAAGTTTGAACGTTGACATTTTGTGTAAAACACTATATCATTTAAATGACCGCCACGCGAAGTGTTGAAAGCATTGATTCTTTTGAGGTAATTTTGGACCACTTTTTGACACATATTGGGCGGTATCTCAGCCATAACTTGACGAATGTTGGTTCTTAAGTGCTCAAGAGTTAAAAGTTTATCTGCATAAACACGGTCTTTCTCGTAGGCTCCACAAAAAAAAAGTCTAATGGTGTCAAATCGCATGATCTTGGTGGCCAGTTAATGTCGCCACGACGAGAAATTACACGGCCAGGAAATGTCTCTTGCAATAAAGCCACATTCGCTCGAGTTGTGGCATGTGGCACTGTCTTGTTGAAACCACTTATTCTCCAAGTCGTATTCTTCAATAGCAGGCAAAAAAAGTCTGTCCTAAAGTCCTAATTCCTGAGAACGACGAGGAATCGACACATTTGGGTCTTCGACAACACTTTCACTTACAGCAGCGATATTTTTAGCGGAACGAGCGAAACGATGATGCACTGGCCATACAATATCTGTAACCGCTCCAGTCTCATCAAATTCTTCACAATTTTGCCAATTGCTTGCGTAGTTGGACGATTATGTAAACCATAATCTCCTCTTAAAGCACGATATTTGGCTGTGCCAGAATTACCATTTTGTAGTAGGTTTTAATAATTTTTACGCGTTGTGTAATAGTTAAGCGATCCATTTTCGTCAATGTCAGACTTCCAGCTGAAAGAAAAAAAATTGGTTTAACAACTTAGTTTGACAGATGTCGAATTCCAGCCCTTTACTTTTGAAACCACGAATGGATAACCTTGTATTATGATTGGGTCACCCTGTTTAGTACAGGTTGTACTTACAGGTTGTCAAATTTGACTACCTGGTGTATAAAATTTATTTTCGAATGTGTAAATATAAACCGATATCTATAACGTTTAACCTAGAGTAATGCACAATGTACATTAAGTAACAACATGCTTATTAACCTATAATTATCTTCTCTAGTTTTAAAAGATATTTTAATTTAAAAATAAAATTTATTTTTTTCTTTCTTTGAAAAACCTTATCATTTAATCGATTTAAAAATAAAAAATTCTCAACGTTAACACTACTTTAGCATAAACTAAATATTAAGCTTTTTAAATTAGCTTCAACAGTTTAGTCGTGAAAATCCTTAAAGTTCTAAATTTAAAAAATTAGTGAAAAATTGTAATTTTTGGCAAAAAAAAAGTATTTATATTTCTTTACAATTTTCTTGGAACTTTGTTAAAAACCCAAAATAAAATTTTACATTTTCTAAAAGATTGGGCTTGGAAAAAAAAATTCTAAATGTAATTTCACTAGCTTTTGGGGCATGTAATTTCACTAGCTTTTAGGCACAACAATAAATTAAATTAAATCAAATCAAATTAATAAATTAAATTAATTTAAAATATTTTTTGTTAAATATTAATAATATTTTCCATTGGACTGCGTTTTTCAAAATTATAAATTTTATATTTGAAAATTTCTAAATATAGCTACATTAGTCAAATTGGTTTTTTCGGAGTTCTAATACTACCACAAAAAGTACTATAACTAGTACCAACTTTATCAGACCTGGTGTAAATATTTCGTTACATAAAATCTCTGGCTAAATTTCCTCTTTTTTATTTAACTTCATCGTTCAAAAATGTAATTAGTTACAAATTAGTGCAATTATTTACTTTAATAACAATTACTAATTACATGTAATTGTAATTCAAAATTTTCAATTACAATTACATTTAATTATCAATTGCATTTCAACCAATTGCAATTACATGTAATTGTAATTGAATTATTTATATGACAATTACAAGTAATTATAATTTTGTTTAGGTCTTCATTTCAATTGTAAATCAAAACATGCAATAACTAATTACATGTAATTTATTTATAATTGAAATGTAATTAAAATCGCTCAATCTGTTCTTAAGCTAGAAATCTTCATTCAAATTTTAATACGACATTCGCCTTACTGTAGCGTGCAATAAAATGAAATGTGTTTACCGAAGTAAGTTGAAGACATCCCCAGCAAAACACTCATTACCAAGTAATGAGGCTTTGACGTATTACCATTTATATTATAATTCTAACATTTTCATATGAAGTGTCCACAAGATAATGAGTTATGCACTACTGACAGATAATGAGTTATGCATTACTGGTAGCCTACGCATACAAGGGTATGAATAATAAAACATTAGGAGAAGAAAAGTAAATAATGGATGTAAAAATATAGGTTTAAAAAGAAATACGAATTAAAAAAAAAAAATTTTTATTTATATTTTTTAAAACATCGATCACGGGTCGTCAGATTAACAAGCGACTGTTCTATATACTATGCCACCGACTCATAACATTTATTGTTTACAAACATAAATTAATTGTTCTTCTAGGTAAATTCGTTCAAGATATACCAAAACTAACAATTTACCCTTTAGCTTACACAAAGATAAGTCTAAAAATAGAGTTTCAGAAAAATGTTGCATCATTACATTTTGCCTGTAAGAAGTATGATGAATAACCTATTATTGTTCACCAATTATTTTTTGTATGAGAGTAATGCGTTATAAGTTTCTTATTGGTAACCCATTATTTTATTACTTAAAGTAACGCATAAGTTAATAAGTACTCATTACAAAGTATTATATAAAATAATATGTAATCATTACCTTGTTTTTGCTGGGACTGACTCTTCTCTAGTATATAATCTTAAGGTTGAATGAACGTATCCATAACGGTTGTTTTAGGATTTTGTTTATTTTCTTTTAAATAGTTTTAAAGCCTACAAAATATTTTATATACATAAAATAAAAGTTTTTTTTCACTTATAATGATTAATGTTAAATAAACAAACTTTTACTTTGACATCAGATAAAAAGGTTTAACAGAAGCAAAAGGGAAGCATTAAATAATACAGAAATATAATGTGTTAAAAAAAAACTTTTTACTGAAATATTTTTTGTTTTGTATAATTTTTTTGTTGTTCTAAAAAATATTTTAAAGCAAAAAAAATAAAAAAGAAGTAACATAAAATGTATTTCAACATCAACAGTTTTGTGAGTGTGACAAAGTCTTATAGGGATTTTTTGATGGGAAATTGTTGAACGTTTGGATGAAGAACTGTAGCTGATGTTATTGTTGTTTTTCTGTTTTTTTTGGCAGGAGTAAATAACTGTCTTTTAAAACTACCCCAATGTTTATATTGTTTTTGGACTACCAGTAATTCGAAACAGCTTACTCTCTGCATTACTTAATGAAAATAATAATGACATACTACTAGCGACACTCCAAAAATAAGTTAGTAGAACAGTAGTAAAACGTCTTGTAGATCAAATTTTTTGCTGAAATTGTGATTTCAGCTAGAATTTCAGACGGTTGGCACAACTTTAACGTTAGTTTTCACAACAAAGTTCGGTTAATTCAACTGAATTTTAATCGCAACACCCAAAATATTCAGTAATCTAATGTAAATATCGTTGTATTAGCAGAATTTATAAGTTGTTACCATTAATTTTTCTGCGTGTATTAATGTAAAAATCAGATTAAAACTATAACTAATTTTGTATATGTTAGCATCAGTTCAGATTTAATTTGATACCATCATATAAAATCTGATTAAATTGTGTGGCGCCATTGTTCGGATGTACTTTAATCTGCACTGCGAAAATTCTCTGTATGATATCAAGGAATTTTTGCATTATGTCTATGAAATGTCACTAGAGCTCGTCCTTTGAGACTTTTTAGTAAATTAATGAAGTTTTTCATCATATCAATGTTTTATTTCATCGGGTAATGAAATGCCATTTTCTATACAAAAATATATGTGAGTATAAATGAAATGACTGTATAGTTTTTATATAAACAGAAAAAATAATAAAGTTCACAAACACTACCTTTTCATTATAACGGCTGTTGCCTACCAAGCCCACATCAATGCCGATATGAAAGTTTCAAAACTACGATTCTTCTGATATCACATTCAAAATTGTACACATTAAATTTTGTTTAATCGACAAATAGCGTTATAAATCGTGTTTTGGTATTTTAGCGTTATTTTGACTTTGCTTCAAGATATTTCAAAATCAGATAGGAAAAATTTAAAATAAAACCGGTTACAAAAGAAGAAAACAAGTATGTCATGGAATCGATTTTTTTTTTTAATTTCATTTCGGTCTTATGTTACTGTGGTACCCAATAACCGTTAATATGAAAAAGTTATTGATTGCCAACCCTGATAAATACCTATAAAAAAAACGTATTAACTCAAACATTAAAAACTAATGAATAATTGCACCGCACAAAAAATGCAATTTTCCAATAAAGTTTTCATTTTAATTTATTTTGATCAACTTTTATGATATTTTTTATACACCGTTGATGTAGTAAAATAAACAACACATTTTTTAATTCAATCACATGCATAATAAATGAAAAATAAAAAGTAATGAACACACTCGGAGAAATAAGGTGCCAACCGAATTGAAATGTGTATTTTAATAATAACAATTTATAAATTCAGTTAGTTAAACGATATTTATATTAGATTTCTCAATATTTTAGTTGTTGCAACTAAAATTCAGTTGAATTAACCAAACTTTGATGTGAAAACTAATGTTTAGTTATGCCAACCGACTGAATTCATAATACCTGAATTTGGGTCGAAGTAACCGAATTTCAGTTAGCAAATAGCTAAACTTTTCCCTGTGTGCAATAAGAATAGCAGTAAAAAATGTAAAAAATATTACTAGAGTCAGAGTAAAACTGAAAATTTTTATATACGAATTCGGTCCCAAAATAAGAAAAATTGTTCTTTATTTCTCAACATGATCTAATTTTAGCTCCATACACTTTTTCCAGTGATATTCATAGCTTCGATTTCTGTTATATTAGGAATTGTCTATCTTCTTAAAATATCCGCAGAATCCATGATGGCATATCTAGTACCACAGCCATTCATTGATGTTTGGAAATAGGAAATAATCCGAGGGAGATACATTTTTTTTTTTTTAAGAGAAGCAACACTCTGGAAATTCTTCTATTATTTATGTGTAGCTTTCTTGGAAAGGGGATAGTGGAGAGATGAAAGGACGTGAAAGATGAAGGGCTTCGAACATGGTAACACTGTAATTGCGCGAGATGATAAGTCTTAGAACAGTTGTTGCTTGCAACCTGATGTAGAGTTTGCGTATTTATTGAAGCTTTTTGTTTCATAGCCCTGATTCATTATTTTACTTCGGTGGGGTTAAGTGCTATGGGAACACCGAAGGTGGGTGCTGCGATACATATACATAAGTGATAGGAAAACTCATACATATTATTTTTCTAAATTGATGTTATCGTCACCGGGAATCGAACCCATGACCATCTGTGTAACAGTCCAACGCGCTAACCATTACACCACAAAGCCCACAACGACGCCACACAGCTTTCTTGTCTCCAAATTTTCGGTCAATATACGATGCATAGCACATCTATAGGATTATATAATACCATTTTGTGAATTTTCATAAACAGTTTCTGGCGCTGGACACCTCAAATGGTCGACCACTACGGTGTTCGCTTTGGCAGTTCGTACGGCCTCGATTAAACTCTGCCAACCAATATTTTATAGTCATAAGCGAAGGTGTGGACCAGAGTAGAATGTAGCTCGGCTTTAATATTGCTTGGACTGAGACCTTTTAAATGAAAGTATTGAATTACATAACGGTGACCAATTTTTTCTATGCTTACAAATTCACTGAGATCGTTAAACTTTGATGACTCCAAAAAAAAAATACTAAACAACGTGGCACCTTGAAACTTAAAACATATGTTTCATAAGGTTGGCACGTTTCACCATAGTATTTTTTCAAAATAGTGCTGCCATCTATACGTCAGGTCTGCTAAGTTCTCGCTCTCGTAAATAGAAAATGTTTGGTCTTCAAAGTTTAGTACCATCATTATGTTTGTTAGGACAAGACTCTAGCCACGTGTTTTGATTGCTAAAAAGACATAATGGAGCAAGATTGACGATTTAATAGGTTTTTGTTTAACGCTCTGTCTATTCTGGAGGCTTTAGCTTTTCCAAAACTTAAGGTTTAATCACAATTGACTTAGCTTTGTAACTTCGGTTAAAAATTTGAATTAATTTTCTCCAACTTGGAAAACGGCCATATTTAACTTGTATGAATTTGGAAACTTTCGGAAATTTTCTTATTAATTCATGTTTTCTTGTTTTTATTATGTTTTTTAATTTATTTTATTAAAATTTCTATTTTCCAAAAATTGTGTGATATATCACACTCTGCATACAATAAAAGCATATTCAGAACTCTCGACCGCATGTGTTATATTATTAATTTCGAGTTAAATAAACACTCTTTGGAATATTATTCTATCTTATTAAATGTATTGTATATAAAAATAAACAATTAGTAAACACTGAATAAGGTTAAAAAATACTAAAATAAAGATTTCTAAATGATAAATTAAAACGATAAATTCAGTGTTTCATTTTTAAATCTTCAAAATCTGCAAGCTGTCTCATAGTTTCCGCTGCAATATTCTTCCTTAAGAGATTCCAAGAGTATATTAATGCACTCTTCATGGAATCCTTCAAATATGTTTGATCTTTAAATCTAAAAAATAAGTTTTTTTTCTAATTAATACATATTTTCATCGAAAAGTCGATATTTGGATAAACAGTAAAGTCGAATAGTCGAAAAGTCGACTTTTAAAATTTTTACAAAAGTTAAAAAGTCGACTTTTTGTTGCAAGTAAGAGTATATAAAGCTACACAGAAATTAACCACAAATGAACACAGAAACAACAGTTGGCACCAACAATAGAATTTGTTAGTTTAGACACCCTTATTTTTAAATTAAAATTTATTTTTAAAACTGCAAACTGTAGTTTTTCATATAAAAACTGTTTAAAATCAAAAATTCACAATTACAAAAATCAAAATGTGTTTGTATTTACAAATCTGTGTAGTGCTTTTACTGAGAAGCAGCAAAAGAAACTAATAATGTGCGTACAAAAATAAACACAAATAAATTTTGAGATTACGGTTTTCACTGAAAATAATTCAGGTTGTAAGCGCAGCTTACCCTAATCACATACAAGGATTCAGGTTGTAATGTAGAATGTTTCATATCGTGAATTATAAACGAAGTGTACAAGTTTTCTAGAGAGATTTTGGTGTTATCAATGTTTTCACTGTTTAAGTCCTAAATTGCTCATCATCAAAATCACCTCATGCACAAAATCGTTTTTTGATTTTTTTGTTGGGGCTTTTTTGGGAATCGGTCAACAACAAGGGTTAATGATTTTTAATACTAATGATTTATTAATTTAAAAATGTGGTTTTCTTATCTTTGTATTATGCAGTTCTTGATATTTTTTTTTAAACTCGTGGAATTTAGAAATAGTATAATAAAAAGCCCAAAACCTCTACGATTAAAATCTAAAGTTAGGTGAAGCTTGTATGCAAGACCCAAGTTCGAATTAAAAAAAAAATATTAAGTTCCCAAAGGAAATCGTTAAAATTTTTAGGTATCTAATAAAAAGCATTGAAATTTTAAGTAGTTATCCTTAAATCGTGAGGGCATTTTTAATAGGAAAACTCTAGATTCTGCAGAATGTCCTTAACTTTCTAAAAAAAACCTTCAAATTCTGAGGACTTTTTCCATTAAAAAATCGTCTGGTTTTTAGCATTTTTTTTTTTATGAAAAAAACCCCTTACTTCCTAGGATTGTTTCTAGGGTTTTTTTTTTTTTTGGAAAGTGGCCAGATTCTCATGACCATTGCCTTTAGATACCCTGAGGTTCTCAGCACTTTTTCCAATGTGAAAACCCTCAGAATCTGAGGATTTTATTTTGCTGAAAAATGTATATGCTATTTTTCATGTTATTATTTATTTTTGTAAAATTTGTCTATTTCGTTTATATTTTACTAATTAATTAATAAAAAAATATTAAAATTATGTTAATGATGTTATATTTAATTCGATTGTATTGCTACCAAAATTCAGTTGGATATACTAAATCTAAGTTTCGATCGGGGGATACTACAGTGATCCAGTTGTGCCAACCTTTTCACATTGTACTAGTACAGTAGGTATAACTGTACACTGAGAGAATATTCTTCACTTCAACCATGAATTTCTTCACAGCTTTAATGAAAATTGTCATTGGAACTCGTCCATTAAAACTTTTCATAGAACCTATGAAATAAGTTTCATTAAAGTCAATGTTAATGAAATGTTTGTAGAATTAATGAAATCTTCCTAGAACTTATTAAACATTCCGACAATGAAACGTTTATATAGAATTTATGAAACATTTTCATACATTTTTTTTTTTAATATTAAAAAGTCCCTTGACGTAATAAACTCTACATGAACGTCTTGAAAAATGCAGTGGAATCAAAACCAATTTTTAAAACAATTTCATAGAAGGACACATTGAAATAATAAAGCAATTTATAAAATATGTTGAACAATTGAGAATTAAATCTTAAAACTAAAGTTTGAAATGTATGAAAATTAAGGAAATTATAATATTTTATGAAAAAAAGTTTATGAAAAATTTCCTAATATTAATAAAATATTAATTAATAAAATATATAAAAAATATTATGAAATGCTTCATTGAATTTACGAAAAAAGAATCTATGAAATTGTTTCATTAATATCATGAAGGCTAATTCCTTCAGTGTATATGTCGGTAACTACAACGGAATAATGCTATAGAACATGCAAGTACCAAAATTCGATTGGCGACAAATTAGGTTGTCACAACGAATCTGTTCTGTGTGTGTACGAGTATTATGAACAAATATTGAATGCTAACCCTGAAGGCACATATATTTTTTAATTATTTATGACAAGTTTCATTAAAAATTTTATCATTTCTATTTTAACAGCGCAAAAACTGTCAATAAAGTTCTCACTTTTAAATATTCATGTAAACAACAATTGATTTTACACAAACATATAAAAATGTTTGTGAGATTTTTTCCCCCAATTATTTGGCAATTATCTGGATAAAGAAACATATATAAAAATTGAATGTAGAGCGTATTGAAATACAATTGTAGCAATGAAAAAAAATTTACAATTAAAATTCAATATTGTCGTAATTGTTTTTCATAAAGTTAAATTGTTTTGATCATTTTAACTTAAAATAAAACAAGTAGAAAATTTAAAGCCAACCAATGTCACAGTGGTTTAAAAAAACTATTTAATTTAAACTCTTATAAATACTTTTACTTTCATTTAGTTTCTATACAAAATATTTGGCATAAATCAGTTATTCTCTCGAATATAATTTCTAGATTCCCAGAACAACAGAATATTTTTGTATAACAAATTTGGTTAATGAAATATTTTATCTTTTTACAAATTTATAAACCCATGAGAAATCATCATATATAAAGTGTCATATATGTTCGTATCTTAAAATTGAGCGTATATGACATATATGGCCATATTTGATCAAT
>CM037854.1:51549441-51623918 GCA_021234595.1 Delia radicum
AATAATAATAAATGCTCATTTAACAATTTTGAATTCATTGCATATTTTAAAATATTTTTTTAATAATTTATTTGATGAGAAGTGTCTTTAATAAGATAAAATATACCGGATAATGAGAAAAAAAATATTGGAGAATAGTTTAACTACATGTAGGGAAAAGTGGTCTGCAATGAGCCGAGTGTACCTTGGAATGTAAGATCTTTTAATGTTTCCCGTATTTTTTTCTAAAGATTTGGAGAAAGAGGTCGGTAAAAACTCTATAGATAAATTAAAGTGATATATTTAAATTAAGTAAAAGTTATTAATTAATTAATTTACTAGTATTCAAAATTTGGATTCGATATTTTTTGTTTTTGCTAATTTTTTACGATCCGAAACAATAGAATTAAAAAATCAAATAGATTTGTGAAGCCAACATCAAATTTTTTAACCTAGTTGTTTTTAATATTGCACACGTTTCAAGGCACACCTAAAAAGTATATCTTGAAACAAATATGAAAAATTCGATAAACTAATTTTTAGCAGTGAAATATATCTTTGCATTTTCTTATCAACATTACAATAAAAAATATAAAACCTTAGGTTTTCTTTATATTTTTAAATAAGTTTTACAAAAAGTTCCATCGCAAAGGAAAACAATAGATTTTTGTCAAATAATTATTTGTCCACTCTGGATAACAATTTTCTAACAAAAATTTCTTTATGCTTAAAATCAAGATGTTTATTATTTGATCGTTTTTAAATTACTTAATTCTCTTAAAATACTCAGAAAAAACTAAATTAATTAAAAAATACTAAAACAAATTAATTAGAATTAAAAAAAAAAAAAAAATAAAAAAAATAAAACTATCTCCCCGGCCCGGAAACGATGTCGCAACCTTCTGATTGCAAATCCAACCACTTACCACCTCAAACTACAGAATAAATGAACTTATGAAAAAGTACTTCTTCGGATGTTATTAATTTAGACAGCAACTAATTCATATGGTGATGCAAATGCTGTTTAAAATAACTTTAATTTAACTTTTTTTGCAGTTGTTAACAATAACTTCTACACACAGCGAAATAAAGTGCCAACCGAATTGAAAAGTGTATTTTAATGGTAACAGGCTATAAATTTAGTTAGAACAACGATATTTACGTTATTCATATTGATATTTTGGGAGTTGCAAGTCGAATTTCCGTTTGGCAAATAACCAAATTTTTCTCTGTGTGTATGAAAGTGAAAAATTTGCGTATGCTAATGCTTTGGAAGTCAAGTTAAAGAGGTTCTTAAAGCACTACTTCCACTTTATTTTGCTGGGATGTATTAAAACAGCCATCAGTTTTTGTAGTTAATGCTTTTTGATTTTTGTTGTTTGGCTCTTAGGTCCGATTAAATAAAAATTTGATTAAGCAATAAAATAAAAAACATGTAATCATTTTTAATTTATTTTAATTTTTAAAAAGAGACAAGCAACAAAAATGAAATAAATATATGAACAATATTCGATATATGAAAATATTAACATATACACTCACAAGAATTTTCCATAAAAGTTCAACAGTTATTTGTTTAATCAATAAAGTTGTTTCAATGGAATATGCAGTTAAATTACCAAAAAAATATATTTTTTAACTTTCTGTGTGTTATTCAATAAACAAAACAAAATAAAAAAAAAAAAAAAAACTGACTTTCGGTAATAGTTAAAATTTTCAGTTAACATTTTTTATTTAAAACAAAAAGTTAGTATGTTATATTGAGTATTGAAATAAACTAAAACAGTCTATTTTATTTTCAACAGTTGAAAATAAACTAAAAAATACAATTGTTTTAAACAAAAAGTATGTAGTCCTTTTTTAACTGGTTTTCTGTTAATTTAATGTGTATATTTAGGATACGATCATATATGACACTTTATATATGATGATTTTCACATGGGTTTAAAAATTTGTTAAAAAGATACAAGATTTCATTAACCAAATTTGTTATACAAAAATGTTTCTGTTGTTCTGGGAATCTAGAAATTATATTCGAGAGAATAACTGATTTATGCCAAATATTTTGTATAGAAAACTAAATGAAAGTAAAAGTATTTAATAGAGTTTAAATTAAATAGTTTTTTTAAACCACTCTGATATTGGTTGGTTTAAATTTTCTACTTGTTTTGTATTTAAGTTAAAATGATCAAAACAATGTAACTTTATGCAAAATTACGACAATATTGAATTTTAATTGTAAATTTTTTTCATTGCTGCAATTGTATTTCAATATACTCTACATTCAATTTTTTATATATTTTTCTTTATCCAGATAATTGCCAAATAATTGGGAAAAAAAATCTCACAAACATTTTTATATGTTTGTGTAAAATCAATTGTTGTTTACATGAATATTTAAAAGTGAAAACTTTATTGACGGTTTTTGCTCTGATAAAATTGAAATGATAAAATTTTTAATGAAACTTGTCATAAATAATTAAAATATTATGTGCCTTCAGGGTTAGCATTCAATATTTGTTCATAGAACTCGTACACACACAGAACAGATTCGTTGTGACAACCGAATTCGTCGCCAAGGAAGGAATTAGCCTTCATGATATTAATGAAACAACCTCATAGATTCTTTTTTCGTAAATTCAATGAAGTATTTCATTATATTTTTTTATATATTTTATTAATTAATATTTTATTAATTAATATTTTGTTAATATTAAGAAATTTTTCATAAACTTTTTTTCATAAAAAATCATAATTTCCTTAATTTTCATATATTTCAAACTTTAGTTTAAAGATTTAATTCTCAATTGTTCAACTTATTTTATAAATTGCTTTATTATTTCAATGTAGCCTTTTGTTAATTTTGGACTTCTATGAAATTGTTTTAAAAATTGGTTTTGATTCCACTGCATTTTTCAAGATGTTAGAGTTTTATTTAGTCAAGGGACTTTTTAATATTAAAAAAAAAAAAAATGTATGAAAATGTATCATAAATGCTATAAACGATTTATTGTCGGAATGATTACTTAGTTTTATGAAGATTTTCATTATTTCTCCAAACATTTCATAAACATTGACTTTAATGAAACCTGTTTCATAGATTCTTTGAAAAGTTTCAATGGACGAGTTCCAGTGACAATTTTCATTAAAGCTATGAAGAAATTCATGGTTGAAGTGAAGATTATTTTCTCAGTGTACAGTTATACCTTCTGTACTAGCACAATGTGAAAAGGTTGGCACAACTGAATCTCTCTAGAATCCGACGATTCAAACTAAGATTTAGTATATCCAACTGAATTTTGGTAGCAATACAATCGAATTAAGGGGGACATCACATTGGCCGTTTTTTGAAATCGACTTTTTTTATAATTTTGTATTTTAGTAAATATTCTTAGTGTTCTAAGAAAAAAAAATGGAAAAATTCTTACGGGTTCAAAAGTTACAGCCGGATTAGTGAGAGCGCATTTTTAATTTTCGCCAACGTACGGCCGCTGGTATATACTTGTTTTACTTGCTAAATGACTTTTGGTGGTTGTTATTTCGTACCTACTTGAAGGGTGAAGAGTGAAGGCATATGAAGCTTCAGAAGAAGCCCAAATCGCTAAACGATTGCAAAAAACTGTAAGAAACAGCACAACACAAGATAACGAAGGCATATAGTACGAAGCAGGCATATCAGATTGAAGGTAACCTTTTTTTTTCTTTGTTCACAAACTTTGAACGTGTTTATCTCGAAAACATGTTTTTCGTACTGGTTGCGGCACTAGCGGGTTCATTTCCTGAAGAAATTTTTTTTGTATTTTTTTAAACTTGATTCGCTGTCGTATGGCACGAACTTTTTTTTTTAAATTTTTTTCAATTTTTTATGAATTTTTAAAGTCAATATTTTTTTCGAAAAAACACACTTTTAAATTTGGAACATCACCAAAAATTGAAAAAAAATTTTAAAAAAAAGCTCGTGTCATACGATAACCAATTTTGTAAACATTTAGTAAAGTCATTTATTTTCCAGATCGGACAATTTTTGCGACTCCCAGCGGTGCAACCACGAGGCCCCGTTTTTTTCTCTGCCTCCAGTTTGGAGCTCTATAAAACCATGTTGGAGTGCAAAATATTTTTTTTTTGAATTTTTTTTCTTGTAATTTGTTCAATTCTCTACAATAAATAAAATTTTTGGAAAAAAAAAGGTCTGTTTTCCTGTCCCTCCTTAAATATAACATCATTAACATAATTTTAATATTTTTTTTTATTAATTAATTAACGAAATAGACAAATTTTACAAAAATATATAATAACATGAAAAATAGCATATACATTGAATACCCAGCAAAACTTTGGTAATGGGTGCGATAAAGTAATGCATTACCTTGTAATGTGTACTCCTTACCTGTATCATTATTTTCCAACAAGAAGTAATGAGTTACCGATCATCAATTACCATATGCATCAATTATAAACGTAAAGTAATTATTAATATATATTTTTGAAAATCTATTTATAGACACATTACTTTGTGATTTTTTGTAAGCATAATGGTAAGGTGTATATTTTTGATATCACGAACGAAAACACGAAGCACAACAACTCATCTACATGTTAAGCAATAAAATATTGTATGTATCGATAGCTCAGTTGGTAGAGTTCTCGCCTAACTAATTGTTAAACATCAGAGATCCCAGGTTCGAATCCCAGCATGACCAAGTTATTTATTTAATAAAAAAAAAAAGTTATTTATTTAATTAAAAAAAAATATCTGTAAAAAAAATTTTTATGCATTTTTTTTTTATGAAAATCTATTTATAGACACATTACTTTTTCCCACCATGTAACCATATAAGTAACCAGTTACTTTACCCACTACAAGGTAATGAGTTACCTTGAGGCTCATCGCCTGTAAAATTCATCAATGAAGTAACGTGTAAAGTAATGCATGAGGCCCTATGGCGATACATTACTTTACCCATGATTTGGTAATGTATGGTTTTGCTGGGTATTTTAAACTACATTTTTCCGCAAAATTAAATCCTCACATTCTGAGGGGTTTCACACTGGAAAAAGTGCTGAGAACCTCAGGGTTTCTAAAGGCAATGGTCATCAGAATCTGGCCACTTTCCAAATAAAAAAACCCGTAGAAACAATCACTAGAAAGTAAGGTTTTTTTCATAAAAAAAAAATGATAAAAACCAGAGTATTTTTAATGCAAAAACTCCTCAGAATTTAAAGGTTTTTTTTTTTGAAAGTCTAAGGACAGTTTTCCTATATGAAAAATCCCTCACGATCTTAGGATAACTACTTAAAATTTCAATGCTTTTTATTAGATACCTAAAAATTTTAACGATTTCCTTTGTTAACTTAATATTTTTTTTTAAATTCGAACCTGCGTCTTGCATACAAGTTTCACCTTAACTTTTAGATCTTAATCGTAGAGATTTTGGGCTTTTTATTAGTCTATTTCTAAATGTTCCACGAGTTTCAAAAAAAGTATCAAGAACTGCATAATACAAAGATAAAAAAAACACATTTTTAAATTAATAAATCATTAGTATTAAAAATCATTAACCTTTGTTGACCGAATCCCAAAAAAGCCCCAACAAAAAATCAAAAACCAGTTTTGTACATGAGGTGATTTTGATGATGAGCAATTTAGGACTTAAACAGTGAATTAATTGGATAACACCAAAATCTCTCTAGAAAACTTGTACAGTTCGTTTATAATCCACGATATGAAACTTTCTACATTACAACCTGAGTCCTTGAATGTGGTTAGGGTAAGCTGCTTACAACCTGCATTATTGCTAGGTCTGTCAAAAAAAAAAAAAAACAGAGTAGTATTTGGAAGATGACAAAGCCAATTGTGATAATATTTCTTTGCTGTTTTTGTTTTTTCTTTGATATTTTAAATTTTGAATCTCGCTCCTAGACGAGGACAAGAAATTCTCGTTGAGTTTGTGATTCAACATAACAAATATCTCTAGAAATTCTAATAACAAAGTCCCCTGAAGATTTCCTTGGGCAGGAATGAAATCCGGATAGGGACACGCCTACATCAGATTGCTTTTCACAATTTGTTAAATAAGTTTTGGGACTTTAGCACATTTAATTACTATAAATGCAATTAATGTTTATCCCGATGAAAATAAATTTAAAAAACAGTAATCTCAATTTTTTTTGTGTTTATTTTTATACGCACATCATTCGTTTCTTTTGCTGCTTCTCAGTACTACACAGATTTGTAAATACAAATACATTTTTTTTTTTTTTTTTTTTGTTTTTTTGTAATTTTGAATTTTTGATTTTAAACAATTTTTATATGAAAAACTACAGTTTACAGTTAGAAATAAATTTGAATTTAAAAATAAGTGTGTTTAAATTAACAAATTCTATTGTTGGTGCCTACTGTTGTTTCTGTGTTCATTTGTAATTAATTTCTGTGTAGCTTTATATACTCGTACTTGCATCAAAACGTCGACTTTTCATATGTATTACAATATGGATTAATAAATAAATAAATAAATTTCGAAAAAAAAATTATTTTTTAGATTCAAAGATCGAACATATTTGAAGGATTCCATGAAGAGTGCATTAATATACTCTTGGAATCTCTTAAGGAAGAATATTGCAGCGGAAATATGAGACAGCTTACAGTTTTAAAAAAATTTGAAGATTTAGAAATGAAACGCTGAATTTATCATTTTAATTTATCATTAGAAATCTTTTTTTTTTAGTATTTTTTAACCTTATTCATTGTTTACTAATTGTTTATTTTTATATATATATAAATTCCTGGGATTCCTAGTTGGAACATAGTGCCATATTTTTATATACAATACATTTAATAAGATAGAATAATATTGGAAAGAGTGTTTTATTTAACTCGAAATTAATAATATAACACATGCGGTCGAGAGTACTGAATATGCTTTTATTGTATGCACAGTGGGATATATCACACAATTTTTGGAAAAAAGTAATTTTAATAAAATAAATAAAAAACATTAATAAAAACAAGAAAATATGAAATTAATAAGAAAATTTGCAAAAATTTCCAAATTCATACAAGTTCTCAATGTTGGAGAAAAATTAATTCAAATTTTTAACCGAATTTCCAAAAGTTAAGTCAATTGTGATTAAAGCTTAAGTTTTGGAAAAGCTAGAGCCTCCAGAATAGACAGAACTTTAACAAAAACCTATTAAATCGTCAATCTTGCTCCATTCTTGTCTTTTTAGCAGTCAAACACGTGGCTAGGGTCTTGTCCTCACAAACATCATGATGTTACTAAACGTTGAAGACCAAACATTTTCTATTTACGAGGGTGGTACCAAACTTAGCAGAGCCGACGTATAGATGGCAGCACTATTTTGAAGAAATACTATGGTGAAAAGTGGCAATCTTATGAAACATATGTTTAAGTTTTAAGGCGCCACGTTGTTTAGTATTTTTTTTGGAGCCACCAAAGTTTAACGATCTCAGTGAATTTGTAAACATAGAAAAAATTGGTCACCGTTATGTAATTCAATACTTTCATTTGTAAGGTCTCAGATCAACCAATATCAAAGCCGAGCTTCATTCTACTCTGGTCCACACCTTCGGTTATGACTATTAAATATTGGTTGGCAGAGTTTAAACGAGGTCGTACAATAGCGAACACCGTAGTGGTCGACCGTTTGAGGTGTCCACGCAAGAAACTGTTATGAAAATTTACAAAATGGTATTATATGATCCTATAGATGTGTTATACATCGTATATTGACTGAAAATTTGAAGACAAGAAAGCTGTGTGTCGTCGTTGTGGGCTTTGTGGTGTAATGGTTAGCGCGTTGGACTGTTACATAGATGGTAATGGGTTCGATTCCCGGTGACGATAACATCAATTTAGAAAAATAATATGTATGAGTTTTCTATCACTTATATGTATCGCAGCACCCACCTTCGGTGTTCCCATCGCACTTAACCCCACCGAAGTAAAATAATGAATCAGGGCTATGAAACAAAAAGCTTCAATAAATACGCAAACTCTACATCAAGTTGCGAGCAATAACTGTTCTAAGACTTATCATCTCGCGCAATTACAGTGTTGCCATGTTCGAAGCCCTTCATCTTTCACCTCCTTTCATCTCTCCACTATCCCCTATCCAAAGAAAGCTACACATTAAATAATAGGAAGAATTTCCTGAGTGTTGCTTCTCTTGAAAAAAAAAAGATATAGCTCCCTCGGACTATTTCCTATTTCCAAACATGAATGAAGGGCTCTGTGGTACAAGATATGCCATCAATGGATTCTGCGGTTGATGGATATTTTAAGGAGATAGACAATTCCTTATATAAACAAAGAATCGAAGCTATTGAATATCGCTGGAAAAAGTGTATGGAGCTAAAATTAGATCATGTTGAGAAATAAAGAACAATTTTTCTAAAATTTGTTGTGTTTTCTTTGTCGGCTAGTTTTGGGACCGAATTCGTATATAAAAAATTGTCAGTTTTACTCTGGCTCAAGTAAAATTTTTTACATTTTTTTCCGGCTGTTCTTAGTGCACACAGAGAAAAATTTAGCTATTTGCTAACTGAAATTCGGTTACTTCGACCCAAATTCATGTATTATGAATTTCAGTCGGTTGGCATAACTAAACATTAGTTTTCACATCAAAGTTTGGTGAATTCAACTGAATTTTAGTTTGCAACAACTAAAATATTGAGAAATCTAATGTAAATATCGGTTTACTAACTGAATTTATAAATTGTTACTATTAAAATACACTTTTCAATTCGGTTAACACTTTATTTCTCTGAGTGTGTTCATTACTTTTTATTTTCATTTATTATGCATGTGATTAAATTAAAAAATGTGTTGTTTATTTTACTATCATCAGTGGTGTATAAAAAATATCATAAAAGTTGATCAAAATAAATTAAAATGAAAACTTTATTGGAAAATTGCATTTTTTGTGCGGTGCAATATATTCATTTAGTTTTTAATGTTTGAGTAAATACGTTTTTTTTATAGATATTTATCAGGGTTGGCATTCAATAAATTTTCATAATAACGGTTGTTGGGTACCACAGCAACACTAAGACCGAAATGAAAATTTTAGAAAAGCGATTCCATGAAATACTTGTTTCTCCGTATGTAACCGGTTTTATTTTTAAATTTTACCTATTTGATTTTGAAATATCTTGAACCAAAGTCAAAATAACGCTAAAATACCGAAACGACGATTTATAACGTTATTTTGTTGATTAAACAAAATTTAATGGGTACAATTTTGAATGTGATATCAGAAGATGCATGTAACTGTTGGAATCGTAGTTTTGAAACTTTCATATCGGCTTGATGTGGGCTTGGTAGGCAACAGTCGTTATAATGAAAAGGTAGTGTTTGCCAACCACGATTTTTATATAAGTGAACTTTATTAATTTTTTCTGTTCATAAAGCTATACAGTCATTTTCATTTATACTCACATATATTTTTGTATACAAAATGGCATTTGTTTAGCCGATGATGAAAAAACTTCATTAGTTTACTGAAAAGTCTTAAAGGACGAGCTCTAGTGACATTTCATCGACATGATGCAAAAAATCATTGATATCGTACAGAGAATTTTCGCAGTGCATATTAAATTACTTCCGAACAATGCCGTCACACAATTTAATCAGATTTTATATGATGGTATCAAAATATATCTGAACTGATGCTAACACATACATAAACAGTTATAGTTTTATCTGATTTTTACATTAACAACTTTATTGAAATGAGATATATTTGTATATTTGTATTAATCCTTCCAGATCTTAGTCAATTGCAAAAAGTACACGACTTTATAATTTGTCGAAACATTTTAGAAAATTTCATTCCATTTGGAAATTCTGTTTTATTGAGAACATTCTCTTGAAATTACATCAAAAAATTAAGTTGGTTGAGAAACAAAATTGGAAAATATTAACAAAGATTTTGTTACACTTTTTGTACAACATGCAATAACAAATACTGAAAAAACTTGAGACTTAATTTAGCTTTTGACTTTTAAAAAAATTTAAAACTGAAACTGAGTTGAAAAAATATGAAGTCTAAAAATATATTTTCAAACAATTTATAGATCATTGCTTTATATTTAAAATAATTATAAAAATAAGTACTTATGGGTAACATATTACTTTTTATGGTGAAATAATATTAAAATTTACTACACTCAAAAAAAAAGATAGTAAAGTCAGCAAAAAATCTTGCTGAGTCAGAAAAACTTTAGTCAGTTGGGTGCTTGCAAAATAAAATTGCTAATGATAGCAAAATCGTTTGGTGAAAATTAGCGCATTAATTTTTAGCAACAAAATTTGTGGATTCAGCAAAAGGTTGGCTATCACTTAGTTGATTAAAAAATTCTTGATAAGCCTAAAGAAAAGTTTTACTGAATACTAGTACACTCAAATAAAAAAGTTAGTAAAATCAGCAAAAAATTTTGCTGAGTCAGCAAAATTTTAGTCAGGAGGGTGCTTGCAAAAAAATTGCAAATGTCAGCAAAATCTTTTGCTGAAAATCAGCGAGCTGATTTTTAGCAACAAAATTAGTAGATTCAGCAAAAGTTTTGCTAACACTTAGTAGATTAGAAATTAAAAAACCCTTGCTATGTATGTCTTTGTCTTTCGCTTTAGTCTGTCTACCTATTGCATATTTGTTTGTAATTTGACCACACAAGATTATTAATTTATTTTACAAATACACATTTAATCTTTATTAAATTTAAATATTTTATTTTGTCTTTTATTTAAATAATAGACAAAAAGCCGGTGACGACGCAAAATTTAAGTTGTTTTAATCCACAATTTTGTTTTATGTATGAAAAACAGATACAAAAACTTTCATGGTTGATTTTTTTATATTATGTCTTACTAGAGTTGTACTTTTTAGTATAATCTTCCTCGTCAATACCACATCGTGACATGCCGCGACATCTAATTCATTCTGAGTATATCTTTCAGTCTGGTTGTCGTTCACACTATTTATGTTCTGATCAACACAATTTTTTTAGCAAAATAAATTAGTAAAACATTAGTAAAATATAAGTAAAACATTAGTTCAAAACAGTTAAGTGCTGAATAAATATAACTGAAATTTTAGTCAAAAATATAATTTTAGCAAACAATTTGCTGAAAAGTAGTATACCTGATTTACAAGATGTTTTACTAACTTTTCTGCTAACTTATTTTTTGAGTGTAGCAGGAAAAAATTCAAAAAAGATAAATTATATTTTAGATAATTTATTTGCTGAAAATCTCAAACATTTGTGGTTCTTTTAAAACTAATTTACAATACTCTAAAAAATAGAAAAATGTTCGTACTCCGACAGTGACGACAATTAACTTATTATCTGAAAATATATAGAAATAATTATATATAACATAAACAAAATAATCTTTCAACTATTTACATCAATGGTTGTCTTTTTGCAATAAGAAAAAGGAAACATAAAAAATTACTTAAGCTACGTATCCTTGTTGTTCGCTATAGTCTGTCTACCTGAACGTATATTTGTTGGCAATTTCACCACACTATATTAATAATCACGTTAAAGATTTAGTTTACAAATACACATTTAATGTTTATTAAATTTAAAAATTTTATTATAACTTTAATTTAATTAATAGGGAGTTACTTTGACAAGCCGTTGTCAACACAAAATTCAAATTTTTTAAATCCAAATGTGAATACATGCATTTTTAGCGGCCTTTTTTTTTGAAAAAAAGATACAGAAGTCTTCCATGGTTGATTTATTTTTATGTCATTCAAGAGATGTACTTTTTAGTGTCATTTTCCTCGTCTCTACTACAGGTTGACATGCAGCGACATCTACTTGCTTCTGCGTATATCTTTTATTCTGGTTGTCGGCCGCACTATTAATGTGCTTATTTTTTTAACAAAATAAATTAGTAAAACATTAGTAATATATTAGTAAAACATTACTTCAAAACAGTTTAGTGCTGATTAAGTATAACAAAAATTTTAGGTGAAATCACAATTTCAGCAAAAAATTTGATCTACAAGACGTTTACTAACGTTTCTACTAATTTTTCTTTGGAGTGTCGCTAGTAATATGTCATTATTATTTACTATTAAAGTAATGCAGAGAGTAAGCTGGTCGAATTACTGGTAGTCCAACAACATCCCGTTTCTACACTCGGATGTTAACAATATAAAGATTTGGGTCGTTTTAAATGACATTTATTTACTCCTGCCAAAATACAGAAAAACCAACAATAACATCAGCTACAGATCTGCATTCAAACGTTCAACAATATCCCATCACTAGGCAAGTTTATATTACATTCTAACAAAAAACCCCCAAAAGACTTTGTCACACTCACAAACTGTTGATGTTAAAATACATTTTATGTTACTTCTTTTTTTTAATTTTTTGCTTTTAAAATATTTTTTAGAACAACAAAAAATTATACAAAAGAAAACATATTTTCAGTAAAAAGTTTTTTTTTAACACATTATATTTCTGTATTATTTACTGCTTCCCTTTTGCTTCTGGTAACCTTTTTTATCAGATGTCAAAGTAAAAGTTTGTTTTATTTAACATTAATCATTATAAGTGAAAAAAACTTTTATTTTATGTATATAAAATATTTTGTAGGCTTTAAAACTATTTAAAAGAAAATAAACAAAATCCTAAAACAACCGTTATGGATACGTTCATTCAACCTTAAGATTATATACTAGAAAAGAGTCAATCCCAGCAAAAAAAAGGTAACGACTACTTATTATTTTATACATTACTTTGTAATGAGTACTACTTTAAGTAATAAAATAATGGGTTACTAATAAGAAACTTACAACGCATTACTCTCATACAAAAAATAATTGGTGACCAATAATATGTTATTCATCATATTACCGCCAGGCTAAATATAATGATACACCATTTTTCTGAAAATCTATTTTTAGACTCGTCTTTGTGTAAGCTAAGGTGTTAGTTTTGGTATATCTTGATCGAATTTATTTAGAAAAGTGCGCCCCGGTAGGCTAGTTGGTAGCGTGCTGGCTTATCAGTGAGGGGGTCGTGGGTTCGATTAATATAATTAGTATATAATTTGTAATTATATGATTATTAATTAGTAATTATTTAGTTATTTAGATCATTGATCAACCTATGAAATGAGTGTTTGAAAAGGGTACTACGCCTTTTAGGTGCCTACTTATAGCAAAATTGAAATTTGTATAAAAATCAATGTTATAAGAATTAAAATAAAATATTTTTAAAAAATTTTTGATTTTTTATGTTTTTTTTAAAGTCTTTATAATTTAAAATTTTTCCAGAAAAGATTTGAAAAATTTTTTTTTTTAAATTTATTTTTAAATTTTTTGTAAAATATTGCTCACAATCCGTAAAAGAAGGTACATTTAAAAGACTTATCATTTCTGAACTATACTTATTTTCTAGCTCTTTTCGTGACTTTATATGCCCCAGTGATGAAATAAGTGGATCGGAAGATGCTGCTAACATGTTGAAGAGGTCTTCATTTTGTCTCACCCTTGATGATTTGAAAGTGTTCAGCAATATATATTTTTTATAAAATCTGTTTAGGAACTCCTGTGCTTCTTCAGAAAGCTCTCCAATTGGCAAAGTCTGATATTCAATTATATCTTTGCCATGCAACAATATATTATAAACTGTCAGGGTCAACTTTTTCTTTGGATATAATATTCTCCACATTTTTTCAGAATCAACTTTTTCCTTGCAGCTTAAAACATTTAAGATGGCTCGGAATAGCTTAACGATTTGATTGTTTATTCCAGTGATTCGAGTTATAGCCTCATAATTTTCAAAAAAAAAATCTCCTCGAAGTGTTTGCAATCGTTTGGGTTTCCGTATTCGTGCTTGGGGTACACTACTTTTAGTCCAACTTGTTTGAAAAACGCATTTCTGATCTTTTCCTTATCTTTGTTTGATGTATTTTCATCAAAATGTTTCCCCTCTTGTGGAAGCGTATACGGTAATTTTAACAAGAACTCCATGCACCTTATTCTTGCGTGCAGAATCGTTTAAATTGCCGAAGTTCTTTTGTGTATTTTGCAAATTGGGCATGACTATGTTGAGGTTGTATTTGTCAGTTTGTTAACGACTTTTCCTTCAACCATGCTCAGGTGGAACTCTTAACTACATTCAATGTATTTTCCTTTACTGATTTCGAACTTTGAGGGTTTAATCTTCTTTATTTGTTCTTGAATGTATTTCACTGTGGTCCTTTTGAGTTCCGGCGATTCCCTCGCGAACTGATACCTTATTGGTAGACAATAGTGTATTGATGACGCTCCTTGATTTTTACAGTGACAGGAGACATCATATTTTAGCCACAAAGGAACATATTATCGTCCGATATTGTAATCGGCAAATATTAATATGTTGACAATAACGAACGAAACAATAACAATAAAAATGGGTTTTCGCGGTTATATGTCACAAATTGCCCAAAAATGCGTGCAACATATTTTTGGAACCATGTCTTTTTTCAAAATTTTACCTTTAGCAAAAAATGGGGCAAAGACGGGAAGCTGAAAATTGTTGGATTAGTTAAAGGATTACTTGAAGAACTTATTATAAAAATATGGCAAATATAGAAATTTATATTTTTTTTTCATTTTCATTAAAGTTGAGACATATTGAAAAAATGGATAGTTGGTAAATATCGATTTACCTGGAAAAACACAATAATAAATCGATCTATCAATAGAATCACAAGCTATGACCATCCGTTACCTAGTTTTCGAGATACTGTATCTGAAAGTGAACCAAATTATATAAAAATGTTCTGTTTTTTTAACACTGAATATCAGTCAACTTTGAGCGGCTATATCTTCTGAACCAAAAATATTTATCTTTATCTTTATTATGGCTTATTATTCATACCCATGTATGCATATAGGCAACCCATTATAATTCATATTTACATAAGGCTGCCAGTACTGCATAACTCATTATTTTTTGGACACTTCATATGAAAAAAATAGAATTATAATATAAATGGTAATACGTCAAAGCCTCAGAGTTTAAACTACTTGACTCACTACTTGGTAAGGTGTGTTTTTGCTGGGATGTTTTCAACTTACTACTGTATACACATTTCATTTTATTGTACGCTATAGTATGCCGAATGTTGCATTAAAGTTTGAATATGATTTCGAATAAAGATTTCTAGATTAAGAACAGATGTGAGCGAATTCAATTACAATTAAATTACTTGTAATTAGTTATGGCTTGTTTTTGAATAACAATTGCAAGAAATTGTAATTGTAATTTTAATTGTAATGTAAATAATTCAATTACAATAACATGTAATTGCAATTGGTTGAAATGCAATTGGTAATTAAATGTAATTGTAATGCGAGTGCATGTGGCATTAGAAATCAGTTTATCTATACCACGGTCAGTGATTGCACAGAAAATTTCATATAGACGCAATCGAACAAATAAAAACATAACAAATATTACATTATTCAAATAAAAAACAAGGTCACTGACGAAGGTTCAATACCAGAAACTGCGCAGTCTGATTCAGAAAATTGAAAATTTACAATGTAGTTATGATTTTTAGAAAATACACTCATTCTTCTCCACCCCGCCTTTTACAATTAAAATTAAATAAAAAAGTACTGTACTGTCAATATTGTTAATTTTTGGCCAAAAACTACAATTTTTCACTAATTTTTTAAATTTAGAACTTTAAGGATTTTTCACGACTAAACTGTTAAAGCTAATTTAAAAAAGCTTTATATTTATTTTATGCTAAAGTAGTGTTAACGTTAAGAATTTTTTATTTTTAAATCTATTAAATAATAAGGTTTTTCAAAGAAAAAAAAAACAAATTTTTATTTTTAAATTAAAATTAAAATAACTTTTAAACTAGAGAAGATAACCTATAACTGTAAGCATGTTGTTACTTAGCCTAACAACGTGTATTACTCCAGGCTAAACGTTATAGAAATCGGTCCACATTTACGAAAGTTACACATTCGAAAATAAATTTTATACACCAGGTATTTAAATTTGACAACCTGTAAGTACAACCTATACTAAAACAGGGTGACCCAATCATAATATAAGAAAAGATTAACACATATTTTACTGTTTTCAATTAGATTTGTACCGATCGGATGAGTAGTTTCGAAGTTCTATATTTATTACCATTATTTTTTTCAAATACCCCTCTGTGCAGCGCTTTAAAAAAAGTGGTGAATTTTCACCCTTCTACAAGTTACCATGGCGTATGATTGATTTATAACTTAATATAGAGTATACGATATGTGTGATAAAATTTTGAGTTATAGATATTGCAAAAAAAACATCAGACTTTATATATATTCTGCGATCTAACAAAGCAGCTGCCTTAACGCGAATTCTTAGTTCCCAAACTAGTTTGAAGTGAGGACTTAACTAGATGTCGTATTTATAGAAAAGTAAATTTAAGAATTTTATGAAGATAATATTTGTTAAATAAAAATTGGATAAAGAATTTGCTAATTTAATTTTTACTTCCCAGTCAGCATTTTTTGAAAAAAATAATCACAATAGAGCCTTTTTGACTCACCTATGCGATTAGTATAATCATATTTGCGCTCATTTTCTGATTAAAATTGATACTCTTGTCGGGAGAAAATGGTACCCTAGCCGCGGCTCTTCTTAAAGAGTCTTTTATGACTTGCTGTTGGGGTGTGGGTAACTCCCTTTCCCAATTAGTTTGTGTCGGTGAGTATTACAAATAAGAACACAGGGGTTTCTTATTTTTCACATAAAAAGCTTCCTGCTTTATTGAAGGGTATTCTAATACTAACTTGTTTTTACAAAAAACAGATAAAATATGGAGTCCAACTCCGTTAATATATATAGAAAAAAAAATAAATGATATTTAAATATATAATATTTAAATAAAAATATATAAAGAAAAAAAGGGGTTTGTTCATGGAGAACTGAGAAAAGAGAAATAAGATAAATTGAGTACAAAATAATTGAGATAAATAGATAAACAAAATAGGGGAAATATTGATGCATAAATTCCTGTTGAACACGGTTCAACATACTCCCGCGCGAGGATGTTTTGTGGTTCCAAACTCCATGTATAAGCCACCCAAAGATGGATCTTTGCGCCTTGGGTAGGGTTTTTGCTGGCTGGATCACCTCTGGTCTTATTATGGATGCCAGCGTCCGATGACCAATAACTCCATCAATGGTAAGGCAAGTCGCGAAGGGATGTGCCTTGGACTTGATGGTTGAAAAAATGCTCCACTAACAGTGAATCCGTAATAGGCGGTGGTACACGAATGGCTTCTTCGCGCAACGGTAGTCGCCAACGGGCGATCGGTCCATAATGGGTGCGTGGTGTGTAGGTCGCGGAGACGTCGAACAATCCGTACTCGATTCCCCCACGTTGTTCGTCAGGGGCGAACAGTGCGGCAGTGCCGGACGGCGTGGTTTTTTAGACACAAATTGCATCGGGGCATGATGATGGCTAGAGAGGAAGAAAAGAATGTATATGTACTGTGTTATTAGAAATTTTGTTTAGCGACTGTTTCTCTTTTTTATCAGGGCTTTTTGATTTTGAATCGGGTGGATTAATTTGAGGATTTCTGTGCCGTTTGTTTAAGTGGGGTATTAGAGGTTGGTAAAAGACACAATTTAGCTATCGAGCGCATTATAATTCCATTTTGTGTTTTGATTTCGGCTACTCGCACGTTGCTGTCTTTTCCATATATCACTTTGGTAATGCGTCCCAGACGCCACTCGGTGGGTGGTAACAAATCATCTTTCACGATGACAAAGTCGTTTGGCTTTATGTTGTGTTGTTCAGTTTTCCATTTAACTCTTCGCTGAAGTTCGGTAATATATTCGTTTTTCCAACGACGTGCGAAGATGTGTTGAAGAGCTTTTAGTCGGTCCCATCGTTTTAGGTGACTCAATTTTTCTAGCGGTGGTTCTTCTGGAGCTTCAGGAGGAGCAATGAGTGAAGCACCTCTCAAAAGATGACCTGGAGTCAAGGGAAGTAGTTCGGACGGGTTTTCGGTCAATGGAGACATTGGACGCGAATTTAATACAGCTTCAATTCTGATTAGCATTGTAGCAAATTCTTCAAAAGTGAAGTTGAGATTACCAGCTACCTTTTTAAGATGAGATTTCATGCTTTTTACGGCAGCCTCCCAGAGGCCGCCCATGTGGGGTGCATATGGAGGAATAAATGACCAGGTAAATCCGTGGGCACCATATTTTTCTACTAAGGCCTTTTCTGTCGTTTTCAAGAATTCGTTGTAGGTTTTTAGCAAGGCTAAACTAGCCCCAAGGAAATTTCGACCATTATCCGAAAACATGGTTTTAGGAAAACCTCTACGTCCGGTGAACCGGTCAAAGCAGGCAAGAAACGCGTCTGTAGAAAGATCTGAGCAGGCTTCCAAATGAACTGCTCTTGTAGAGAAGCAAACAAAGACGGCTGCATATGCTTTGATTAACTTGGCACTTCGTAGTTTTGATGTTTTTATATTGAACGGGCCGGCAAAGTCGACTCCGGTGTAGGTAAAAGGCAATGAAAAATTTACTCTTTCAGGGGGGAGAGCGGCCATAATTTGATGTTGAATTTTGTGCTTGTATACAGTGCATGCCTTGCAGTTTCGAATACATTTTCGTACCAAATTTTTAAGTCTAGGTATATAGAACCCTTGTCTTATAGCCCGTAACATTATGTGATGTTCAGCATGAAGCAAAATTGTATGGGTATATTCGACAAAAGATTAGCAAAGCGTGATTTTTCGGGAATTATTATAGGATGGCGCTCTGTATAACTTAATCCTGAGTTATTAAGTCTACCTCCAACACGTAATAAATCATCTTTGTCGAGAAATGGACTTAAAGTAAGAAGTCTGCTTTTTTTGTGGATATGCCGTTTTCCGATAAGGCATTCATACTCTTTGTAAAAGTGAGCTTTCTGAGCGATTGAAATTAGTCGCCTTTTCACGAATAGAATTTCCTCTGTAGTTATAAACTGTTCAGTTTTAAATGGGTGCTTTCGGCTTCGATTGATGAAACGAAAACAATAACTCACGACCCTTAAGGCTCGAGGGAGAGATGAAAAGTTTTCTAATATGTTGTCAGATTCACTAGCTTGATGAAAAATATCTGTGCTGCTGGTGTCGACTGGGGTAGTTTTTAGATGAAAGGCTGAGATCTTTTTGGTTTCTAAGTCTGTTGGATCAAAAACTCGTGGTTTTGGCCAAAGTTCAGTAGGTTGTTGAAGCCAGGTGGGCCCATGCCACCATAGGTTACTCTCGATAAGTTCTTGAGGTGTGGAACCGCGGGTACCTAAATCCGCTGGGTTGTCGTCGGTTTTCACATGTTTCCAGTGTTTATTGCTGGCAATACTAATAATTTTTGTTACCCCTATTTGCAACAAAAGTTTTTAAAGTGTTAGGTGGTTTTTGTAGCCACCCGAGGACTATAGAGGAGTCCGTCCACAAGTATAGTTCATAAGAGAACTTTGCGTTTTCAATTAAACCTTTAATTAGCCTTGAAAGTAATAAAGCGCCACATAATTCAAGTTTGGGGATTGTGGTCTTTTTTATAGGGGCGATTTTTGTTTTTGCCACTAACAAATGGCTGTTGATTTCTCCGTCTAAAATCGCAGATCGCATGTAGACTGCACCGCAATACGCTTTTTCAGACGCATCACAAAATCCGTGTATCTGTATATGGTGGGTTGGCGAAAAATGTACCCATCTAGGGATTTTCAATGTAGAAATTAGGGGTAAATTTTTGAGAAATTCGTTCCTTTTTATTAAAATAATGGGTGGGACACCTTCGTCCCAATCTAATTTTCTTTCCCACAACTCTTGCATCAAAAGTTTGGCAATCACGACAATTGGACCTAACCAGCCCAGGGGGTCAAATAGCTTCGCAATACATGATAAAATCTGCCTTTTTGTAGAGGAGGGCACAATTGGGTTAGGTTCTACTACATAATAAAAGAAGTCTGATTTTGCATTCCAGCGAATACCCAAGGTTTTTATGGTGCTAGAATCGTCGAACTTCAAAAAATCTTCGTCAAGAAGATCCTCCCGGGCCAAATGTTTAAGAAGAAAGTTGTTATTGGCGGTTATTTTCTTCATGGGGAAGCCTGCTGAATTTAAAGCCTGTGTTATTTGACTTTGTTTCAGTTTTGCCTCTTCAAGAGCATGTCCCCCAGATAAAATGTCATCTACGTAGATTTCTGTATTTAAAATAGTGGATGCTTTTGGATATACATTTTTGCAGTCCTCACTTAACTGCTTTAGAGTTCGTATAGCCAAAAAAAGGCGCACAGTTCACTCCAAATGTGACTGTTTTCATTTGATAGGGTTTTACGAAATTATCCGTCTCATTACGGAACAAAATTTGCTGGTATGGTCGATCAGCTTCATGTATTATTATTTGGCGGAACATTTTTTCAATGTCGCCAGTGAAGACGTATTTGTAATATCGCCAACTAAGTACAATTTGCATTAAATCGGTCTGAAGAGTTGGGCCTTGATGTAGAACATCATTCAAGGAGTATCCACTATTGGTTTTCTTTGATGCGTTAAAAACCACTCGTACCTTTGTTGTTTTACTTTCGGGTCGTACAACCGCATGGTGGGGTAGAAAAAATGAAAATTCTTTTTCACAATTTGTTTCAGAGTGTGAAATTGGTTCCATTTGATCCAAGTCAATATATTCTTGGAGAACCTGACGATATTGTTCCTTCAAGTCTGGTGTTTTATCTAGCGTTTTTTCCATCCTATGGTACTGTGCTAGGGCCATGTTCCTTGAAGGACCTAAAAAAATATCAGTGGGGAATTCCTCTTTAAAGGGTAGTCGCACAATATAGCGACCATCGGATCGTCTAATAGTTGTTGTTTTGTAAAAATGTTCACAATAACTATCAGATTCTGTTAAATGGGTGTCTCTTTCGACCTCTTCCAGTTCATCTGCTCGTGCAAAACTACATCATCAGATGCAGACACTGAAGTCGAAAATACCTTAATATCGCTCACTGGCTCTGGCCCCAATAAATACCAGCCAAAATGAGACTCCCTGGCCTCAAATGTATCCAATACATTTAATCGTACCCCTTTAAGGTTAATAAAGGGTAAATAATTACTTCCAATAATCATATCGATTTTAGCTGATTTATAGAAAAATGGATCAGCCAAAGTTAAATCCTTGATCTCGTCAAAGCTTTTAACCTTAAAAGGCCGTGAGGGCAAAAGGCTCGATAGTGTTGGTACCACCACGGCATTAACTTTTATTTTAAAATCTGAAATTCTAGATTTTACGATTACATTACATCTTCCCTTTGATTTTCCTACTACCGCTCCACCTAGACCAGAAATTTTCGAGTTTTTGGTTTCAAGGGGTATAGCAAATTTTTGTTGTATATCGGTAGTTATAAAACTTTTTTCGGAACCGGTATCTATTAGAGCTCGAATGGTAAATAATTCCCCCGCACTTTCAATTTGTGCTAGGACTGTAGGCAAAACTGTAGTTCCCTCTGTCTGGACAAAATGCGTTTGGATCTCTTCTAAAATGCCCTTATTTGATGAACTTGTACTGCTAACTTGAGTGTTAAACGTTCTAACTTGAGATTGAGTACCTGAATATGAAGGTTTTTCATTATCTTGGATAGGTGGCTGCGATTGAGAATTGGAATTTCTGTAGTTCCCTGTACTTTCGCGTTTTTTCGACGTGCAACAACGTATGATGCTTTTGATTGCATATACTACAAGTGTAATTACTTTGACACTTTGATTTAAAATGTGTAGTCGACAAGCAGTTGACACAATATTTGTTAGTAAAAGCGAATCTGAGACGTTCATTTGGGGAAAGCGCTTTAAATTGGCTGCAATTTTTCAACGGATGATTTAGTTTGCACTTTTTGCAACTATAATTTGGTTTTTCTGATCCCGTCTGAGTATGAAATGACTGAGATCTTGAAGTTTGATTCTCCCTACTTAAAGGTTTTCGTACTTCGGTCATCGTCTCTAAAAATTCTATTCTTGATGTAAGGAATTCGCTAAGTCGACTCCATGAGGGTAACTCCCTATGGTTTTCAATCGTACTTTCCCAGGCTCGTAAAGTTTCCTCTGGAAGCTTTGTCGTTACTAAATACATTAAAAATGGATCATCATCTGCCACATTTACCTTGAAGGTTTTTAAAATAGATAAGCTATCTGTCACTGTGTTTCTAATATATCGTATAGATTTCAAAGTTTCAGTTTGAGATGTTTGTATTGAGTACACTTTTTTCATCTGATCGTTGACCAAAAGCCTTTTATTTTCAAATCTATTTTCTAGGGCCTCCCAGGCTAAGTTAAAATTCTCGTCTACAGAATCAAAATCTTTAATGACGTTGAAAGCCTCCCCTCTTAATTTGGTTTTTAAGTAATTTAATTTTTGGGACGGCGCTAGGGACGATTCCTTTCCTACCACAGCTTGAAAAATGTCCCTAAAGGCTGGCCATTTAGCGTACCCCCCTTCAAAGCACTGAATGTCGCAAGCGGGAAGCTTAAAAGATGCCCTTTGAACGGCCGGCACGGTTTGAACAGGTTGAATATGCCTTAAACTGCGTAGAATTTTTGCCTTCACTGTCTGATACAAGTCACTGACCTCTTCATAACGCAGGGATAAATCATCTTTACTATCCTCTTCTTCAGCCCCCTCTTCTGCTATCACGTACTTGTCATACGATTCTATTAGCTTTGTCCATCTTCTTTCTAATTCTACACGTTTAACTTCAAGTGTTTCAAATCTAAAGCTTTTGTAAACGTTTTTTCAAAGTTTGTGCAGAACACCGACAGCTGCTTTACATCGGATTTACATCTTCTTTTTAATGCTGTCATTGTTATTGCCTACCCGAGCCGAAAAACAACCCTATTGACCAAAATCAAATTGAGGAATTTATTTTTATATACAAAATGTGTATTTCCAGTTGGCTTCTTCTTGCTCCGTAAAGAACAACCAGAAGATTCGAATTTTTTCCTTAAAAATCTTTATTAACGAACTTATTTCTAAAATAAGTTAAACTGCTCCACTCTAATTTTGTGGTTCTTTTTTCATAAAATATAACGACGTAATTGTAAATTTGAACGTCTTTAACTTTCGTAAAATTTTCAAAAAACTTTTTTAACGGGCCACTCTAATTTTTGAAAAATTACACCAATATACAATTTTTCGTGCCTCTCTAATTTTTGAAAAATTTCCACACTAAATGATTTTTTGTTCCAATCAAAATATTGAATTTTTTGCAAGAAATGATTTTCCGGGCCACTCTAATTTTTGAAAAATTTTGCGATAAATTTTTATTTGGCACATTAATATCAAAAAAAATTTTTTTCTTCTTAAAACAGGTTTTCGTGCCACTCTAATTTCCAAAAAAAAATTTTGGTCTTCTATTTTTGTGTTGCACCAATGCTAATAAATTTCATCAAAAAATTTTTAAAATTTGAAAAACCGCACCACTCTAAAAAATTTTCTCCAGAAAAATTTTTTTTTATTTATTTATTGTTGTTTTTCCAAAAAACAAATTTTTATTTTGTTGTAGTTGATATATTTCACCAATAAAATATTTTAAGATTTTTAAAAAATCGATCCACTCTAATATTTTTCCAAAAAAAAAATTTAAAATTTTTGGTCCTCTAAATAGCCACCACTTTTAAATTAAAACAATTTATTAAACTAAAAATTTAGTTTACTCACCGGCACTACACAATTTTTCCCGTGATTTATTTTGCTGATTTTGTTGATTTTGAGTAGGGTTTCCAATTATCCGACATAAATGATTATCCGGATATCGAATACCGAAAATTCAAAATATCCGGATAATCCGGATATCCGGATAACAAAATAAAGATAATACCTTGACTTCAATATTTCATGGTGTTTTATAATTCATTTGTTTTATTTTATTCAAATATTTTAATTATGTACATAAAAAAGTAAAAGAAAATAGTAATTATTCATAAAAAAGTAAAATAAAATTATATAATTTAAAGTTATTTCATTTTTAAAAATGCATATTTTAAAAAGATTATTGCATTGAAAGTTTCAAAATTCAGGCGAGTTCTAATTTTGTCTTAGTCAGACCTGCAATTGAAAATACGCGTTCTGTTGCAGTAGATGTTGGCTTTATTGTTAGAAGTGCATTAAATAATATATTTAAATTATCTGTCCTTCTTTTTGTGTTTGTTAAAATCATGAAATCTTTTTTCAGCAATGTAGTAATTGCGTTGCTCGGCTCTTCAACATAGGTAATTGAAGAAATTGCCACTTCCAGTTGTCGCTGCAGGGAATTTTTTAACAAAGTTGCAGTGTTCTGTTGACTTTCAAACTCACTTTCATTTGCGATTTCTCAGCTACTTGCTCGATGTCATCGTGGTGAGTTTCATCATCATAAGCAGATACATTAATTCTTCTAAAAATTTCTACTGCTAATGCAATGGCAGCACCTTTTGAAGTGTAATCAAAATATTTAGTGGAATGTGGTATATTGCCTGTTTCTAAGAATATTATTAATGTCATAAGTATTTTATCTCGACGTTCATCCATTCGTTTTTGATCTGTTTCGATAAATTTTTACTTAAGTTTGTTCCAAATTCGTCTAATCTTTCAAATAGAAATTTATAAACACCTTCAGCGGTCAAAGTGTCGCTGAATTTTTACTTAGTTCCTTTACTGCAGTTTCTAGTGGTGATAGGACATCTAACAATTCTTTTAAACTTGATAAATTATTCTCTGATATTTTTTGTTGACCCAATTCATTTAAAGTTTTGTTTACAGGATCCTTTATTTGAAGGAATCGTTTGAGCATGGTTATCAATGAATTCCATCGAATTTTTATATCTAGCATCAACTGCAATGTCTTACCCTCTTGTTCATTAACATATCCTTGCAAAATATTGTTTTTGACTGAAGAGGATCTTATCATTCTTATAATTTTTCTGACCTTTTTATAACTTCTTGAAAATCTTCGGTGAAATCTAGAATTTCATCTTTTTCTTCTAGTTCGCAGATTATGTTCGCATCTTCAAAATTATTTATATTCATGTAATTGTTAATGTTTTCGACAGAGTTATCTTCTATTTCTTCATCATAATAGTCTGTTATTTCCTCGTCTTCTTCACATAATATTGATTGTTGTTTTTTATACAGTACATCGGTTATTGCTAAATGTAGACCGTGGTTATAGCAAAGTTGAGATATGATGCCCAAAATTTTTCCATATTTTACCATAACCGCGGCTGCATCATGCGTTGATGATATTATATCTCTCTCGACATCAATTTTAAATTCTTTCAATTTATTTTCGATGTATAATTTTGTTTGTTCTGCATTACACGTACCTTTTATGTGAACTAAACCTAATACAAAAACTTCAAATTTTTTTACCATATTATCGACCAGGGCGTGAAGTGAAACATTAAGGTATCTATTCATAGTGTTGTCAGTCCACTCGTCTACTGTTATTGAAAATTTTACGTTTTTTTTTTTTAGTTCATTGATAATACTAATTGTTTCTTCTTTTTTTATTTCATAAAATTTAAAATGCATCTCGTTACAGTTGTAGGACTTTTAGGCATGTCGAAGCCTTTACTTCTAACGTATCCATTAATAGCCTGCGATTTCACTATAGAATTCATGGAAAAAACCATCCTCTGCAACACATCGCGATAAAATTTCCTCCAAGGTTTCAGTTTTAAGAAATTTTATAACACTATTTTCAGCGTCAGGTCTTTTAAATTTTTTGGAAGTTGATGGTTCGTTGCTTCCACAACTTACCTCAATTGAAGATGAAGTAGCAGATACGCTAGATGAATTTATATAGATCTTATGTATTTTTAAATGATTATGAAGTGGCGTCGTTGATGATCCTTTGCATCCTAGTTGTTTACTGCAATGCTTACAGAAAGCAATGTCTCTATTTTTTTCATTTCTCTTAAAATGATTCCAAACTTCAGATCGTTTTGACATTGCTACAATTTTCTAGGAACAAGAAATTTAAAAGTTAATAATAAATTTATAACCAATAAATAGTTATTATTTACCTTTATCTCTTTGCAAACTTGCAAGATATATTTAGAAAAACAAACTATAATTTATAATGACAACGCACGACTGCACTAATGAAACAAAACTATTTTTTTCGTATATACTATATTTTGGGTGATTTCCTCAATATTTTATTTATAAATATATTTAATTTTTTCCACACTGCTTTCATTCAATTTTCAAATTAAAATGGCAAAAAAATTAATAGTGCAAAAGCACAATGAATATCGAGCGAATTCAAGAAATTCCAACGCTTACTATGTTTTGTTTTATTTAAAATCAAAAAAAAAAAATTAGGTTGGCAGTTTTTTAATTTTGATTTTAAATAAAACAAAACATAGTAAGCTTTGGAATTTCTTGAATTCGCTCGATATTCACTGTGCTATTCAAAAATGTTATAATATAGAGATAGGAAGTCAACATTTATACTATTGAGTGCTAGATGGCGCTAGTATGAAATATATTATCTTAGCAAGGTTCGAATTATCTCAGCAAGGTTCGAAAAATTTTAAATTTAAGCAAAACGATGGCGTTGTTGTGTTAGAATGAAAATAAAAGCATACTAGAAATACAAATAATAGTTTAATGTTGTTATTTATTCTTTTGGAAGTTTGTTTGCTTAAGTAAATGTTAAGATATTGTAAATAGATATATTGAGATAAATACTCAAAAAAATAGTGCCATCTATAGTTTGCAGGAATATAATTCTGCTAGTTCTGCACATTTCACCCCCCTGGTGCTATTGCACTATTAATTTTTTTGCCATTTTAATTTGAAAATTGAATGAAAGCAGTGTGGGAAAGAATTAAATATATATATAAATATAATATGTAGCATTATTTTGGAAATAGCTGAAAATTGTATTTTGTTTAAAAAAAAACGTATTTTGTTTAAAAAATCATGTAAAAAAAAATCCGGATTATCGGATAATTATTGAAAAAAAATCCGGATTATCGAATAGTCAAAATTGGTCGGATAATCCGGATAATCTGATATCCGGATATCCGGATTGGAAACTCTAATTTTGAGGTACCCTTATTTTTCCTCAAACGTTTAAAAATGACGTCACACAATAACTGTTGTCTTGATATATTTTTTTGTTATTGTTCACCAATGCCACTTAATTTTGCCCTTTTATTTAAGGTTTTTTTTTTTTGTTGTTTTCTTTTCTTTTGGTTGTTTGTTCTTCACGTTTTTTTTTCTATAATTTATTAAAAACAACTTAATATTTCCACTTGAAGGGGATCTTCTTTTTTTAATTAAATTATTTATAAATTTTATTACCACACGATGTATTCTACCGCACTTGTTGCTATATTTCCTTTGTACTACTTGTTTTGTGAGTAAAGGTACCCCTTGTTCTTTAGTTCGTTTTCCTTGCTGTTGCCATATACATTTAGCTTTCGTATATGATCTACGAACAGCTAGTGTTGGGTATTGACATAAATGACATGTCAAATTATTTATTATTGCTCTTCCTCATTCGTAGTGAAATATTAAATTATAAATCAAAAATATTTTCTTTCGTTTTAAGAAAATAATCTCAATAATAAATTTTTGATGTTTAAAAATTGATTGGCCGTTTGTCGGAAATCGTGTTGGTGATTATATTGAAATATTTTGTGGGCGATAAGTAGCAACTTTACATTAAGTTGTGTTAAAAGGAAAAATTATTTTGGTTTGTGCCCGGTTTAATTTGTGGCTCAAAATTTACTTGGAGTCAAAGAATGATGTCGCACAAAATAACTAAAAACACAATACATACCTTCAATTCCTTTCCCTTACCACAATTGATGACTTCCTCTTGAAGTTTTGATTTGGAGGTTATGTTGTATTGCCGGTATTATTTGTGTGTTGTGCTGTATGCACCTTGTTGGAGTTTTGTTGAGTGATGTTGTCAGTCTTCAGGGATGCTGGTAAAAACACACTGGTCACTGTCCTCTGCTGAGATGCACTTGCAGTGATTTCGTTGTAATATAGACCACCTTGTCTATTGATGCTGTTGTTGGAGTTGCTGTTTGTAAGACAACTGCCACTATGATGAAAATTAGCTGACCACAATGTCACTAATTCTTTCCAATCCTAGCCTATCTAGGATTTTATCGAAGGACCATATGTTGGGGTGTGGGTAACTCCCTTTCCCAATTAGTTTGAGTCGGTGAGTATTACAAATAAGAACACAGGGGTTTCTTATTTTTCACATAAAAAGCTTCCTGCTTTATTGAAGGGTATTCTAATACTAACTTGTTTTTACAAAAAACAGATAAAATATGGAGTCCAACTCCGTTAATATATATAGAAAAAAAATAAATGATATTTAAATATATAATATTTAAATAAAAATATATAAAGAAAAAAGGGGTTTGTTCATGGAGAACTGAGAAAAGAGAAATAAGATAAATTGAGTACAAAATAATTGAGATAAATAGATAAACAAAATAGGGGAGTCATTTTTCAGTCGTTTTGGAATCATAATTCATAAGTAAAATATGATTACAAAATAATGTTAAAAGCAGTCACATTTCGAACACCTCCGTTATCTATTTGTGATTGCTGTACATTTTGTTATTGTTTTTTTTTTTTTAAATAAATCACTACTTAAGTATAATTGAGAATCATTTTCGAATCGTTTTTTTAAGCGAGCAACTGATTTATCAGTTTTTGATCATAAAAGTTAGTCGAAAAAGACTCTATTTATTGATTTTTGACTACTTTTTTTAAATAATTTTTTAATCATTAAAGCGAATAATTTTCGAGTCAATTTTTAAGCGCGTAACTGATTAATCAGTTTTTTGTCATCAAAAGTATTCGAAAAAGACTCCTTTTGGAGATTGATCACCCAACAATCTTCCAAATGCTGACTGGGTTTGTAAATATGTATGTGAATCTTAATACGTCGCACAGTGGCTGAAAGTTTGATTTCACTGGCCAAAAGTCCAATTTTCTTTTGTTTGGATAGCCAAAAAATTAAGTCAAACTATTGCTAATTGTGGGCATGGCATGCAGTCAAATTTAACTGTTTTTTTAAATTTCAGAAAACGTGATTTTTTTTTTTTTTTTTTATTTTATTTATTTATCTGTATTTCCATACAACAAGACATACATCTTTTAATTATAGTATGGAACTAGAAGAAGTTATAGTAATACAATTTAATACAATTAAAAAAAAAATTAAAAAAAAGGATGACAAATTTTAAAAATCAAAAATTAAAAACAATTTAAAAACTACAAAAAAAAAATTACAAAGTTTAACAATAGTGCAAATTAATTATTAATGTTAGTTTAAAGTGTGTAGTTACGTTGTATTATTGTTCAAATGTTTTGTTATTTCGGTTTTAAAAGTGTTTACGTTGCTGCTTGATTGTGCCCTATTCGAAAGTCTGTTCCATAGATAGATCGCGTTATAGTAAAATTGCCATTCCGTTATCTTACTTCTGTGTGCAATAGGTATAACCTTATTCCCCCTGTCGGACCTTGCAAAAGTTATCCGATTATATAAATATGACGGTACTTTTGTATTCACGATTTTGTGCAGAAGCGTAAGAGTCCTGATGTTGACCAGATTATTAAAAGTCAAGTTGTAAAGTTTTTTACTTAAGGTTGCAATTCTATCAATAGTGTGAAGACCAAATACATATCTAGCAATGTTATTGAAAAGAGTATTCAACTTTTGCTTACTAGTGGAATCACAATTAGCATAAACTTCGCATCCATAAAGAAGTACCGGCATTAAATAAGTTTTAGCAATTTGCATTCTAATATTAACTGGAGTGCAAAAGTGCGTTGCCCACAGAGTACGAAGCATTGAGTACGTTTTACCTACTTCAATATTAACGTGATTATCCCAACTGAGAGTATTATTAAATGTAATGCCCAAATTCTTTGCTGAAGTTACGATTTCAATTATTTCATTGTTAATACGAATGTCAACGTTAATATTTTGTTTTAAAGATTTTTTACGGATTATTAAACATTTAGATTTTTGTGGGGTTCAGGCATAGACCATTTCGTGATGCCCAGCAATAAATACTGTCTAGATCAGAATTAAGCTTGCACACATTTTCATTTATAGTTTTAAGCGATGTGTTGATGTATAGCTGCACGTCATCGGCATATAAATGAATTTTACTATGGGATACATTATCAGGTAAGTCATTAACGTACAAAGAAAATAAAAGTGGGCCCAGAATTGAACCTTGTGGTACTCCCCGGGTAACAGATAAAGCTCCAGAATAAGAATCAATTAAGAACACAGATTGAGAACGATTATCAAGGTACGATTTAATTAATGATACTGATGTGTCACAGAATGAGAATTGATAATAGAGCTTTGAACAAAGTAATGAATGGTCAACAGAATCAAAAGCTTTTGAGTGATCTAAAAGAACCAAAAGTGTCAAATTCCCACCATCAATAGAACAACGTATATCTTCAGTAACGTCAATTAAAGCTGTGATGCAACTGTGTTTCTGTCGAAATCCGGATTGCTTGCTGGTGAGCAGATTATATTGTGCTATGTGGTCACTTATCTGTTTATGTATTATTTTCTCAAAGACTTTGGATAGAAATGGTAAAATTGCTATCGGCCTGAACTCAGAATTGGACTTTGAAACTGGTATTATTTTTGCATGTTTCCAGTTATTTGGAAAGACACTAGTCATGAGGATGGTGTTAAATAAATGAGTGATGAATGGTAACAGCTGAGGAAGTAGGATTTTAAGAAATTTTGGGTTGATGTTATCATAGCCAATAGCATTAGACTTAATCGAAATAATATTTTGTAAAACCTCAGATTCATTTACACAGCAAAATTCAAAAATGTCACTGCGATTATTATCAAAATTATAGTTGTGCTGTCCAAGAGCAGGAATAGGTATCCTTGTAAAAACATCATTGAGTTCATCTGCACTATATTTGCAGATAATGTTATTATTTTTGATCTTCCCAATACCAATTTGACGTATGGTTTTCCATTTACTTTTTCCATCAATTGCGTTACTAAAACGTTTAGCATAATATTCCGATTTAGCCTTTCTAATTTGACGATTTACTTCAATTCTACCTTTACAAAATTCTTCTTTGAGCTCAGGTGTCTTAATCGTTTCCAACGCGAGTAAGCTCTATCTCTTTTTTCAATTAAAAGTTTAATAGACACTGTAAACCAAGGTCTAGTAGTATTCTTTGTTTTTCTTGTTTTTATGGGGACAACAAGGTCATATATATGTAGAAGATTAGTTTCCAAAAAGCACAGCTGGTCATTAACAGACGGCATGTAAAAAATAGAATCCCAGTCAATATTATAAAAAATTTCAGCCAGAAATTGATAATTGATATTTTTAAAATCACGATACGAAAAAGTTTCGACTTTATGTTTCAAATGAAAATCATAAGTTATAAAAATTAAATCATGTCTAGAAAAGCATGATGCCGCCAGTTGATCATATAGCAGCACTTTGGACACATCATTAACAAAGAAGAGATCAATTAGAGTACTCGCAGTGTTGGTGAAATGAGTAGGTAAGTTACAATTAACAGATGAAAGACCAATTTGTAACATTGAATCAGACAGATCAGTAGTTTCTAATAAATCTGAGTTGAAATCACCAGCAATTATTAAATCAGTACAAGAAGTTGTTAATTGCTCAAGCATTTCCAAGAAAGTGGAGTAATCTACACGTTTGTTATAACGGTATACACAACCAATCATTAACTTCTTCTTTCGGTTAATATATTTACAAATAAGTACTCAATTTCCTCACCATCACCAAATTGACGTACAAAGTTTGATTTAATTGTGTCCTTAATATATATTGCCACACCGCCAGCACGAGTTTTCTTAGTATTATGCTTACGATCCGCTCTATAAAGTCTGTAGCCGTTAAGGTTTACTATGCTATCAGGAGTTTCTCTTTTAAGCCAGGTCTCAGAAACACAAATAACATCCATTGATGAGTTTTCAAAGACTAGTCTAAATTCATCAATTTTATTGTTTAGACTTTGTGCGTTAATATGACACATCTTGACACCTTCAATTTGGTTGGCTAAGATACGAACCATGTTAATAATACCATCATTGGAACTGACAGTTAAACTATCCAAATTTGGAGACATCATAAACGAATAGATAAAATGCAAAACTAACAGCAACGCAAAATATATAAAAAGTATTTGAACTCATGCAAAATATCGGTAAGTTTGTTAAAACATGAAAAAATAAACAATCGTGAAAAAAAAGAGATTTTAAACAATAATTAATGTATAAAATAATTAAAATCAATACAATAATGACAAGAAATGATGTTATTTTTCTATCAAAAATAAATATTTACTACTAGCAAGTTATCATCGATAATGACCTGCGGTCTTTTTTATAAGGTTGGTAGGATTGTAGTATTTAGTTATTGTAAGTGGTAACAGCACTAGCGTTTATTATTAGGGTGTTCTGAAATATTTATTAAACTACTATATTTTTGTCAAATTTAAATTTCAGTGGATTGGAACTTCTAATACAAACAAGTTGACAAGAAACGTATACCACCCGAAGAAAGGTGAAAGTGTCCTCTTTAACCCTATATATACTTTAGCAACCGTCGCGACCCGCCGTTAGAACACTTTTTTCATTTTAATGAATATTTCAAAAAAAAAAATCAAATGACGCACAGTGGCTGAAAATCATTTTTCATTGGCCAAAATTCTGTAACTTTTGAACCGATCCAAATATGTTAGTAATTTTTTTTAAAGGACAAGTAATTAGTTGAACTTGGCTCAGTTTTAATTTCATTAACATTGATTGAGAAATTCTTAAGGAATTCAAGGTCAAAGTTGAACTTTTGATTTTTTTTTCAACATTTAGCGTGAAATATAGGTTTTTTAATATTTTTATTTATTAAAAAATGTCATATTTGGATTTTAATAATAATTATAAACATTTTTTGCGATAATGGGAGTTTTTTTATTTTTAGTAAAATTAATCTGCTGAACATTAGCGCAATTATTCAGATTTTTTTTTTAATTTTGATATGAAAATATGGGTTTTTATTTACTGAACCTTTCTTATTTATTAAAACATTTCATATGTGGATAAAAAAAAGATACAGAATTTATGAAAAATGATTTTCAGCCACTGTGCGTCGTAGTATGTCTGTAGTTTAACCTCGACCACACTTTTTTAACTTTCTTACATATTTTAACATTAATTTTATTTTTAAAATAAGTAAACAGATCCCTTAACAAGAAAAAGTTTTTAATCGAAATTATAATAAAGACTCTTATATAATTATGTAAAAAAATTTATTAAACAAAATATAAAAACTTTTGCACATTTTCTGAGACATTCAACATTAAGAACGATAAAATCTTTAGCATTTTAATACCCAATTGGTTTTAATGTTAAGCATCCATTTACACATTATGGCTCAAATAAAAAATACTACCGTAAATACAACCAAAATTCGAGTTAGAGAATTAACAATACAAATAAAACACAAAACTCATCAACATTCATTGTACATTATTAGGCAAAGTGTATGAAACCCTTTTCTTCAACTGATGAATAGATGTTGTAAAAGGAAATACGGCTTATCACTGAGGGCGGCATGATGATGTTTACCTTGTTTTTGTGTATAAATAAATAATGTAATTTTTCTGTACTTTTATTTAAAAAAAAAACAGAAAATACCCTGGTCAACAAAAGAAGTAATAAATAAAATAGAAGATAATACTGACTATTGATTAACGCGCTAATTGGAGTGATAAAAAAAAAAGTTTCATCGATCTAATGTTATAACAATATGACAATTTACAAACATATTTTGTGATTATTACACTGAAAACTTTATTTTGCTTAATTAAGCGTCGGCGACGGTCGGTTATGCGTTGGCAGAACGTGGGATTAACAATATTGACACTACTGTCCTGTTACCCGATTGATAACAGTGGCCAACCATTGGTTTGAACGAACTTGCCACCGATGCATTGGTGTAAGATTTGGCCAATCTAGCTGGACAATAGTCCGTTTTTTGACTTTTAATTTTAATAAATATTTTAATCAATAATGAAAGAGGACTTCTTACTGAATAGGAAAATGCAAAAAATTCAACATACAGTGACTCCATCGCATAATCGGACAAGTGTTTGTTTGATATGTATGTGCTCTAAACTAAAAATAAAAATACTAAATATATATTTTTTTTCGCTTTTATTTACACTCTACACTCTAATCTTACAAAATACTAAAAAAACAACAACATTTTTCATGATAACGGTAAATTTGCAAAGAAAAACACAATTAACTCATTTTTTTGTGCTCAATGAATAATCGGACAAAGGAAAGCAACAATGCAAAAAATGCCGAAAAAGAACAATTAATATTTTGTGGCATATCCTTTGTTTTCAAGAAACAAAGTAAACGTTTTGGAATGGATTTTACCAAGTTTTGGCACACTTCAGGTTCTATGGAGTTCCATGCTTCCAGTAAAGCCACCTTTAGCTGATTTAATGTACTAAATTTTTGTTGGTATACTCTTCTAGCTAGTTCTTCCCAAAGATGTTCAATTACATTAAGATCTGGGCTCTGTGCCGGTGCTGCTATAAGTTTGGGGCAGTTATGGATCAACCAAAGCTTTGCCACACCTGAAGTGTGCTTGGGATCATTGTCTTGGTAAAAAGCAAAATTGTTTGCAATGCCCAATTTCTCAGCACTTTGCTTTACATTTGCTTTCAAAATGTTGAGGTAGCCAAATTTGTCCATTTTGCCATCAATAAAATGCAAATTGCCCACCCCGGCACTCGACTTACAGCCCCAAACCATAACAGAGCCTCCTCCATGCTTAACAGTGGCTTTTGTATTTTGATGATTAAATTCTGTATTAGGTTTACGCCACACAAACATCTTTCCATCTGAGCCATGCAAATTAAATTTGCTCTCGTCAGTGAACATAACCTTGAAATGAATGAAAACTATCAATAAAAACAAATTTTAAGATATCTTAACACCGAATTACCGTATTCCAAAAATCTTCTGATTTTAGCAAATATTCTTTAGCAAATTTCACTCTCATGTTTTTATTTTTTGGGCTTATAAATGGCTTTTTTCTTGCAACTCTACCATGATAGTTATATTTATGCAATGTATTGCGAACAGCTGCTGTTTTTTAAAGATAATTTCAGTTCTTTTGCAGTTTTAAAAGGATCTTGTTTTATTTCTTTTACAATTGAAAGTTCTTCTCGCTCAGTTAAGATTTTGCCTTGACCTTCTCTACTTTTATTAGCCAACCTAAACTCATCACGGAACCTCTTGATAATGTCTTGGACAGTTGATTTGCTTTTTCCAACCAATTCAGCAATTTCTCTCACTGTTTTACCTTCCAAATTCAATTTTACTATTAATTGTCTTATTTCGACAGTAGAATGTTTTCCTTTTGGGGCCATTTCTAAAACATTTTTTTCGAATCTAGAACTGTTTGCCAATATATGCAAGTTATGACTAAATGTGACAAAAAAAAAAAACTTTTGAATTGCATATTTGTAAAATAACGGTATTTTTAACATTTTTGCTTTCCTTTGTCCGATTATACGCTGAGCTAAAAAAATTGAGTTGTTTTTGGTTTTTCTATGTAAATTTACCGTTATTATAAAGAATGTTGTTGTTTTATTATTTGCAAAGATTAGGATGTAGAGTTAAAATAAAAGCAAAAAAAAACATATGTTTAGTTAATTTTTTTTTAGTTCAGAGAATATAAATATCAGACAAACAATTGTCCGATTATGCGATGGAGCCACTGTATGTCTCAACAGTAACAAAATAACGGTACTTTGAACTTGAACATCTATGTGTAAATTTAAAATCCTAGTAAAACTTGTTTAAACTTGAGCATTTTTAAATGAGTATAACGTTATATCGGTAAACTTATTTTTAAAAATTTTTTTTTTAGTTAGTTTACCTAATTTCTCCTCTTCATAAATCGCGTAAATACGTTTGTAAAACTTGGAAAGTATTTTTAGTGTTATTTAATTTGAGAAACAAGTTTTTTCGGAAAAAAATGTTCTCTAAGCTGTAAATTTTCGAAAAAAAAGTTCTCTAATCCGATCTTATAAATAATCAACTATGAGTGACAACATCTCATACCATGAAATTTTTGATATATTCGTGGTACTGTATGCCTGTGACTGTCCATAAACTTTTGGTCGCACAAGTACAATTGACACTGAACGTTCTGAACGGCCAATTGAGGTCAATACACCCGAAAATGTCGAAAAATCCACGATATTGTGTTGGCCGATTGAAGAGTAAAAGTGCGTGGCATTTCATATAGCAGTTAGTTTTCGATTTTAAACGATAATTTGGAAAACGAAAGCTGTCTGCAAGATGGGTGCCGCGTTTGCTCTCAATTGACCATAAACGTAATTGTGTGACAACTTTCAAGGATTGTTTGGAGTTGTTTAGCCGCAATTCGGACGAGTTTTTGCAGCGTTTTGTAACTGTGGATGAATAATGACGCCCTCAGTGCTAAACCGTATTTCCTTTTACAACATCTATTCATCAGTTGAAGAAAAGGGTTTCGTACACTTTGCCTAATAATTTCGCGTGCTGTGTGGCATGTGGCACCGTCTTGTTGAAACCACATATCACCCAAGTTCAGCTCTTCCATTTTGGGCAAAAAAATATTTGTAATCTTCGCAAGGTAGCGCTCGCCATTCACAGTAATGTTCCTGCCTTCGTCGTTTTTGAATAAGTACGGTCCAATGATGCCACCGGCCCATAATAAACACCAAAAAGTGCATTTTTCGGGATGCTTTGGCAGTTTGTGCCATGCTTCTGGCTGCTCTTCGCACCAAATACGGCAATTTTGCTTGTTCCAGTATCCATTCAAGCAGAAATGGGAATCGTCTCGGAACACAATTTTCCGATAAAAAAGTGGAAATTCATCCAACTTTACGAGCGCCCTTTGACCAAAAGTTAGCCGTTGTGGTAGGTCGTGTGGCTTCAATTCGTCCATCAGCTGTGTTTTAAAAGATTTTACACCCAAATCCTTTCGAAAAATGTTCAACGTTGTGGAGTAACATAGGCAAAATTGCTGCGAACGGCTCCGAATCGATAATTCACGGTCATCAACAACACTGCCGGATACAGCTGCGATATTTTCCTCTGTCCGCACTCTACGTATGCGTGTTGGTGATTTAATGTCCAATAATGTAAATTTGGTGCGAAATTTTGTGACAAGATTCCAAATAGCTGCCTCAGAATGTCGCCCAAACTGAGCATAAATTTGAAGAAGTACACGATGTACTTTCTTAACCGAACATGAATTTTGATAATAAAATTCAATAATCTGCAAGCGTTGTTTGTTTCTAAGTCGATTCATGGTTAATTATAGACCAAACTGAACATGTTTAACAGTAACATGTTACACGAATATAGCTGTGCTGCCAAAAACAGTGGTGCCAAAAAAAAAATTGCTTTACGTCATATGTTAGATCGAAATTTTAGTATGGTACTGAAGTCTATGGTCTATGGTCTGAAGTCTATACTGTGGAGTTCATATCTCTCGACTTGAGAGTGCATTTGTTAAATATGCAATTTCATCGTTTACATGTCTTGACGCTATACCTTCATATAGATCAAAGTGTTTACTTTTGGGTTTAGAATCGTTCGAATATAGATGTAGATTTCAATCTGTGTTACTTATCAATGACATAATTTTTGAAAGTATTAACTGTCCTGAATTAGTATCGCAAATATCGTTCTATGTTCTGCCTGGAATTCTTCGTAATAATCATTATATGTTTAATAGACTTTATCATCCACACAAACTATGCCCAAAATAGTTATTTAAATCGTGCGTGTAGTGATATAAATTTTATTACTAAGATTGTGTTCAATAAAAATCCTAACCATGTACTTGAATTTTGCACTTTGAATGAAATCTTTAAATTGTTTTTTTTTTTTTTGAATTATTAAATTGTTAATATTTATATCTATAGATACTTATTTGTTTATTATTTTATATATTTATTTTTTAAATCTAGTCTGTAAGGAATTTTGTATGTTCCATTGATTTAATAAATTAAATGAAAATGAAAATATTTAATGATAATAGTATCGGATTTTGCAGACACAATATTTTCCATAAATGAATGACATCATTCTATGAATGACATAACAATAACAATTTTATACCAAACAATTTTACAAAATAATGATTGATTACAAGTAAAATGAATCATGAAGTATAACATTGATATAAAATCATTATATTGTTATCCCAATGGTAGAAACTAAAACAGAAATAAGTAATTTATGATTTATATTGTTTCAGTATTTCCAAAAGCTCATACCAACCTCTTCTTAAAATCAGTTGGATATGCGGATATTTATATTGTTGTTGATTTGTTACATCTGACATATTGTTGTATAATTACAGAAGTGATAAGACGAAGAGGATAAGTATTTATGACTTTATGAAATATTATTAAAAATTTATTTGCATTTTGTTTTTGTGTCTTCTATTATTTACAAAGTATATACAAACAATCATTTTTAAATTCACATAAAGACAGATGTTATGGTAAATTAATTATTAGATCAGATTATAGATGATAAATAGCAAAGTATAGTTTTTATTCCATTTTACATACTTCCACATATTATTGATTATATTAAGACCATTTAAGATATTAATAAGAATATATGAAACATATTCTAATCTTGGGATAGATATGCTAATAGTTCTGTTTTTGCAAAGACATGAGCTAAACCAAATATAAAAAAATAATTTTAAAAAAAAATAAAAATTAAAGGAAATATCTACACGCAGAGAAAAAAATATGGTTGCAATATGATTGCGACCACAAAACTATGTTTTCTTCAGCCATATATGGTTGTTTCAATTAAATTATTGTTGTATCAATCAAATTCCACCAATAATATGGTTGCTTTCATCATATTCTAGCAGAAATTTCTTTTTCTTTTCAGTTATCATATTATTGTATTGTCTACAATCATAATATACACTCTAATTAATTTCTGTTTAAATTTACCCAACTTATAGTAGGTAACTGTCCTCCTACTATAAATTGGGTAAATGTACTCTATACGTGTAAATTGGTACACACAAAAAGTGTAAAAAATGTATAGCAACATTCTATATTACGCATAATGTGTGTAAATTTAAGTTTTAATATGCCTAATGAAGCTTTCAGTAAAGTAAAGCAATTATTTATTATTGTGCTATATTTATTATTTAATAAAAAAAAAACGGTTATTTAGATATATATATATATATATATATGTATGCACAGCGCATAGTTTAGGGACACGCCCAAAATTGTCGCCGGAATATGCGGTGTATAGAAAAAATTGTCCTCATCTCAAACGCTAGATGTATGAAAAGGCGCGAAAATTTTGGGGACAGTCCCCAAAGTAAGCAAATGTCCCTAAACTATGCGGGGGAATGAATAAATGTCTCTAGAGTATGCGGTGTACATACATATATATATATATATTCTATACACCGCATATTCCGGCGACAATTTTGGCCATGTCCCTAAAGTATGCGCTACGCATACATATATATATATATATATATATATATATATATATATATATATATATATATATACGCATAAAAAAAATTCCATTCCCAGTAACAAATTACAGTTAGTCTAAATCTGAAACTATATCCAACAATATAAAAAAAAAAAACGTCAATTGGCTCTACATGGCCTTATAAAAGAGAATATCAAGATTAGCTGAATAGAAAAAGCAACACCAATACAAATCAATTTTACTGGAAAAAATAACCAAAAGTCTCAAATTTTGTTGATTCAAATTAGAAAGGACTGGCACAAGCATCACTTTTGAACATGATAGATGTTCAGAACAATGATTCGATTATATCAGAACCTTATCTCTGACTAAAACCACTAAAAATATAAAACGGACACATTCTTTATTTAGTTCTGATAATATTTTTAATTTATTTTTAGATATTTACCACAGCTATTCTTTTATTTTTCCTCAAATACAGCACCAAAAATAAAAATATATTGAATTAAACATTTTTTTTTCTTCTGTTTGAAAAAGTTTGACAAATTTTTCAAATAAATAAAAACAAAAATTGTACACATTTAATGTAAGTTTACCTATTTAAGTGCTTAAAATTCAGAAATATGTTTATCAACATAATAAAACCTAATTCGTGTGCGTTATTGCTAACAAAATTCAGTAAATTGTTTTTTTTAACAGTTTGTGCTTAAAATTGCGCATTCTGCTTGATTTTACATATAAATTTACTCCCATTACAGCAGTAATTTTAAAAGCATTTTTTAGAGTGTAGCATTTATTATCATATTGCTTTATGTAACTACATCCATATTATAGTTGCACCAACTATAAGAAGATAAGTCGGTTTTTTAATGAGCGTTTTCGCTCTTTTAGTTTCATTCTTGTTTGAGATTTTGTGAAAAGAAGTTGTGAGAAACAGTCAGCCACAATAAATTAAATAATATTAAACAAAAAGACATTCAAAATAGACAAACACGTAGTGGTGTTTATTGTAATGGTGATTTGTTTTGTAGAAGAAGGAATACGTTTGTAGCCTCAACCCGGTCTACACAAGAAGTCTAGGCAAAAGTTCAATTGTCGTGCACCCCTTAAATAAAGTTATTTTTATTATATGGCCATAAAAGTGTTACAAATTAAGTATAAATTGATAAAAAAAAGTGCTTTATTTTTTAATTGTTTGTAATTACCCAATAAATTATTGTTAAAGAAAAAAAATATGGAAGAAAAATTTAAACAAAATGAACATGCTTTTAAGTCTGTAGTACGAAATAATAATAATATGTTTGCAATAAAAATAATATGGTAATAAATGATGACGAAATTCTTGTCCATGATCATACTATGATAACTAGGGCTATACTATGGTTATAATGCAATTGTTATGATTGCTGCAAATATGGTTTGGGCATTATAAATTTATTGTGAAATTGTATTCTTAACAATATTTGTATGCGTGATTTATGCTGTAATCAAATGTATAGCTTGTATTGCTGACATAATATTTCACAAAGCTTTTTCTTCAGCGCAAAGATAATTTGATGGCTTAAATTATTTTAAACCTAAGTTTAAGTAAATGTGTGAATTAAAAAACATGCACCATAATATGATAATATATATCTATTTGGAACCATAATATTTTAATTTAATTATCATATTATGATACAGAAGCAGATAATAGTATGGTTGCCACAACCATAGTAACATGGTTGTCGCAATCATAAATCCAAAAATGTATGATGCTCTTCGAATATGGTTCCCTCAAGTTCAAAATTCAAAATATGAAAAAAAAATATGAAATAAGTCTAAAGTTATTAAACCCCTTAAATTAATTAGTATGCCACAGTTCAAATAATACTAGCATTTCTTCTCGAAATACAGTTATGTTCACCGTATTTAATAAATATACCTACTTATGTATCATAATTGCCCTAAGTTTAGAGCCAGGATTAAAAAAAATACGAAATATATAAAATTTTCTGTAGTTTTATATTCGAAACAAATTTTCTTTGAACTGTTTAAAAGAAAACTTGATCGCTATTGAATCCTTTGAAAGCAGAAGTACCTTCAGAAATCGCAAATTATTTGGAAATTTTCAAAATCAATCATACCAAGTTGTTTTTCGAGTATTTTAGATTTCTGAACAATTTCGCGATTTTAATTGATTGCTCTTAAAAATGAAAATGTTTTACTAAATAATGACATTAATAGTTTTATTCAACTTATGTTAACTTTTATTTGCAAAATCATGTTTTTTAGGACAACTTTGTACAATTTTCCTAAATCGCAGCCACTGAATAATTTAGCATATAAATAAAAGTGGTAACGATCAAATGATTCACGATTATGGTTTTTATTACCACAAAAGTAAGAAATTTAAGATATGCATTGCACTTAAATCTTATTTGTACATCAACAGTATTTTTTTCGGCTTCAGACTATTTTAACAGTTTAATACAAGTAAGAATATACAAAAATTTAATTTCGGAATCTGACAATCAAAAACTATAAATGATAAAATAAAAACATTTATAACAAACATGAGCACTTTCAACCCTCTAATGCGTCAAATGAGCGTTTTATACTTAGAAATTAATATATTTCGATAAAAAACTAAATTTGCTAAATATTTTGCGAGTAAGCTTCAAAATCAAAATTTCGTAAAACTTCAAAATATAATTATTTTTGAAAAAACATAGTTTTCAAAAATCTAAATCTTTAATGAGTTCAAGGACTCATAAGATTTTATCAGGATCCCTCTAAAAGAGGAACACATTAAAAAGGTAGACATTAACCCTCTAACTCCTAAGGCCGCCTCTAGACGGGCTTAGCCTAATAAGCTAAACCTTACACAGGTTAATTTTATTTTTCAGTAAAAGCTATTGCAATTTGTTGTTATCTATGTATGTGTCTGCTGATATGCTTGCCGTTATTGTAGCATGTGCTTTTTAGCAGTTACATCAGTTGAAAGTTTGATCTTGCCGAAATAAGACGCTTTTAATTTTTCGTTCAAAAAGTAAATATTGGAAAATTAATATAAAATCTATTTGTGATAGTATCGAGTTGAAAAAATTATCGGTGAGTAAAATAAACTATTCTTTATTGTTTAGTGTTAAAACTTATTGTCTGAAGTACATTTGGAAGCACAAATTGTACGATTTTGTGAGGCCGTCTATAGGCGGGGTTGGGCAGCTAAGTGAAATTTTTTGTGTAGTGTATTTCAGCATAAGTCTTTATCTAGTATTTTTTTTAATTGCTATTTTTGCAATATTCGTTACTTTTTGTTAGTTATGTCACGCCGTAAAGAATTTCTTAAACTGTCAGCCATGTCAGAGGTCGAAATTGAAGAATTGATGAATTCAATCGATTCCGAAATTGAAACTAGTGGCGAAGAGGATTTTGATAGTGACGATGACAAAGATCCCCCTTATGTTTTTGACGAAATGGACAGTTTGATTGATGACTGCCTGAATTCGACGGAAATTCAGAGTATTAATCTGAGCAATATCAGTGCATTTGAAAATGAAGTGGAAGCTTCTTCACCATCTTTGGCTTGCACAGCGTCTTCCTCAAATATTGACGTGCTTGAAAATGATTCTCTACCCACATCTTCTAACAGCCGATCCCGAAACAAGCGTTCTTACTTAACCGAACTAGAAGAGGAAGCAGATGGACCAGAAACAAATGTACAATTTAATGGCAACGTAAATGAAATAAAGAACGATTCGCCTGAATTCAAATCGATTATATGGAAAAAGAAATATCTGCAGTTGCATGTTAACGAAATTGTATTTCGTGGTAAAAAAGAAATGCCCGATGATCTGGCAAATCTCAGAACGCCACTCGATTGCTTCCGATATTTTGTTACTAATGAGTTTTTTGAGTTCCTAGCCGAACAAATGAATCTATACGCTCGTCAGTCAAACATTGAATCCAGATTCATCACCAATGCAAAAGAGATCCAAAAATTTATTGGAATTTTGATGTTTATGTCAGTCTATCGTTATCCCAGCATCCGTGAGTATTGGGCACGACATTCTTTCGAGGCAATCAGACAGACAATGTCACGCAACCGATTTGACGAAATGCGAAAAATGTTGCATTACAATGACAACTCTGCGGATCATAGACACGACAAACTATACAAAGTGCGCCCCTTGGTTAAGCACTTCAATGAACGATTCGGTTCTGTTCCAATGTTGCAGCGTCTATGTGTCGACGAGCAGATGTGTGCAACGAAAATGTGTGGAAACCCAACTCGCCAGTATATGCCAAACAAACCCCATAAATGGGGAACCAAACTTTTCGCACTTTGCGACTATACAGGATTTTCGTATTCATTCGAAATATATTCTGGTGCTGGCGATAACGTTATTCCCGAAAATGCACCAGATCTTGGCGCTTCATCAAATGTTGTCATTCGGTTATCCAGCAAAATTCCCGATAATATAAACCACATTATTTACTTTGACAATTTCTATACGTCACTGGGCTTAATGATATACCTAAAAAGTCGTGGAATACACGGATTAGGCACAGTTCGCGCGAATCGGGTTCCGAAGGCAAAATTATCTACCGAAGCAGAGTTGTTTAACAAAAAGGTTCCGCGAGGTTATTCCGAGGAATATGTCGCGAATGTGTACGGAATCGATATAAGCAATGTTTTGTGGCGGGACACTAAAACTGTGCGTTTGCTATCCACTTACGCAGGTGTCAAACCATTTACGTCCCGGAACATTGTACAACAACCTCTTAAGGCAACAAGATGGGACAGAAAAGCACAACAACAGACGGAGATTGACTGTCCATTTGTAATAAAGGAATACAACCACCATATGGGAGGAGTTGACCTTATGGACGGGCTGATAGGCCGTTATCACATTCGCACGAAAACAAGAAAGTGGACCAATCGTGTTTTTTTTCATATCATGGATATGGCAATGGTGAATGCATATGTCCTTTTCCATCGTTTGCATAAGGGAGAACGAGGAACTCAGTTGCCGAAATTTCGCACAGAAGTCGCTGAATCTCTATGTGCTGTTGCTACCAATTCTGAAAAGCGGCAAGCGGGTAGACCAACGACCGCTCCACAGCCTAAACCAAAGAAGTGTTACATCCCTCCGGATGACGTACGATATGACAATATTGGCCATTGGTGTATATTTACTGACAGAACCGGAAAAAAAATATGCAAATTGCCAGGATGTAAATCGGAAACCCAATCGTACTGCACAAAATGTAAACTTAACCTTTGCAATTCTACATCAAAATCTTGTTTTATGAAATTTCATGTGCGTACCTAAATTTTTTATTATATTTTATTTGTTTTTATTGAATTCCGTTAATTTTTGCTCAATATAATAAAATTTGAATTGAATTGCTTATACAAATTTTTTTAGTTCTGACGACCTGAGCCCGTCTACAGGCGGGCTACAATTTTTTCAATCCCCAGGCTGAAAAAAACATTTTTTTTAAAATTTTATACGGCAGATATTTTTTTTGAAGTGTTTTTAACATTGCTTAATTTTATGAGCGAAATCAAAAATTTGGGAGTTAGAGGGTTAAGTATTAATAGCAAAGCGTCGAAGTTTGAACAATATAAATTAAAGTTTCGATACTTTTTCACCTAATTTCGCTTTTTAAAAAAGCCAAATTCGTGATATCTTCTTAAATATGAGCAGAAAAAAAAAATAGTTTTTGGAGTGTGGTTATATCTTGGTAAGAGAAATAATTTTTGTTCAAAACTTCTTTTTTATAGGCTTTAGTTTTCAAAATGCACCCTAAAATATTTTGAATCATATCGCCTAAATTAGGCAACGATAAACAATTTTGTTGAAGAACTTATTATTTGTTTTTCGAGTGGAGCACATGTTATGAATTTCGTTGCAAAACATCTTTTGCTAGTTAAAGGTTTAAGTACGATCTACTAAAAATCCCAAATTTGCTTCAAAATTCACAAAATACATAATTAAACTTCGGATGCCGTTGGAATTCCCTTATAGTTTGCGATTTCTGAAGGATCATCAGCATTCTAAGAATTCAAAAGTGTTAAAGTCTTCTTCAGTTTGTCTTAGAATTAAAAAACAGGTCCAAAACAGTTGTTTTGAATATCAAACTACAGTTAATTCCCTATATTACGCAATTTTTTGCTGTTTTTCTTACCCCAAATTTTTTTTGAATCCTGGCTCTAAACTTAAATACAATGACCATAACTATATTTTCAGCAAAAAAATGATAGGATTATTTGAACTCTCATACAATTTTGTTACTGTCATCATTATTTTTCACTTTAATGACATTTAAACAACTTTTTGTAGTTGTTTTTTAAATTGCAACAACAGTGTTTAAATTGTGTGTAAATAAAGGGTCCGCCATCTAACGTTTTTTTTTCAACTAGTGCTTATTTCGTGAATGGTAACACTTAGCTCATGTCTGATTTGACAGATAATTAATTTTATCCTTCCGCTGAACGAATATGGTCCGTATGTTCGTTATCTTGTGAAAAAAGTGAAAGAAACTGGCATCCTCATCGATAAACCAAAGCGTGAAAAGCCAAAAACAGTGGGTACACCCGAGAATATTGCTGCTGTGGCAGAAAGTGGGCGTGAAGCGCCATCAACATCAATTCACTGTCGTTCTCAACAATTGAACATTTCGGAGACATCATTGAGACGAATTTTGCATAAAGACCTTGGTATGACGCCATACAAAGTCCAATTGGTTCAGGAGTTCAAAAAAAAAAAGTTATTTGGCGGACCCTTTAAAAAAAAAAATAATATTCGTAATTTTTCCCAAGATTTGAGTATCTTTCTGAAATTGAAATCTGTTAGATAGAAGTGTCCGTATTTTATTTTTCACATAACTGTATACTTACATCTTATTAAATTATAAAATTTCAGCACACACTTAAACGAAATTTCACGCACGCATTTTGTGCTTGTTTTTCGTATTAAACAAATAATTAAATTTATATTGCCAACAAAATTTTCTGCTTAATGCAGCTTTTTTACATTTTCTTTTGAGTACAATAAAAGTTAAATTTTGTATCAACATTTTTATATCATCGATTGTTCCATTTTTTTTATTTAATCTGTGCAAAAAAAAAAATCATCCAAAAAAATGTTCGTTAATTTTAGTAAATTTGTAACGTTAAAATCATAAATCAATGTCAATCACGTTTGATTTGCTAAATATTTTTCCAAACTTTTTTGTTGTAGAATGTGCTTAGTATTCTAGCCCCTATGAACCATTGTTACGTGCTGCATAACAATTGTATACATTTGTGTACTGAATATACTTCACGTCTAAAATATGAAAGATATATTCATCTTCTTTATCGTAATATATATTTTCGTAGAAACAGATAAGTCTTTGACCTTGATAATACTCGTACTATATTCAATAGATTATAGAAAAAAAATTGCCAATTTATGCTAGACTTACTCAGGGGATTTAGGAGATTTTATATTTTTAATCTCCCGGCTAAAAATGATGATATATGTTTACATATTGATATATGCGGTTGCATATATGATCATATATGAAATCATATATGGGCTAATACATTAAAAGTAAGGGGTTATATATGGAAATGTATGACACCATATATGATAATATATTGCATATATCGTTCCATATATGGCATATTCATAAATGAGTTCATATATTATTCCATATATGAATAGAACTCTCTTACCCAGGTAAAAAAGTTAATATATGATTATATATTGCCATATTTGGTTTAATGTATGAGCATATAGGGTTCCATATTTGGGCATATATGAACATATATGTAATGTATGGAAGCATATATGGGTAAATACACTCAAATAAAAAGTTCATATACGGCTATGTATGACACCATATATGATAATATATGATAATATATTGCATATATTGGTTCATATATTGGTTCATATATGCCATATATCTACATATATAAATTCATATATTGTTCCATATATGGTTAATATGTCATAATTTTTGATCAGATATGATCATATATGAGGATGAAATGTTTTTACTTTTATATATTTTTGACAAAATATATACATTAATATTTTATTAATTTATAAAGAGTTGAAATTTTGTTTTGCGATTTTCGGCAGAAGTTGTGAATGGAAACAGGAAAAAATTTAAGAAAATACAAATTTAAACTGACTCGTAATGGGTTAATGAATGGTGGCATATTACTCTTTGGAAAGATATTTAAAACACCTTTCCGATAATGCCGATCTATTTACAATCGGCAGATTCAGCATGGAAAAGTTTCATCAATTTTGAAAACATGCAGCTAAACTTTATTTAAGCCAAAGTTTTTGATCTCAGTTTTAAAAAACTGGTTAAGCCAGATGAATTAATTTGATTTGTTTATTTTGTTATATTTTGTATTTAAAAAATAAGATAATTTCCCACATTTATTTTTAGTTGTGTTTCAGAATAATTGGAAAACTAAAAGAACTATTTAAATCTTAAGATACAATTAAAAATGGTGTAGAATATTTTTATATTGAATTATATTTCATGTTTTTAAAAAAATTCCTGTATTCCATTTAAATGTTTATAGAATTAGAATTGCTGCCTTTTTTAATAAAGAGAATATGTTTGGAAAAAAAAACCTTTTTTATATACGAGAATATAGGAAAAGTAATAATATATGACAATATATGAACATTCATATATGACCATAAATGAACCTTCATATATGTCCATGTATGAGAATATATGTCCCTATACCCTCAAATTTCGAATCCGAAAATATATGGATTCATATATGGGGTCGTATATGACAATATATGAATTTGTCACCTGGGTATTTAAATATCAGTTGCCCATATATGGAGACCCATCTATGAAGACCCATGTGTGGAATTCTAGATTTTCTTTTAAATTTTACAATTACTATTCCAAATAAAAATTCTATATGAACGAATTTTAGAAAGCACATTGGTATGAACATACACACAGAGAAAAATGTGCCTATTTGCCAACTAAAATTCGGTTACTGCGGCTTAAATTTAGTTATTACGAGTTTCAGTCGGTTAGTAAAACCAAGGACTATGAAGAACTAGGATGCACAGACCGGTGCGCGACGCGCACCTCATCGTGCCAACGTGCCAATACCCCAACATGCCAACGCGCACAAAGGTAGTTATAGAGGCGGTCACAGTGGTTTTTGTTACCCATTATTGATATAATTAATTTATTTATTTATTTTTTAGTAATTTTTAAGCTATTTCAATTTATAATAGAAATATAATAGAAAAAAATTATTTTTCAACTATTTTAAAAATTAATTTCCCAATCTAGTGTATTTTAGTGTAGTTTTGCAAATTTTGTTATTTTTCGATTTTTTTAATCAAAATAATACTATTTTTAAAATATTTTGAATGGTAAAATGCAAATGACAAAATTACAAAAAATAGTATTAGTAAAATTTTGATTAAAAAAATCGAAAAAATAACAAAATTTGCAAAACTACACTAAAATACACTACACTAAAAACAATTTCGTCCTCATATATGGTCATATCTGATACAAAATTAGAACATATTGCCAATATATGGAATAATATATGAATTCATATACGGAAATATATGGCATATATGAACCAATATATGCAATATATTATCATATATGGTGTCATACATATCCATATATGAACTTATCCGTTGAATGTATTTACCAATATATGCTTCCATACATTACATATATGTTCATATATGCCCATACATGGAACCATATATCCTAATACATGAAACCATATATGACAATATATGAACTTTTTCACTTGGGTTGCTACTTTATTTCTCTGTGTGTAGACTTTTACCCCAACAGTCTTAATAACTTTGAATTTAAAAACTCTTGTCTGTAAATTTAATATTTTATTTTATTGTCAAAATTGATTAAAAAGTTTTTAAGATTTAATTAAGCTTTCCGGCTAAAAATTTTCATATATGAAACCATATATTGGCGCATTTACCGTTACTGACAAGAAAATATAATCACCTTACTATAAGCTTTATTTTTAAAGCGAGATCAGACTTAATCGAACTAAATGGAACAAGGTTTACACAACCTCGTACCTGCTCCCTATGTAATCTAAACGAAGTTGAAAATATTATAAATTTTATTGGGAAATGTCCTATGCTTCGGCACTTAATATATAAACACTTTTAAACAATGCTAAACAGTACTTTAATGAAATATATCGTTATATTATAAATGCGATAGGTTATTGAAAAGATCTCATTTTTGAATTCAATTACTAAATATGTAATATGAAACACTGTCTAGAACTAAGCTTATAATTTCTTTTTCCGACTGACGACATTAAGTAATAGTCGTATGTTCTAATTTCAATTATGTTCTTGAACAATTTTGTAATTTAAAATGAATTTGGAAATAAAGAACAATTACCTAAACTAATCACCTTTTGGTAACACAATTTAACGTAAAAAACACAACACATTTGGTAGGAAAATTTATATTATGAATCCTTGGTTTCAAAGTAAATTAAAGATACAGAAATTAGTCTATCTAAGGCAAAGATTATGTAATATTTCGTACAATTTCCATACTGAACCTTATTTCTTTGTCTTTAAAAAAAAAAAGAAGTTTATTGAAGAGCTTATTGTAAAAACATGATAAGCCACATTTTATTTTTAGTTTGTTTTCGCATTCTAAAGGTTAAAACATGCAAACAATATGAATTTAGAAGGACGTTTATACTCCAGGTACTTGTAATAAGTGTTTAAGCAAGACTTCTATCAAATATTAATAAATTAAAGTCTAGAAAACAGCGAAAACCCATGAAACAATATATGTGGCTTATCAAGGTTTTACAATAAGCCCTTAAATTTTATACTTTGCTACTAATTTTCTTAAACAAATTTGTTGTATTTTTTTTAATGTTAGATTGTGCTAAAAAAAGGTGACCTTATTTTTTGTCCGTAACTGTATGAATGCATAAACGGTACCATACATATTCTGCTCCGTAAATTAAGGATACATGGGCATATGTACTCTTATAGGGACACATGCATATTCATATAAGCTCTTATAAAAATTCGTATATAAAACAATATTTTTTGTAATTTTTTAACAAAACATACGAGTGGTATTCACAATCTGCTGGTAAAAATCTGCCTTTAAATCAAATTTAAAATACATGCCAATTGTTCATAATTTTTATTCTTTCTAACATTTAGTTTAATAAAAGACAAACAAATGCGGTATTTACGAGTCTCAGTAAAATATTACCCTGTATGGTATTGTAGTATAAGATTGCTTCTATTTGAAACTGGAACAATTAACATATATTTTCCTGTTTACCAGACTGATTATGAATACAGCTCATGTGCTTTGTTTAAAAATAACAAAAAATACTTTTTTATTTTTAATCCACTATTAAATACAAACAATACTATTGTATATATATGAGAATATACTTAAATAAACCCTCAATTTACGGATCCGAGTATATATGGAACCATATATGTTTACATGTATGCGCCAATATTTGGTTTTATATATGAACATGTATGAACATTTTTAGCCGGGGTTATAAAAATCGTTAAAGTTGAAAACATTTAATTTGAATTTTACCCATAATTTGTATGTGAAGTACTAGACGTATGAGCAATAATATTGTAAATGTAACTCATACGTTTAGGTGTGCAGCACAATGAGATGAGCATCATAATAAATGTCTCTCATACGCAATGGAGGGCAATATTGAATTTAGTTTTAACTCTCATTTATACTAATGCAACAAAAACTAGTAGTTTTAAAAACCTTCTGGTTTTGATTAAACAATTTGCATAGAACTTGACAAGTACAAGCAGTTTTCAAAACTTACTAGTTTTGGTTGTTGTATAAATAAAGTAATAAAGACAATATTGGTTCACTCACAGAAATAACCATGTAAAAAATTGTAGAAAAAAGCAACTCAGAATAAGTTAAAATTAACGTTGCCGAAAAAACTGCTAACATTAGCAGATGGTTTTTGCTGTAAGATAACAACAAAAAAAAAATTAATCTGTTAAATATACAAAATTTTAGTTATATTCGAGTTAAATTTTAGTTGATTGAAAATAACAACTACAATAGTAATAAAAGTAGGTAAAGCAAGTAAAAGCAAGTTTTTTTCAATATTAGGAAATATTTTTAGATATTTAAATTTTGTGTAAATATTATAGAAAAAGAAACATTTTGTTACAAAATCTCAAAAATTGTCAAAATACAACGATTACATTAGTTTCCATATAGTTTTGATCCTCCAAATGTTTGTTTTTTTTTTTTTTCAATAAGATGACTACACTAATAGAAAAAAATTGGTTAACAATTTTGCTAAAACTATTGAAAATTAGTTAAAAATTATATAGCAGATAAAAACCGCTGAAAACTAGGAAGTCTTTTTTTTTGCTTAATATTAGTAGGAGAAGAATAGCAAAAATAAATCTTCTAGATCTGCAAATACTTAGTTACATTTGAGCTTAATTATAGTTAATTGAAAGTAACAATTAATCTGCTAAAATCAGGAAAAAAAACTGTAAAAAAATCATAAAAAAACTGTTTAAATTTTTAAGTTATTTTAATTTCAATGAAAATCTGCGCTTTTAAAATCAGAAATATACTAAACATGTCTGTTGATTTCAGAAAATATACTGCTATATAATTAGAGGTACATATCAAAAACTTTGCTGATATTAAATTTTTTCTTAATTTTTTTTATTAATTAATATTCATATACTTACAAATTATTTACTATTACCCTAAACGAGCACTAGGTACTATGGCTTTTGGTGCGTTGTAGCGAAAACAGACCAATACCTCTGGTGGGAATCGAAACCCACGACCCCCGCACTGATAAGCCAGCACTTTACCAACTAGCCTACCGGGGGCGCACTTGCTGTTTCAAATCCAAAATATTTAATAAAAGTTTTAGCTAACTTTATTAAACTAAAATTAAACTTTAATATAACTCAAATTTCGTAAGTTAACATATTTGTTTTGCTGTTCTTATTTCATTAACAAATATTTCAATGCTGATGCTTTAACGTATCACCTACATTTAAGGTCCGATAGTTTTGGTTAGGAGCGATAAAAAAATAGCGTAGTAAAAAGCATGTAATTTAAGGTCTTAACTATACCAAGTATGAAAAAAATATAAAAAACTGTTGCACCATCATTAATTAAAAAAATTAAATTTTTGACATTTTTTTATAAAACTTTTTAAATTTTTATAATATATAGAAATAAGAACGGGGATTATAAAGGCTATTTGCTAGTTTGGATATGGATGTGTGGTAATTTTTTTTTGATTTGGAAGATGACAAAGCCAATTGTGACAATATTTTGTTGTTGTTTTTGTTTTTTCTTTGATATTTTAAATTTTGAATCTCACTCCTAGACGAGGACAAGAAATTCTCATTGAGTTTGTGATTTAACATAACAAATATCTCTAGAAATTCGAAATAACAAAGTCCCTGAATATGTTAAAAATTACTCAAAATTTTTTTAAGTGAAAAATTTCCTACTTTCTTCCAATAAAACAAAAATTAAAAATAAGAAAGCACCTTTATTTAAAAAAAACTCTGAAAACTCGTGAAAGTCCGATAAATGAAATTATATATTACAGTTTGATAAATATTTGGTGTAGCAATAAGTAGAATTATAATTTAAAATTTTAAGTTGCGAATGCCACCGCAATGAATTCAATAAGTGTACAAAAACTTCAGAAAAAGCTTATTGAGACACCGTTAAATCTTTCACGAAAAATCGTCAAAAAATTCCCAAAGGATTGATAATTGGTATAAAATGGGTTGATACTAAGCAAAAAAAAAAAAAAAAAAAAAATAGCTAATTTTTGGCAGTTTTTGTGAAACGTAATTTTTAACTTGTTTTACTTGCAATTTTCTGATATTTTTCCTAGTCGATTTCTATGAGTTTTTCTACACTGTATGTGCTATGTTTTCTTCCATTATTTTAAATTGTCTTATATGAATTTTGAATTAAAAAACAATTATACAACAAATTTAACACACTAAATTTAGTAGATATAAACTACATGAATAACAAACATTTTAAATATTTAAATTATGTATTATTTCTTTAATGCCCTTAGCAATAGTTCTTTCTATAAAATATTTTCCAATGTTATCAATAAACTTGATTCTTTGTTATTTGATGACTCCATCGTTACACATTCTTAACCCTTTAAAAGACGAATTTTTATATATGTCCCATTTTTACTTTTTGCTATTTTAGAAAATGTTGCAGGATGATTTTAACAAAACTTGTTGAGATCGACACTAGAGAGATGTAGCTTTGTAACGATAGCCTGATTAGTCTCAAACCCTTACAAGGTCAACCCAAAGTCAAAATTTTTTTTTTTGTTTTTAAATTAGTAATCATAGAATTACAAATTATATACCCTAACCGAGCACTAGCTACTATGGCCTTTGACGCGTTGTATCGAAAACAGACCAAGAATCGAACCCATGACCCATGCACTGATAAGCTAGCACGCTACCAACTAGTCTACCGGGGCGCACATAAAGTCAAAATTTATTATATTGTTTGTTTTATTATGTTTTATTATATTTATATTTTATATTTGTTATGATTATGATTATTATTTTATATTAATAATATTTAATATTAACCAAAGTTTCGTCCAAAAAGCTTCAGCGGTTTAAGTTCGCTCGTCAAAGGGTTAAGTGTATATGCATGCCGGTAGCTGTTAACTTAAGAATGATTTTTATAAATTTTCCAACTTCTTACAACATTTTTTATTTAAATTGCTTGAAATAGTTTGTACTTAAAACGGGTGGGTGGTTATTGGTAGGCAGACGAAGATGTATATTTAATATATAAATGCTTTCTTGTGGAGAATCGCAAAATGTTGTTTAGTATAATAATAAAAAAAAATGTGTTAAAAATGTGTACAATGCACTTGGGTAAATGTAAAGTTGTCAAACAGAAAACAGTATTAAATCTGTTCCATGGAGATCAATACTATACACACACACACATGTATCATTTTGATTAAGGTGAAAATATTAATGATAGTCATACCCCAGTAAAAGCGATCATTTCATATTTAATATAATAAAAAAAAAAAAATCATATTTAATATTATATAAAATCATATAACTTTATAATATCAAAATATAGATATATGTGATCATATATAATTTTATCTTGGATTTTGTTTTTTGAAAATTTTAGTTATGGTCCCACACATATTAATACCTAAATATATATCGACTGATATTAGATATAGATGTTCCATATATTATAACATATAGTGTATATTAATTAGTATGATTTCATATATAATTTTATATCGCTTAATACACTGTTACGTTTAGCAATATATAGTATTATATTAAAAGTTTGTTTTACATCGAATCAGAAGTGCTCAATTTTGTAGAAATTTAAGAAGCATTAATTTTTATTGTTGTTTTTGTTTTTTCTTTGATATTTCAAATGCTAAATCACAATTCTAGACGAACAGTAAAAAATTGTCAGTCTAAATTTAATTTTCGATCGAATTCACACATTTTGATGTCATTATTACACAGTGTTTCAATTTTAAACAACATTGAATTTCAAAAATTTAAACTTTCGGTTTATGAACCTTTTATTCGAATTTTTAATTTTGATCGAAAATGAAATTCATCACATATTAGATTGAGTTTGCGATTTAACCTAACAAATATCTCCGTATAGGGATTTTCCTGCAACAAATTATTTCTCATAATTATTAAAATATACAATTTGTGTTAACCCGAACAAAATAAATTTGAAATTGCGGTTTATTTAATATAAAGCTCTCCATCGAACTTCAGTTCATCACAAAATTGTACCATTCTTTGATTAACTCTTTACTACTCATTTACACATTTTTATGTACTCATTTTTGATGCAATAAAAAAATTAACATTGATTATTAATAGGTTTTTGTTAAAGTTCTGCCTATTATATAGCTCTAGATTTTCTAAAACTTCGGGTTCTGCTGAGATCTTTAGCCAGATCGAAATACTAGTATCAACCTAGCTATTATGTTTGATTTGCTTTATTTTTGTAAATATACGGAGGTTGAAAGCTCGTTATAAAATTGAAAATAACATAGAAATAATCTCGATGTATATAAAAACAAAAAACTAATATAACTGTAAAAAATATTACTTGAGCCAGAGTACACACTAAAAATTTTTTATATAAATAGAACATTTTTGGTCTTCAAAGTTTAGTAACGTCATGATGCTTGTTAGGAAAAGACCTAACCACGTGGTTGATTACTAAGAAGACAAGAATGGAGCAACATTGATTATTAATAGGTTTTTTGTTAAAGTTCTGCCTATTATATAGCTCTAACTTTTCTAAAACTTCGGGTTCTGATGAGATCTTTAGCCAGATCGAAATACTAGTATCAACCTAGCTAATATGTTTGATTTGCTTTATTTTTGTAAATATACGGAGGTTGAAAGCTCGTTATAAATTGAAAATAACATAAAAATAATCTCGATGTATATAAAAACAAAAAACTAATATAACTGTAAAAAATATTACTTGAGCAAGATTACACACTAAAAATTTTTTATATAAATAGAACATTTTTGGCCTTCAAAGTTTAGTAACGTCATGATGCTTGTTAGGAGAAGACCTAACCACGTGGTTGATTACTAAGAAGACAAGAATGGAGCAACATTGATTATTAATAGGTTTTTTGTTAAAGTTCTGCCTATTATATAGGCTCTAGCTTTTCTAAAACTTCGGGTTCTGAGGAGATCTTTAGCCAGATCGAAATACTAGTATCAACCTAGCTAATATGTTTGATTTGCTTTATTGTTGTAAATACACGGAGGTTGAAAGCTCGTTATAAATTGAAAATAACATAAAAATAATCTCGATGTATATAAAAACAAAAAACTAATATAACTGTAAAAAATATTACTTGAGCCAGAGTACACACTAAAAATTTTTTATATAAATAGAACATTTTTGGCCTTCAAAGTTTAGTAACGTCATGATGCTTGTTAGGAGAAGACCTAACCACGTGGTTGATTACTAAGAAGACAAGAATGGAGCAACATTGATTATTAATAGGTTTTTTGTTAAAGTTCTTCCTATTATATAGGCTCGAGCTTTTCTAAAACTTCGGGTTCTGATGAGATCTTTAGCCAGATCGAAATACTAATATCAACCTAGCTAATATGTTTGATTTGCTTTATTTTTGTAAATATACGGTGGTTGAAAGCTCGTTATAAATTGAAAATAACATAAAAATAATCTCGATGTATATAAAAACAAAAACCTAATATAACTGTAAAAAATTTTGATTTGACCTCATGTCATACGATTTTTTTTTTATATTGTAAACAGGTTGACTTTGTGGCTCAATATAGACAATGCCGTTTTTAGATTTACCTTATTATCGATTTACGCAAAAAGAAAATTTTTGATATCTTAATGGCTCTCAATCAGGATGTCCCTTAAAAACTGAAACTTGAAAGACTTTAAAAATAGATGTACGATCGGGAGATAAAGATCGTCCAGTATCAAAGATTTTTAAACAAGTTCCAAGTTTTGTGATTTTGCATTCATTTGTTTAAATTGGGAACCTACAAATTTTAAGTGAATATACAGATGTACTTAGAAGTTATAAAAAATACCATACAGGATTAACAACATTGTCTCAATATGAACAAATATGGATGGATTTTTATGAAATTTGGCAAAAACATAATATTTAGTAGTATTAGCAAAATTTTTAAGTTTAATCAATATATGTTGAAGTTTAGGTGCGTTTTCGCTCAATTTCGCGTTTTTCGAAAAACAAATACCACCATATCTTCTTAGGTAAAATCACATAAAGGTAAGTTTTGGACTGTAGTTATATTTTGTTAAGAGGAATAATTTATGCCTAAACCTATTAATTTGTATGGATTAGTTTTTGAGATTCTCTCTAAATCTGTTTTGACCCATATTGCCTAAAATAGGTAGCGAAAAATATGTTGGTTGAAGAACATATTCTTTAATTTGCGTGCCGCACAAATAGGATAAATTTCATTTTAAACAGCTTAGATCGGTTTGAGCATTAAGAGACATTTTTCCTATTTTTAGCTCCACTTTTTACAAAATTTTAATTGGAAATTCGGTAGGACACTAATGCTACTTTTAATCAAGCAATGATAAAATTTTGTGGTGAAATGACATTACATTGTATTTAGCCACATAAAATTATATACGAAATCATATAAATTAATATATACTATATTTATTAATATATGATTCATATACGGTAATATCCATCGCTATATATTTAGATATTAATGCGAGTATTTCGAAAATTTTCGAAAAACCAAATCCAAACAAATATTATATATGATCATATGCGCATCACATATATTCATATTAAGCTATATATAGCTTATGGCGGGTCGATTTAAAAATCGCTCAACGTTCAAGGAAAGTCGTATTCTAGGGATCAAATAAGAAACTTTGCCGAAGGAACTATAACTCTAAAACGAAATCTGATGTCCCGACTTTTGACCCAAAGGGTCAAATTTTGAAATAAGCCTACTTTGATATTTCAGCAAGTAGGAGGAACCTCTCCAAGATTATTGGAGCTTCTTCTTTAGACAATTTCAGCAAAAAATGTTGCTGCAAAATAGTATACTTGATTTCCAAGACGTTTTACTAACTTATTTTTTGAGTGTTAACTACGAATAAATGGGAGAATTGAGGAGAGAAAAAAAAACTGTCATAGCCAGGCCTGCTATATTTGCCGATTTATCGTCATTTTGGGGATTTTTTTTTTTTATCAAAGTGCAAATGTGGAAAGAATTTTCAGTCAAGTCAACCTATACAAATCAAAGTTTCGATGTTCTCTGGAAAATTAATCTTTACAGGCAATTCCTATTTTCTAAAAATTATTTTAAATTTAATAATTCAAACTGTTTTGATGCTGATATGAAAAATATTTGATAAAAATGTCAACTCAAATATGTATTTATAAAATATATTTTTTTTTTTAAATTAACTACAATTTATTTGGAAAACGTTTTTTTTTTATTTTTATAATTTTTTTATTTTTAAACATCAGTTAATGCTGAATTGTTTTGTTATTTTTTGTTAATAAAAATATGTTTTATTGGATTTAAATGGGTATTTTATTTGCCGATTTTTTGCCGATTTATTTAAATCAAAGTGCCGATAATGCCGATTTTTTTTTATAAATATGCCGATTTTTTGTCAAAATCATCTGGCACCCTTGGTCATAGCAACTGACAAGTAAGCGATTTTTTATGGTGCTCTGTTTTGTCATTGCAACAAATTTGAACAGCAAACATTTTTATTCCATTTTTGTTATCAACAGCCCTTTGCAAAGCAACAGTGTAACGCTTCCACTACACTCACAATATTTTAACCGTAACTGATTATAGTTTAATTGTTATTATCATTAAGGTTTCGGTTTTTAAGATATATACATTTAAACTTAAAAGAAATATTTTTTTTAACTTATTTTACCATTTATAAAAAAAAAGAACTGCACAGTAAAACTGTGTCTCTGTACCAGACATTATTTTCATTAAAAATTTTATTTTATTAAAAATTCTTTATTTTCAATGAAAATAAAAATTATTCAATGAAAATGAAATGATTCTTTATTTTCCTTAGACTAAAAAAAAATCTTTTAAAATAAAAATTATAGTAAAAGAAACTGATGCTTAAAAGAAAATCATTTACATTTACGGATTTCGGACTGTTTTAAATTTTTTATCTTATTTTAAAAATTAAAGAAAAATCTCTTATTTTTACTGATTTTGAGTACATATTTTATGGTTAAAATAAAGTAAATTGCTCTGTTTTTACAGATTTTATTCTGTTAATTTTTGAAACAGTTAAAACTTAATGAAAATACATTTGATTTAAGATAAAAGCAACTATATGTTTAGTGCGCTCAAAAAAAAGTATGAACTAAAATTAAGTTTACGCCTTACTAAAATGTACTTTCTAAAATGTTCCTTAAAATAAATAAAATTGCTTACTAATAAAGCAAATTTATTAGGTTTTAGTTCTTATTTATTTTACATGAACTTAAAAGTAATAAGTCATTTTCTTGAATCATGTTATTATTTTAGTAAAAAATCAAAAATTTTAAAAAGTTATTAAACTAAAATTTAAGAAATTTTAAATTTTATGCAAAAACTGAAACCAAATATTGCACCTTACTTAAATTTAGTCTAAAAATTGTAACTTCTTAAAATTAAGTATTATAATTACTTAAAAATTGTCTTTTAAAAGATTGCAATTTTTATACCTATAAAATTCTCATTTGGTTTATCGATCATATTATATAAGTGTTTTAGTTTTAACAAGTAAAAATTTGAAAAATATTTGTATTAGCGAAAACAATCTGAATAAAACTCAACGATTAATTAGAGTAAATTAATCGTTATCAATTGCCATAGAAATAAAAGGACAATGATTAATGATGATTAATAATTCAAGGGTTTTATTATATGGTATAAAAAATATGGTGCTAAAGACGGCTGATGAATTAATGACCAATGGAGGTCGTCCTTAGTCACGACGACACCTTGGTTTTGCCGTTCTACTTCCACTGAATTACGGTTCAGTGGCAAGTCGAACATAAAAATACATTATATAATTCACAATAGTTTTCGAATTACCGCGTTTACATTAGTAATAAGTAATATAAGTATAAGGTAAGTATAACAAGGTAAGTAAATAATGTAAATATACATAAGGTAAGTGTAACAATAATTAATTAATTCAATAAATACATGGCAAGAGTTTATAATAAAATTGTTGCAATTGTTATTCAAACGTAGTTTGGACACAATCTTCTTAAGAAATATATGAAATTACTTGACTGAGAGGTGGCAAACCTAAACACTTATATTTTTGAAAGTCCACACCTTTGTGGAATTACTAATTAATTAATAATATTATAAACAAATTAACAGACAAGCAACTTTTTTTGTGTGTGTTTTTTTTTTAATATACGTACTTAATACGAGTATAACTTTTGAACTAAAAATAAGTTAATTTTGCATTAGCACAAGTTCGAGCGTATTGAAATTTAAGAAAAATAAACTTGATTTTCAGATATTTTTCCCAGATTTAAGCAAAATTTCTACTTAATTTAAAGTAAAAACTATACTAAATTTTAGTAAGGTTTTATAAAATTTAAGACAAAATTTACAAAATCTTAATACAAATTTACCTAAATGAAGTAAATAGCTTTCTTTTGTTTTTAAGAAAACTGTACACTTGATTTGAGTTAAATTATCTGTGGATCCAAATCATTCCCGAATTTCTTAAAATTTATTTGAAATTACATAATAAAAAATTAAAGTGTACATATTCTTTTGTTTTAACTACAAAATATTGTGAGTGTACATAAAACAGAAAATGATGATGAAATATCCTTCATCAGTTCCAGTGGTTGTTGAAGGATGGTTGACAATAATATAATGCTGCTGGTTGAAGGAGATAGCGGTTTGACACTATACCATACAAAACAAAAGTAAGTTAAGATAGACTAAAAAAATGTAATAAATATTGCAGAAACTTTATAGATGCAAAAAAATTAAAATCCGCAGAAACTCAAAAAAAAAAACACAACGTAAAGAATGAAACAAACAAAAAAAAATTGCTCTTTATTAAAAAGTTAAAGAAAAAAAAAATATTTTTACAATAATGTTTAAATAAATTTGTGACTTAATTTTTATTTAAATTTTTTTGATATGGTCTGTTTTTTGAACCAGGCTGATTAATCAGTTTAATTTTGTTTGTTTTATTTGTAATTTCAAAGTAGCAATAAAAATGCTGTCAAAATATTCTAGTTTTATATTATTTCATCATTCGTTTCGCTCTTTCGAGAAATGAAAAATTTGTATAGAAAAATGTTAAGTGAATTCAGAGATTCAAAGCTCTTCTGTAATGTTTAATTGAGAGCGAAACTGAGCACAACAACCCAGTAAAATAGTAAAATCCAAATTACTGCTTGCAGAACAGCTTATACTGTATTATAACAGTTTCTAATTTCGGTTCAGCAACTGGCTCTTTTTATGTAAAGTTTGTCCATTTGCAATAGGTTTTTTACCTCCAAACAAGTACAGGTTGCTTTAGAACCGGTTATAGAACCAGTTATAGAACTGGTTGTGGGACTGTGACACCTTACATTTGACTCCCTGGCACCTGTTATACACTCAAAAAAATAAGTTAGTAGAAAAGTTAGTAAAACGTCTTGTAAATCAGGTATACTATTTTTTAGCAAATATTTTTGCTAAAATCGTGTTTTCAGCTAAAATTTTTGTTATACTTATTCAGCACTTAACTGTTTTATACTAATGCTTTACTAATATACTAATGTTTTACTAATTAATTTTGCTAAAAAAAATTGTGCTGATAAGCAGATGTCGCGGCATGTCAAGATGTAGTAGAGAAGAGGAAAATGATATTAAAAAGTACAACTCTAACAAGACAAGTAAAAAAATCAACCATGAAAAAACATATACAGACATGTAGACAGAGTAAAGAGAAAGACAAAAACACACATCTTAGGTAGATTTGTATGGTTTCTTTTTCTTATTGCAAAAAAGGGTTGTTTTTTTCGTTTCGTTTGTTTTGTTTATTTTGTCGTTTCGTTTCTAGAATTATCTTCGGCAGTTTCGTCATAGCATCATTAAGACTACCATTGATGTAAGTAGTTGAAAGAAAATTTTTGTTATGTTATATATATTTATTTCTATATATTTTCAGATATTAAATTAATTCATGTCGTCAATGTGGGAAAATTAAAATTGTTATATTTCGTTATTATAGTAAATTATTTTTAAAAGAATCACAAAAATATGTTTTATGATTTTCAGCAAATAAATTAACTAAATTACAATTTTTCTACAAATTTTTTGCGTTTTTTTCAGTCTACTAAAATTCAGCAAAAAATTTATTAATTTTTACCAACGCTTTTTTATTTCTAATCTACTAAGTGTTAGCAAAACTTTTGCTGAATCTACAAATTTTGTTGCTAAAAATCAGCTCGCCGATTTTCAGCAAAAGATTTTGCTGACATTAGCAACTTTTTTGCTAGCATCCTCCTGACTAAAATTTTGCTGACTCAGCAAAATTTTTTGCTGACTTTACAAACTTTTTTTTGTGAGTGTAGAACCGGTTCCTTGTAACCGGTGGTAAAAGAAGTTGTTCTAGAACAGGTTCAGAGGTAATCTGTTCTAAAAATCTTGGTGGGAAGTGTTGCAACGAGTTAAAGCAAAAAGCGCTAGTTATATCTTTATATTAAATTATATACTTCGATAAATCCTTTTCGAACTATTAGAGGGGAGTCCCCTGAGTGCGAAAGTACATTTGGAAGTGTCAGATTGGCTCCAGTTTTTGAGAAATCGGTATATATCCATTTTTCATGGATATAGCTAAGTCTGCGCTATTTAAAAAAATTTTATTCGATTGTATTAGTTTTTTTTGCCTTCTTAGCTTTCTTTTACGGAATGTTTTGACTTTTTTTTAAATTTCACGTAATTTAAACCATTAATGTCGATCAAAAGTAACGATTTTTGACCATTTTTGGTTTTTTGGAAACAATTTAATATTTTATATTTTGACTTTGATGTCCCTCTCAACAAAATATTTTAATGCCACATTTACACCTAACCAAAAACAGAATACTTTTGAAAACATGTCGTATTTTCTTATAAAATTTCTTACTTGTTATAATAAAAACTAAAAGATTTAAAAAAAAAATACTTTTCTTGTAAAGTAAATGGATCTTGATGTGCATATAGTTTTGTAGTTTAGTGCACAAGGTTTTAAGAATCTAAAAAGAAAACAGATTTCACTTTTCGATCGTATCGTTACAGAAACGAGTAGTACTGTAGCGTAGTAGCCTTCTACCCTCTGAAGAAATTACTGTTGATAATCCCAAGAAAATTTAATTTATAAGCGTCATAATAAATAAACAAAATATCATATAATGGCCACCTTCGCAAAAGCTAGTGCTACAATTATAATGAAAGTGAAATATCAAGAAATTAAACACCAAAAATGTACTGCAGAAATTGTAAATTTCCATTTCAATACACTACTCAACGGCAAAAAAACATGTCTTTTTTAAAAGACATACAGTCAGGGAACTTCTGCTGTAAATATTTGTAGTTATTTGAATTGTAATACAGTAATCTTTATTTTTAAGTGAAAAAAAAACAGTCATTTGTAGAAGAAATTTAATTTTTGACTATATATGTAGTTTATTTAAAATAACAAACCAAATCAAATTACTGTATTATGATTATACATTCATTTGATACTGTAGTTTTTTTTATTAAAAAAAAAAAATAAACAAATAAATGTTTGATTATTGTTTACTACAATTGTGTAAAAACAGTAAAAAACAAATTTCAATGTTAGTTGAATTTACTGAAATGTAAGTCGTCCTTCCTTCTACCTACATAGTATTCTTAGTGTATATACGATAAATCTAAATGTGGCAAACAATATTGTGTTTCATTGGCAGTTTTTTAATTATATGGCTGGTTTTTATATTTACATCATTCACTTAATTTTTACGTATATTTGCTTAATTTTCCCCAATATCTTGAATTTGTTTTCCAATATAAATCTACACTCAAATAAAAAAGTTAGTAAAGTCAGCAAAAAATTTTGCTGAGTCAGCAAAATTTTAGTAAGGAGGGCGCTTGCAAAAAAATTGCTAATGTCAGCAAAATCTTTGCTAACACTTAGTAGATTAGAAATTAAAAAACCCTTGCTAAAAATTAATAAAATTTTTGCTGAATATTAGTAGACTGAAAAATTTGTAGAAAAATTATAATGTAGTTAATTTCTTTGCTGAAAATCATAAAACATATTTTTGTGATTCTTTCTAAAATAATTTACAATACGTTACAAAATATAAAAATGTTCATACTCCCAAATTGACGATATGAATTAATGTAATATCTATAAACAATAGAAATAATTATATATAACATAAACGAAATTACCTTTGAACTACTTACATTAATTATTGTCTAAATAATGCTATCTTTTAAAGGAACGCAAATGTCGAAGAGAATTATAGAAACGAAACGAAAAATAACAAAATATAACATATACAACCCTTTTTTGCAATAAGAAAAAGGAAACAGAAAAAGCTACATAAGATGTATGTCTTCGCTTTCTGTCTACCTATTGCATATTTGTTTGCAATTTGACCACACAAGATTATTAATATATATAAACATTTAGTTTACAAATACACATTTAATTTTTTTATTTAGTCTTTTATTTATTTTGTCTTTTATTTAATTAATAGACAATTACTTTCACAAGCCAGTGACGACGCAAAATTTAAGTTGTTTTAATCCACAATTTTGTTTTATGTATGAAAAACAGATACAAAAATCTTCCATGGTTGATTTTTTTATATTATGTCTTACTAGAGTTGTACTTTTTAGTATAATTTTCCACGTCACCACTACATCGTGACATGCCTCGACATCTAATTCATTCGGAGTATATCTTTCAGTCTGGTTGTCATTCACACTATTGATGTGCTAATCAACACAATTTTTTAGCAAAATAAATTAGTAAAACATTAGTAAAATATTAGTAAAACATTAGTTCAAAACAGTTAAGTGCTGAATAAGTATAACTAAATATTTAGTTTGAAACATAATTTTAGCAAAAAAATTTGCTGAAAAATAGTATACCTGATTGACTAGATGTTTTATTAACTTTTCTACTAACTTCTTTTTTTGAGTGTACACAAAATTATCTTTAGTTTTTGTACAATCATGTTGGTGTTTATACTAGGATATTTTACTGGTATTGTACCATTTTAGTTTTATCCTTATACATTTAATGTATGCAAAAAAGTTATCATAAACTAGACATTCCGATGAATAAGTTGTTGTGCTAAAATTGAAAATTTCGTGAAATATTTAGGAAATACATATTTTCTAATGGATTCAGTTAGTTTCTAATAGATATCAGTCTAAACAATTTCTTAATCTTTATAATTTTTGAAATATTGCGGTTTTTACGATACTAACAATATTTTTTTTATATAAAAATATTCTTTTTTTTTTAAATATTTCATGATATTTTCAATAGATTTGCAGTTTTAATTCAAAAACAAGTTCAGTTGAATGTACAGTTTACGCATAGTGATAAAATTTAGAAACTGTTTAGTGTAAATAAAATTATTAAGGACAAAACTAAACATGTAAAATGTTAAAATTCATTGCAATAAAGGTAAGACATCCTAAAACAAACACTGGCATGATTATACTCTAATGAATGGAACTTTTTTGTGTTGGCTTATACCCGTAATAAATTGTTCATTATTTTATGGTTAAATATTAAAAAGTTTAAAATTACAATATACGAAAAAATAAGAACCAGCGATATCGCAAACTAAAACCAGCGATATCTCAAAATATTAATATAAGGTTAATTCGTAAGAAAAGAGGCATTTTTTTGTGAATTTTTTGTGACGAAAGAGTTAAAAATCTCTTTATTAAAACTAATATGATATTAAAGCATGACATTTGAAGAATGTTGTATAAAATTTTCACGAAGAAAGTGGCAATGGCAGCAATTATTCGGACGTGTCTCAAAAAAAGTAGAATTGCGGTGCCCCTCATAACTTTAATACAACTCTCATATATGGGCAGGGGCTCCACTGTCTATTCTGAAGCTTCTGGACCGTGTTCAGGGGAGGGCGGTGAAGCTTATCAATGACAGTAGTGTATCCAACTCTATTGATTCATTGGAGCATCGTCGGAATGTGGGTTGTGTGACACTTTTCTATCGATATTACCATGGGAGATGCTCATCTGATATAAGTGAACTTATTCCACGAGCCCGAGTTTTTATTCGTAATACTCGCGTATCTAGTAGAGCACATCCGTTTGTAGTTGATTGTCCTGTGTTTCGCACAACGCATTACAGATAAAATTCGTTTTTTAGTCGAACGATTCGTATGTGGAACAAACTTCCCGCAGAAGTCTTCCCTGTTACTTACAATTTAGAAAAATTTAAATCAAATATCCACAAACACTACTCCCTCTTTCCTCCTTCCCATACCTTATTTTCCTGATCAATACAATGCACTGCATGAGTATTGGGTTAAATTATAAAAAAAAAAAAAAAAATATGGAGTCAGTTGATCGCGCCCAGTCATGAGCACTTGATACTCATAACTTCGTCAATTTTGCTTCAATCGACTTGAAATTTTAACACAATATTCTTAACATATTAAGCATTTATTTAAAAAAAAAAATGCGAAATATGCAAAAAAAAAAAAAAAAATTAAATACTTTAACCCCCCTTAATGACGAATAAAAACATTTTTATACATATTTTAAAAACATTTTCGGATGGAATGTGTATATTAAAGTACTGTAATTTTTTGATCTTGCCAATGCATCAATCCATTATTAATTTCGTATGCCATCAATCATTTTGGTTTGCTTTTGTATATCTTGTCGTTTGTAAAGGAAGTTTCATACATTAATATTTCTGGGAATGGTGGTGTTGCTGTTTATCTTACTACAATGTTCTTCTTTCATTTCCGTTGAAAGTAATGAATCATTTGAATATGAAGTTATGTTGGTACAGTTCAGTGGTAAATGTGAATATGGCTGGTTTTCTCATTGTCGTCTCTATTTTTGTGGATGTTAGTGTAAGACATAATTCACACAATATGACATCGTTAAATACTTGTCCGTTAATAATTTAAAAATAATTATATATAGAAGACTTGTGTGCCATAAGTTGTATTTAATTAAGATTTGAAGTTGTATTTAATTAAAAGTTAATTGAATTTAGCTTTTTTATTGCTTTAACAAAATATAATTGAATACTCCTAACATAAAATTTTATCACAATTATCTTGTTAATTATATCATAAATATCATTTTCCCCAATCTCATTTAATGTTTTTACATTATTTTGGACAGGCTATAAAATGTTGTTAAAACAACCATTATCAAATATGAAATCTATTCAACCACAATTACATCTGCTGCTTAATGCAATTTGTTTTTCACCATTTACACAGGACATTCTTTATACGTTTTCACCTACAATGTGTTACAAATACTATTCCCATGTGAAAATGAAATCATATAAGTTCGGAGCCGAAAATTGAAGGTATGTGGCCATAAATGGCTCATATATGACCATATATTTTCGTTCATATATCGCTCATTTACTGCAAGAGTGACATAACCTAAAAAAATACGATTTTGCAGAAAACGAGTTTAAAGTTTTCAATCCATGTCTGCCTCGCTCGACCCTTTCTCTATTTATTTGGTCACGTTTTTTACAAGTAGGGGTTTTTAATGTATTTTTTATGAGTGAGTGTTGCGTGCGAATTTACTAATTATCGAGAGACCCAAGAGTAGCACAGTTTCTCTATTAAGTATACACTCTTTGCACCCACTTTAAAGAAAAAATAAAATATATTATCCTCTATCTCAAAAAGTAAACATGATATTAATGTGAAATATTTACACAATATAAAGCATGACATAACTAATAAATCTGCATCATGCTCATATTTAGAATATTTTTCATATTTGTATTTATTTGATTTTATAGTCTGTCTCTAAGGTCCGATTAAATTAAAAACCATTTAATGATTTTTATTGTTTTTGTTGTTTTGGCCAAACTTCTTTGTACTTTAAATGTTTTATTAATTAAGCTAATAAGGCCTAAATTTTCTTTGTAATTAAAACGCAATTTTGATTACAATTTCACCCGACGTTTCGTCGATTTTATTTCGACTTTTTCTAGGGTTTGTCTATCTAAAAAATAAAAATATATTAACACAACATTAATACAAATATTATATCACTAAAACCATTAAGGACTTACAAAGTGTACGTTTTTACATTAATTTATAAATTAATTTACAATTAACATGTAACATAAAACATAAAAGCACAGACTTAACATTTTAAACACATCCTAATTTTATTATCACAGCTTATTAATTGCAACTCTATAGCATCCATTTATTTTATCGGTGTCTTCTTTGAAATTTAAAGTTCTGTGTATATGTTGTTGTATATGTAAACTTTCTTTTGTGTATCTCTTCCATTCGTTATTTTCCTTATCCACTATTTTGACATTTTCAAAGTCAGCTGTGTGACCTGTTTGAAGTATATGTTGTGATAATGCTGTTGATTCCTTTCCCTTTATTATGTCTGATTGATGTTCACCCATTCTTGTGCATAGTGCTCTCTTTGTTGTTCCAATGAAGATCATATCACAGTTCTGTTCGTTATTACCTTACATGTTAGGTTAGGTCGAAAAGAGGATTCGGAGAAGGGAATACTTCCCTAAACCGACTCAAGTCCCTGAGGACTTACACGTAAGCCAGAATGTCGGCTTGTTGTGCGCTCTAAACAATCAGTTCTATGTCCTATGTCACCTTACTATCCCAGGAACTCCGTCGCACTGACGAAACTCCTCAACTTCTTCCATCCTATGCCCCTAAGATCCCACAATGTGGATATTGGGTCAGTGGATAGTATTTCGACCCGGATCCCGGCAAATGCCGGGCATTCACAGAGATAGTGTTCCAAGGTCTCCTCGTCTTCCCCACAGGCCCTGCACACTTCTGAGTCCGCCCTACCAATCGGTGGAGATGGGCCCTAAGTGTCGAGTGCCCCGATAGGATTTCCATCAAAAGACTCAGTTCCTTCTACTGAGATTCAGAATTTTCCTTGTCTTGTCCTTGTCCGGGTTGCCCCAGAGAATATTTGTAGTACTGCCAACACCCTCATTTTCCCAGATGGTCCTATGCATGGTGTCAGCCCAGTCCACCAGCTCCGCCTTGAGAGCTCGAAAAGGTTTAGCGTTCTCCAAAGTGACTAATTCCAGAGAAGATGCTCCCCTAGCCAAATCATTAGCCACTTCGTTCCCGCTATAACCACAGTTGTCCCGGCACCATATAATCTCAATGCGTCCCCGTGAAGAGAAATCGTTAATTTCTCCTTTACATCTGAGTATCGTCATTGATCCCACAGAGTCCGTAGATATATCCCGGATAGCCGCTTGGCTATCCGTAAAAATCACAATATCACCGGTCAAGCCCATGATATTCACCTGCTTAATGCACTCCGTAATCGCGGTGACCTCCGCCTGTAGTACGGTGTTATGGTCAGGAAGACGGAAGCATTTGCGTACATTCAAGTCAGCGTTACAGAAGCCCAGACCCGTTTTCCCATCCAGTTTTGATCCATCCGTGTAAAAGTGGATCACCGGTTGGTTCCTCAAGAAGGTCCCATTTAACCATGGTTGCCTGTCCGGGATTAACGTGTCACAGAGCGTCGTGACAGACCTCTCTGAAATCCTGTCGCAGTCCTATTCTGGGACGCAATACCCTGGCAATTGGTCCAAAATAGTATGGTGCCCGGTAATATGGCCATTATCGCATCATAGTCAATGCGGCCTCGTACTTCAGCTGTACCTCAATTGGGCGAATTGCCAGAATAGTTTCGACAGCCCTAGTAGATGTGGTTCTCATTGCGTCACTAATGCCCAAACAGCATAGGCGCTGTATCTTCTGCAATAGTCCCACATACGAGGCAAATCTCATCGATGTCCACCATACTACAGATGCGTACGTCAGAATAGGTCTGACAACGCTAATGTATAGCCAGTGTGTCATCCTGGGATTCAGACCCCATTTAGATCCTATTGCCCTTCTACAGACGGCCCGCGATATGTGGGCCCTCTTCACCCCTTTCCTCAATATGGTCCCTCCAGGATAGTTTCCTATCAAGAACAATTCCCAGATACTTGACCCTATCGGAGATGTGAACCGTTTTCCCAGGAAGATATGTTCATCAAAATCAATAATCTTCCTCTTTCTAGTAAAAAGGCATATTTCGGTTTTGTCCGGATTGACAGTTAGGCCCCTGGGCCTAGCCCAGTTGTACGCCAGTTCGAGTGCATAAGATGCCCTCCTACATAGATATCCAGGATTCTCCCCCTTAAAAGTATCGCCACATCGTCTGCGTAGCAGACAGGTTGGAAACCTTCACTGGATAGAATCCTCAAGAGACTATTAATCGTGGTCACCCATAGGAGTGGAAATAGGACCCCCCTGAGGAGTCCCACGGTTAACCCTGTCTCTGATCACTATGCCATTTGCCTCGCAATTTATCCACCTATTCCGTAACATATGACCGACCCAGGCTACAATGTCCCGGTGAATGTCAAACTGTTCTAGAGACTGGATAAGCACATTGGTCAAGACATTATTAAAAGCCCCCTCTATATCAATAAAAATTGCCAGAGTGAAGCAGTTCAGATCAAAAGATCTCTCCGCATGACAAACCACCTCGTGAAGAGCCGTTTCTACTGAACGCCCCTTCAAGTAGGCATGTTGTCTAAAACCTAAGTATTTCCCTAGGAATTTGACTCTTAACCATGTCATTTACTAACCTCTCCATGGTCTTGAGTAAAAAGGAAGTTAGGCTTATCGGCCGATAAGCCTTTGGGTTCGCATAACTCTCCTTTCCCGGTTTAGGTATGAAGACAACTTTTGCCTCCTGCCATAACCTTGGAGTGTACGCGAATTTTAGGCACGCAAGTTTGTTGTTGTTTGTTTATTGGTGTCTTAACGTTAGCAAATATTGCACTTAGTGTTTGTTGGGTTTATAAGCAAAGCTTATGTTGTTTTCTTTTATTGTCGTTTTTATATTTCTATTGTTATTTTCTATTATATCTATTTTATTGCTTAATAAAAATCAAAAAAAGCTTTTTATATAATCGGACATCAGAGCCAAACAACAAAAGTAAAACACCATTCCTTACAAAAATTGATTACTGTTTACTCCGGCCTTTATATTCCGCAACTTCGTGCGGCAATTTAATTTTATTTTTTAAATTACAAATAGAAAAAATAATTTCTTCTATTTTTTATTTTGACATAGATTTCAGACATATTTATTCTGTTTTGAAAAAAACAACAACAAACAAAATTTCTATTGAGATTTTTTAATATATTGTTCCCAGTACAACACAAGAACTTCGTGGTTAAGAAAACCGCGTAATAAAAAAAAAAGTAGGTACAGTAATTATGTGCATGATATCTGTATTAGTATATCATATGTAATCATGTAGCAAATTTGCAACAATTTTCTTTAATACATGATATCATACATTACCATATATGAACCTTTTGTTTGAATGTATGATCCCATATATGCTTCCATATATGGCATACATCTTCATTAGGCTGGGCGATTAGTATGGAAGGAAACAAATCTTAATGGGCGCTTCGCGTTTCTGATTCTTGGGATTGTACTGAGCAAAAAAGTCCACTAGACCATACGTCGACGGTGAAAATCGAGCTTCCACATTTTGAACTTATTTATTAGTTCTCTTAACTTCCCTGATGGCGTTTGTTTCCCCTTCTACCCTACACTCGTTCAAAAGCTAGAAGCAGATACATATTACCTTTATGAAGATAATTCGATTTGATAGTATGTTACATCAAAAAAATAAACTTTTAAACGAAAATCATCAAAAGGTAAAGGAAGGCATTGTATTTTTGTTTTTCAATATAACAAAATATGTACACTCATAGAAATAAACCTGTAAAAATTGCAGAAAAAACTACTAAAACTTAGTTAAAAATGATGTTGTAAAAAAAAAAAAAAAAAAACTGCTACAATTAACTAATATACTACAACAATACAACTAATATACATATGAGTTTGAGTCTCACTACATGAGAACTAATATACATATGAGTTTGAAGTTAACCATTAATCAAAAAATAAATTGAAAACTTGTTTGATGTGCAAGATCCACCAGAGGTGGATGTTTGATGTGCAAGATCCACCATAGTGCAAGATCCACTTCAAACTCATATGTATATTAGTTCTCATGTAGTGAGTAAACTAGTTCATATGTATGTTTGATGTTTGGCATGGGATTGTTACCGCTTTCAAAACGTGTTCTGATGATGGGAACCTAGAAAATTCCCGAAATAGATCTATCAACACATTCCTGAAAGGGTCAAATAATAAATTTGAAAATAAAAACTCTATAGATTATTTGTTAGGACAATATCCTAATGAAGAAATATAGAGTATGGCCTCGAACTTGAATAATTTTCATTTTCATTGCACAATTAAAGGTCGAAAAAAAACATAATTTTTATTTTTAATAAAAATTATAACAAACTTGTAAAAAAAAGGCAAAGTACCGCCTAGTTTACTTCCCCTGTTTTGTTTACAAACTAAGCAAAATATAAAAAGGAGAGAAAACCAAAAAAAGTGTATTGAATATCCACCAGAGGTGGACCTTACGCATCAAACAAGTTTTCAATTTATTTTTGATCATGGTTATAATCTTTACTTCAAAACTCATATGTATATTAGTTCTCATGTAGTGAGTAAACTAGTTCATATGAATGTTTGATGTTTGACATGGGATTGTTACCGCTTTCAAAAACGTGTTCTGATGATGGGAACCTAGAAAATTCCCGAAATAGATCTATCAACACTTCCTGAAAGGGTCAATATAAATTTTGAAAACAAAAAACTCTATAGATTTTTGTTAGGACAATATCCTAATGAAGAAATATAGAGTATGGCCTCGAACTTGAATAATTTTCATTTTCATTTCATAAAATTATTTAAATTTAAGAAAAAATTTTGTAAACTTTTCGAAAACAAATAAAGAAAAATCTAATCTAAAATCTAATCTAATCTAACATTTGAATTATCAGAATGTGTTGCGTTGGCCAGTATCTCCAAAATTAAGCGATATAGGTCAAAACGGACAACTCACGCGTATTTATACACCCTTATAATATAACTGGGATAGGTCCGGGAGAGATCCCGGGTGATCAATTTGTATAAAACAACCACAGGGTGAATTATTTATTTCTTTTTTCCCTTATTACCGTGGTAAGACAAATAACATACTCGGATAATCGAAAGTTAGTTCCTCGTTACATTTCACATGTTACAAACACCTATCGATCTCCGCTAATTTCCTATGTAAAGCATTTACACTCCACTTTTTTTTTTGTAAACAAATGCTTTTTTTTGCCCAATTGTAATTAGTTATTTTTGGAATCAGTGTGACTTAATTAGAATTAGTAAGACAAATGATAATGCTAGAAAATTTCATTATAATTAAATGGGACTGAAATTTTTTGGGATTAGCATTAGTGAACTAATGCTAATAAAATTTCAATGCTAATGAAAAAAAAACCGCAGCTATGGTATTGATAATGGATTTAACAAAACATTGGAAATATATATTGAAAATCAATATCACTGAAAATTTAAAAGTTTAAATGTTCATTAGTGCAGAAATTAAGTCTAGTCTTCATATAAGTACGGGCAAAATTTAAGAAAATTCAACAATGAGAACTAAATGCTGAAGCACTAAAAATTTAATTTTTCTAATACAGTTTTTTTTTTAATTTTCACAAACGCATATATAGGTACACAAAGCACACTTTAAACAAAAAAATATATTTTCTACTCCTGCTAAATTAAAAACTTTTTGGCTTAAATGAGTAACATTCAACAGAAGAAAAAAATTTTAACTTTGTCTCAAATCGGCTTTAATAAATTCTAATGTTCGTATAGCTCCACTTATATTTCATTCCATACAAAAGCAAAGACTAAGTGCAAAGTTAAGTATCTACACTCACAATATTTTAACAGTAACTGATTGTACTTTATTAGAGTTGTGCAGGTCGTGTACGACTTATTTTAATCGAACTAGTCTTTACTTTGA
>CM037854.1:51624018-51684322 GCA_021234595.1 Delia radicum
TCAATGTTGTTTAAAATTGAAACACTGTGTAATAATGACATCAAAATGTGTGAATTCGATCGAAAATTAAATTTAGACTGACAATTTTTTACTGTTCGTCTAGAATTGTGATTTAGCATTTGAAATATCAAAGAAAAAACAAAACAACAATAAAAATTAATGCTTCTTAAAGGTCTACAAAATTGAGCACTTCTGATTCGATGTAAAACAAACTTATAATATAATACTATATATTACTAAACGTAACAGTGTATTAAGCGATATAAAATTATATATGAAATCATACTAATTAATATACACTATATGTTAATATATGGAACATCTATATCTAATATAAGTCGATATATATTTAGGTATTAATATGTGTAGGACCATAAATAAAAATTTTCAAAAAACAAAATCCAAGATAAAATTATATATGATCACATATATCTATATTTTGATATTATAAAGTTATATGATTTTATATAATATTATATTAAATATGATTTTTTTTTTTTTTATATATTAAATATGAAATGATCGCTTTTACTGGGTGTATGACTATCATTAATATTTTCACCTTAATCAAATGATACATGTGTGTGTGTGTATAGTATTGATCTCCATGGAACAGATTTAATACTGTTTTCTGTTTGACAACTTTACATTTACCCAAGTGCATTGTACACATTTTTAACACATTTTTTTTTTATATTATACTAAACAAACATTTTGCGATTCTCTACAAGAAAGCATTTATATATTAAATATACATCTTCGTATGCCTTACCAATAACCATCCACCCGTTTTAAGTACAAACTATTTTAAGCAATTTAAATAAAAAATGTTGCAAGAAGTTGGAAAATTATAAAAATCATTCTTAACAGCTAACACTACCGGCATGCATATACACTTAACCCTTTGACGAGCGAACTTAAACCGCTGAAGCTTTTTGGACGAAACTTCGTGGATACTTAGGCGTATAACTAAAAATAAATTGTGTGCTGCTTTTGGCGTTTTACTGCTCCGCATATCGGCGAAATATAGTTTTAATGCTAAATCATTAATAGACTATAGCTCCAGAGTTAGTTAAGATTTGGTCTAAATTAAATTTTGTGTTAAATTAGGCCAAATCCAAAAATATTAACCATTTGGGTTAATATTAAATATTATTAATATAAAATAATAATCATAATAAATATAAAACATAATAAAACATAATAAAGCAAACAATATAATAAATTTTGACTTTATGTGCGCCCCGGTAGACTAGTTGGTAGCGTGCTAGCTTATCAGTGCATGGGTCATGGGTTCGATTCCCACCAGAGCACTGGTCTGTTTTCGATACAACGCGCCGAAGGCCATAGTAGCTAGTGCTTGGTTAGGGTATATAATTTGTAATTATATGATTACTAATTTAAAAACAAAAAAAAAAAATTGACTTTGGGTTGACCTTGTAAGGGTTTGAGACTAATCAGGCTATCGTTACAAAGCTACATCTCTCTAGTGTCGATCTCAACAAGTTTTGTTAAAATCATCCTGCAACATTTTCTAAAATAGCAAAAAGTAAACATGGGACATATATAAAAAATTCGTCTTTAAAGGGTTAAGAATGTGTAACGATGTAGTCAGCAAATAACAAAGAAATCAAGTTTATTGATAACATTGGAAAATATTTTATAGAAAGAACTATTTGCTAAGGGCATTAAAAGAAATAGTGCATAATATAAATATTTGAAATGTTTGTTATTCATGTTGTTTATATCTACTAAATTTAGTGTGTTAAATTTGTTGTATAATTGTTTTTTAATTCTAAATTCATAGAAGACGAGTTAAAATAATGTAAGAAAAAATAGCACATACGTGTAGAAACTCATACAAATCGACCAGAAAAAATAGCAGAAAATGCAAGTAAAAATAAATTAAAAATTACATTTCACAAAACTGCTAAAACTAGCAATTTTTTTTTGTTTGCTTAGTATCAACCCATTTTATACCAATTATCAATCCTTGGGGAATTTTTTGACGATTTTTCGTAAAGACTTAACGGTGTCTCAATAAGCTTTTTTCTGAAGTTTTTGTACACTTATTGAGTTCATTCGCAACTTAAACTTTTAAATTATAATTCTATTTATTGCTACACCCAAATATTTATCAAACTGTAATATATAATTTCATCTATCGGACTTTCACGAGTTTTCAGAGTTTTTTTTAATAAAGGTAATTTTATATTTTTAATTTGTGTTTTCTTGGAAGAAAGTAGGAATTTTTCACTTAAAAAAAAATCTGAGTAATTTTCAACATATTAAATTTATTACAAGTTCGCAAATTTCTTTATCATCTCTTTAGATTTTACATAAAATGTACACATTAAACAACAAATTTTTTCCAATTCAAAAAAAATACCACACATCCATATCCAAGTTAGCAAATAGCCTTTATAATCCCCGTTCTTATATATTACAAAAATTTAAAAAGTTTTATAAAAAATGTCAAAAATTTAATTTTTTCAATTAATGATAGTGCAACAGTTTTTTATATTTTTTTTTTTTTATACTTGTAAAGTTAAGACCTTAAATTACATGCTTTTTACTACGCTATTTTTTAACGCTCCTAACCAAAACTATCGGACCATTAATGTAGGTGATACGTTAAAGCAACAGCATTGAAATATTTGTTAATGAAATAAGAACAGCAAAACTAAATCTGTTAACTTACGAAATTTAAGTTGTATTCAAGTTTAATAAAGTTAGCTAAAACTTTTATTAAATATTTTGGATTTAAAACAGAAAGTGCGCCCCGGTAGGCTAGTTGGTAAAGTGCTGGCTTATCAGTGCGGGGGTCGTGGGTTCGATTCCCACCAGAGGCATTGGTCTGTTTTCGCTACAACGCGTCGAAAGCCATAGTACCTAGTGCTCGGTTAGGGTAATAGTATACAATTTTTAATTATATGATTATTAATTAATAAAAAAAATAAAGAATACAGTAAAAAAAATGTAATATCAGCAAAGTTTTTGATATATACCTTTAATTAAATAACAGTATTTTTCTAAAATCAATAGACATTTTTACTAGATTTCTGATTTAAAAAGTCCAGATTTTCATTCGCATTAAATAAACTTAAAAATGTACACAGTTTTTTAATGATTTTCTTTAGAAATTGTTTTACTGATTTTAGCAGATTAATTGTTACTTTTAATTAATTATAATTAAGCTCAAATGTAACTAAGTATTTGCAGATCTGAAAGATTTATTTTTGCTATTCTTCTCCTACTAATATTAAAGCAAAAAAAAAAAGACTTCCTAGTTTCAGCGGATTTATCTGCTATATAATTTTAAACTAATTTTTAATAGTTTTAGCAAAATTGTTAACTAATTTGTTTCTATTTGTGTAGTCATCTTATTAAAAAACATTTGGAGGATCAAAACTTTATGGAAACTAATGAAATCGTTGTATTTTGACAATTTTTGAGATTTTGTAACAAAATGTTTCTTTTTCTATAATATTTACCCAAATATTTGAATATCTAAAAATATTTAATAATTTTGAAAAATGCTTGCTTTACTTGGTTTACTTACTTTCATTACTATTGTAATTGTTATATTCAATTAACTTAAGTTTATCTAGAATATAACTAACTTTTGTATATTTAATAGATTTATTTTTTTGTTGTTATCTTACAAATATATAGCAAAAACCATCTGCTAATGTTAGCAGTTTTTTCTGCACGTTAATTTTAACTTATTCTGAGTTGCTTTTTCTACAATTTTTTACATGGTTATTTCTGTGAGTGAAAAAATATTGTTTTTATTACTTTATGTATACAACAACCAAAACTAGTAAGTTTTGAAACTGCTTGTACTTGTCAAATTCTATGCAAATTGTTTAATCAAAACCAGAAGGTTTTTAAAACTACTAGTTTTGTTGTATTAGTATAAATGAGAGTTAAAACTAAATTCTATATTGTCCTCCATTGCGTATGAGTGATATTTATTATGATGCTCTTCTCATTGTGCTGCACACTTAAACGTATGAGTTACATTACAATATTATTGATCATACGTCTAGTACTTCACATACAAATTATGGGTGAAATTCACATTAAATGTTTTCAACTTTAATGATTTTTATAACCCCGGCCTAAAAATGTTCATATATGTTCATATATAAAACCATATATTGGCGCATACATGTAAACATATATGGTTCCATATATACTCGGATCCGTAAATTGAGGGTTTATTTAAGTATATTCTTATATATATACAATAGTATTGTTTGTATTTAATAGTGGATTAAAAATAAAAAAGTATTTTTTGTTATTTTTAAACAAAGCACATGAGCTGTATTCATAATCAGTCTGGTAAACGGGAAAATATATGTTAATTGTTCCAGTTTCAAATAGAAGCAATCTTATGTAGTATAAGATTGCTTCTAGTATAAGATTGCTTCCAGACATGTTAATCTTTTACTGAGACTCGTAAATACCGCATTTGTTTGTTTTTTATTAAACTAAATGTTAGAAAGAATAAAAATTATGAACAATTGGCATGTATTTTAAATTTGATTTAAAGGCAGATTTTTACCAGCAGATTGTAAATACCACTCGTATGTTTTGTTAAAAAATTACAAAATATAATAAGAGCATATATGAATATGCATGTGTCTTTATAAGAGTACATATGTCCATGTACCCTCAATTTACGGAGCAGAAGATGTATAGTACCATTTATGCATTCATACAGCTACGAACAAAAAGTAAGGTCACCTTTTCGTAGCACAATTTAACTTTAAAATATGACAACAAATTTGTTTAAGGAAAATATTAGCAAAGAATAGAATTGAAGGGCTTATTGTAAAAACTTGATAAGCCACATATATTGTTTCATGGGTTTTTTCCTGTTTTCTAGACATTCATTTATTAATATTTCATAGAAGTATTGCTTAAACACTTATTACAAGTACCTGGAGTATAAACGGTCTTCTAAATTCATATTGTTTGCATGTTTTAACCTTTAGAATGCGAAAACAAACTAAAATAAAATGTGGCTTATCATGTTTTTACAATAAACTCTTCAATTAACTTCTTTTTTTTAAAGACAAAGAAATAAGGTTCAGTATGGAAATTTTACGAAATATTCCATAATCTTTGCCTTAGACAGACCAAGGATTCATAATATAAAGAGCTTTTGTACTGTATTCTAAAAATAATATTGCAAATTTCCCTACCAAATGTGCTGTATTTTTAACGTTAAATTGTGTTACCAAAAGGTGATTACATTTTCTTGTCAGTAACTGTATATGCACCAATATATGGTTTCATATATGAAAATTTTTAGCCTGGAGGCTTAATTAAATCTTAAAAACTTTAGATTTAAATGTTTCTAAATGCAATTTTTAATCAATTTTGACAATAAAATAAAATATTAAATTTACAGACAAGAGTTTTTAAATTCAAAGTTATTAAGACTGTTGGGGTAAAAGTCTACACACAGAGAAATAAAGTAGCAACCGAATTTAAATTCAGTTCAATTAAACTAACTTTGTTGGCAAATAGGTACATTTTTCTCTGTGTGTATGTTCATACCAATGTGCTTTCTAAAATTCGTTCATATAGAATTTTAATTTGGAATAGTAATTGTAAAATTTTAAAAGAAAATCTAGAATTTCACACATGGGTCTTCATATATGGGTCTCTGATATTTAAATACCCAGGTGAAAAAGTTCATATATTGTCATATACGACCCCATATATGAGTTCATATATGAATCCATATATTTTCGAATCCGAAATTTGAGGGTATATATGCTCATACATGGACATATATGAATGTTCATTTATGGTCATATATGAATGTTCATATATTGTCGTATATTATTATTTTTCCTATATTCCCGTATATAAAAAAGTTATTTTTCCAAACATATTCTCTTTATTAAAAAATTAAATGGAATATAGGAATTTTTTTAAAAACATTAAATATAATTCAATATAAAAATATTCTACATCATTTTTAATTGTATCTTAAGACTTAAATAGTTCTGTTTAGTTTTCCAATTATTCTGAAGCACAACTAAAAGTTAATGTGGGAAAATACCTTATTTTTTAAATACAAAATATAAGAAAATAAACAAATCAATTAATTCATCTGGTTTAACCAGTTTTTGAATACCGAGATCAAAAACTTTGGCTTAAATAAAATTTAGCCGCATGTTTCCAAAATTAATGAAACTTTTCCACGCTAAATCTGCCAATGGTAAAATCTTTTGGTGGACCTTATTCGGGAGCGAGGGGTTCAAATTTGAAGTTTTGTTTTGCGGTTTTATACAAAGTTCTGAATGGATTGGCATCATTTAGGCATCATCGGAAAGGTGTTTTAAATGTATTTTCAAAGAGTAATATATCTCCATTCATTAACCCATTACGAGTCAGTTTAACATTTGGTATTTTGTTAATTTTTTCCTGTTTTTTTAGAACTTTTGAATAAAATCGCAAATCAAAATTTCAACTTTGAACCCCTCCCCCCGGAAAGGCATAATAACTCATTCTCTGCAATCGTATTTATAAATTAATAAAACACTAATTTATATATTTTTGTTAAGAATTCGTAGACCGGCAGAGTAATTGTTAAAAATAAAAAAATCATCCTCATATATGGTCATATCTGATCAAAAATTAACACATATTAACCATATATGGAATAATAAATGAATTAATATATGGAGATATATGGGATATATGAACCAATATAGGCAATATATTATCATATATCATCATGTATGGTGTCATACATATCCATATATGAACTTTTCACTTAAATGTATTAACCCATATATGCTCCCATACATTGCATATATGTTCATATATGCTCATATATGGAAACATATATGCTCATACATGAAATCATATATAGCAATATATGATCATATATGAACTTTTTCACCTGGGTAAGAGAATTCTATTCATATATGGAATAATATATGAACTCATTTATGAATATACATATGCCATATATGGAACGATATATGCAATATATTATCATATATGGTGTCATACATTTCCATATATGACCCCTAACTTTTAATGTATTAGCGTATATATGATTCCTTATATGTCATATATGTTCATAAATAATTCATATATGATCATATATGCAACCACATATATCAATATATTAACATATATGATCATTTTTAGCCGGGACATTAAAAATATAAATCCCCTGAGTAAGTCTAGCATAAATTGGCATCTTTTTTTATACTATAATCTATTGAATATAGTACGAGTATTAACAAGGTCAAAGACTTATCTGTTTCTACGAAAATATATATTACGATAAAGAAGATGAATATATCTTTCATATTTTAGACGTGAAGTATATTCAGTATACAAATGTATACAATTGTTATGCAGCACGTAACAATGGTTCATAGGGGCTAGAATACTAAGCACATTCTACAACAAAAAAAGGTTGGAAAATATTTGGCAAATCAAACGTGATTGACATTGATTTATGATTTTAACGTTACAAATTTACTAAAATTAACGAACATTTTTTTGGATGATTTTTTTTTTTGCACAGATTAAATAAAAAAAATGGAACAATCGATAATATAAAAAAGTTCATACAAAATTTAACTTTTATTGTACTCAAAAGAAAATGTTAAAAAACTCCATTAAGCACAAAATTTTGTTGGCAATTTAATTATTTGTTTAATACGAAAAACAAGCACCAAATGCGTGCGTGAAATTTCGTTTAATTTTATAATTTAATAGGATGTAAGTTAACAGTTATGTGAAAAATAATAAGGACACTTCTATCTAACAGACTTCAATTTCAAAAGATGCTCTTAGGTAAAATAACCAATATTATTTTTTATTTGTGGTACAACCACAATTTAATCACTGTTGTTGCAATTTAAAATCAACTAAAAAAAGTTGTTTAAATGTCCTTAAAGTGAAAAATAATGATGTCAGCTAGAAAATTGTATGAAAGTTCAAATAATCATAGCGTTTTTTTCGCTGAAACTATAGTTATGGTCATTGTATTTAAGTTTAGTGCCAGGATTCAAGAAAAAACGTTGGGGTAAGAAAAACAGCAAAAAATGGCGTTATATAGGGAGTTAACTTTAGTTTGATATTCCAAACAACTTTTTGGAACCTGTTTTTTAATGTAAGGCAAACTAAAGAAAACATTGCCACTTTTGAATTCTTAGAATGCTGATGATCCTTCAGAAATCGCAAATTATAAGGGAATTCAAACGGCATCCGAAGTTTAATTATGTATTTTGGGAATTTTAAAGCAAATTTGGGATTTTTAGTAGATCGTACTTAAGCCTTTAACTGGCAAACAATGTTTTGCAACAAAATTCATACTCCTCCACTCGAAGAACAAATAATAAATTCTTCAACAAAATTGTTTATCGTTGCCTAATTTAGGCGATATGATTCAAAATATTTTAGGGTGCATTTTGAAAACTAAAGCATAAAAAAGAGAAGTTTTAAACAAAAATTATTTCTCTTACCAAGATATAACCCCACTCCAAAAACTATTTTTTTTTTCTACTAATATTTACGAAGATATCACGATTTTCGCTTTTTGGAAAAAGTGAAATTAGGTAAAAAAGTATCGAAACTTCAATTAATATTGTACAATATTCAACGCTTTGCTATTAATATTTAATGTCTTCCTCCATTAAAGGAATCCTGATAAAATCCTATCAGTCCTTGGACTCATTAAAGATAAATATTTATAATGAAAATGAAAATTATTCAAGTTCGAGGCCATACTCTATATTTCTTCATTAGGAAATTGTCCTGACAAATAATCTATAGAGTTTTTTGTTTTCAAATTTATTATTTGACCCTTTCAGGAATGTGTTGATAGATCTATTTCGGGAATTTTCTAGGTTCCCATCATCATGGAATTCCCATTGGCATGGGATTGTTACCCGCTTTCAAAACGTGTTCTGATGATGGGAACCTAGAAAATTCCTGAAATAGATCTATCAACACATTCCTGAAAGGGTCAAATAATAAACTTGAAAACAAAAAACTCTATAGATTATTTGTCAGGACAATATCCTAATGAAGAAATATAGAGTATTGCCTCGAGCTTGAATAATTTTCATTTCATTGCACAATTAAAGGTCGAAAAAAACATAATTTTCATTTTTAATAAAAATTATAACCAACATAAATACTTATATTTTATTATAAAGAGTTTTTAGTCAACTTTAATCGGTTTTTTAGATTTTTAAAAACTATGTTTTTATTTTTTGAAGTTCTACGAAATTTTGATTTTGAAGCCTTCTCGCTTCTAAACCGTGGACGGCACACGAAAAATTTCTTTGCAAAAAATTTAGCAAAATTTAGCTTTCTATCGAAATATATTAATTTTTCAAGTATAAAACGCTCATTTTACGCATTTGTGGTAAATTTTAAGAAGACTGCCCTGAGACATTACGATATAAATGTTTTTATTTTATCATTTATATTTTTTGATTGTCAGACTCCGAAATTAAATATTTGTAAATTCTTGTTTGTATTAAACTCTGAAAATAGTCTGAAGCTGAAAAAAAATACTGTTGAAGTACAAATAAGATTTAAGTGCAATGCATATTTTAAATTTCTTAGTTTTGTGGCAATAAAAACCATAATCGTGAATCATTTGATCGTTGCCACTTTTATTGATATGCTAAATTATTCAGTGGCTGTGCTTTAAGAAAATTGTACAAAGTTGTCCTAAAAAACATGATTTTGCAAATGAAAGTTAACATAAGTTAAATAAATTATTAATGTCATTATTTAGTAAAACATTTTTACTTTTAAGAGCAATCAATTAAAATCCCGAAATTGTTGAGAAATCTAAAATACTCGATTTTTGAAAATTTCCAAATAATTTGCGAATATTTACGGGTTAGGGGAATACAAAGATGGCTTCTTATGTACTCTTTTCGAGGGAAAACGTATATAAAATAAAAAGATGGAGGATTTTTTAAACGTTATAAAAACTTAGTATTTTATTTTAGGTTAGGCTTAATTTTAAGTCTAGGGTTTTAATTGTTCATAACCTTACTTTGTATATGGGGTTTAAAATTTAACAGTTTTTTTTTTTCTTTTCTTTTAATTCATGAATTTCACAATTTCACTTTTGGGTAGGTGTAAATTCAAATTCACAATTTTATATATTTATGCACTTTTTACATTAGCTTTAAGTTTGACCTCTTAGCCTTTACTTTTTACTTTACAGTTTTAATATTGATCTTATTTTTAAATTTAGATTTTAGTTTTAACTTTAGACTTAAGATAAATCTTTAATAAGTTTTTGGGTTTCAAGATAATTATGCACTTTTAAATTTAATTTAAGGAAATTTAACCAATTGGTTTTGAACTTTAAAATGGGATGTTGCCTGTTGACGAGTAGAAAACTTCTGATGGTGTTTTGATGACAAGTCAATTGATTTCAGTTTTTTTGACATGTTGGTCAAACGTCATTAGGTGGGAAGGGTTAGTGCTGGCACCTTTGGCACAATTGGTTGGTACCTTTTGTTCACTAAGTGAACATTCTCCCCGCCTTTACGTATCTGTAAATAAAATTTTAAAAATTGACTTTAGTATTGGTTCAACGTTATGGGTAATAAATGGGTAGAGTATTTAATTTTTTATACAAATATTTTAAAGTTGAATTGGGTAAGCTTAGCCAGAAACGATCCCATAATGAGCCACCCAAGAGTGGAATCTTGGGCTATTAGTGATCCACCCGCTATAGTAATTTTGTTGGTATTTAAAATCGTGGTGTATACATTTCCACCAATTTCCATAAACACGGGGGCATCGGAGTAAAAGTTGGGATCTGCCAGAGCTAAATGGCCAAACTTTTCTTTTATAGACTCATTGAATGGAGTTGAGTACGGGATTTTTGGTAAATCCTTTGCAACCAGCCAGCACATCTCATATTTTATGAGTGAATTCATGTTGGGTTGTAATGGTGAGCTTCACGAAAGTTTTGCCATCCAGTTTAAATGTTTGTAACTTGTTGTCTCGCACGAATGAGGCAGCAATACGAGAAGAAGTCGAGCTGGGGTTAAGAATGGCTCTTATGGAAACACAACCATCTTCAGTCATGCCATAGACTTCGACCGTAGGAACAAGTGTTCGGGTTATGGACGACGGTACTCCGAAAGGGGAGCTGGTGAGTGGTGCTGTTGTTGCTTGTCTGGGGTTGACTCTACGAGTAGTAGTTGGTCCACTAGCTTCAGTGTGTATGTTTGTTAAAACCCTTTGGTGGCCGTGAAGCATGGTATGATGCTTTACTCCGCAGACACGACAACGAGCTGCATTGGTGCAGTTAGCCACAAGATGGTTTCTGGCCAGGCAATTCGTACAGTAATGTAACTGTAACACGGTTTTATACTTTTGAGCCAAGTTCTGGTTCAGAAACTTTTTGCAGGTCGCAATACGGTGGTCGGCTTTACAAATACCGCATCCAAAGTAGCGACTGCGTTGAGAGGGGTTGGTCCTTACTGTGGCTTCCTGTCTGCGCCTTCTGGGTTGGGTTGCAGAACTCGTAGCCGTTTGGCGTCTGGTGACTTGTGTACCGTGTGTGGGGTTGCGATTAGGAACACGTGGTGCTCTTTGGGTTTGGGTACGTGGAGCCATTTTCTAAATGAAGTGAAATGAAATGAAATAATGAAGTTAAAGTAATGATAATGATTGATGTTAGTGTGTTATGAGAGTGTAATGAGTGACTTTTGGGTGAGTATTTAATGTTAGATGGTTAGGATACAAGTGGGGGTTAATGATATAAAGAGAGGGTTGGTTTAGTTTGTGGGTAGAACTACGACCTTCGTTATAGGCCTAGTCAACGTTCCAGTTGGAGTACGTAAATCAACGACTCTGGTGCGGCCGTCGGAACCGGGATAAACCTTAGTCACCCGTCCTAGTGACCATTCGTTAGGGGGTAGATTGTCCTGCTTAATAACGACAATATCGTCGATTTCAAGTTGACGTCTTGGGTTTTCCACTTGTATCGCTTGTGGAGCTCTTTAGGTATTCATCTTTCCATCTTCTGCAGAAGTAATGGTGTTGAATCCTGAGCTTCTGCCACCTATTTGCCAGAGTAAGGTTTCCATCGCTTAAGTCTGGTTCGGCTGGGGTTAACAAAGGTGAACCTATCAGAAAATGACCTGGGGTTAAAGGGTTAAGATCTTGAGGGTTGTCGCTTGACGGGCTAAGGGGTCTTGAGTTTAAACAACCTTCGATTCGAGCAAGAAGTGTAGCAAGCTCTTCAAATGTGTATTTCAGGGTGTTCATTTTCTTGAGATGAGACTTAAAGCTCTTTACGCCTGCCTCCCACAATCCTCCCATGTGTGGAGCTCCCGGCGGAATGAAGTGCCACGTCAAATTCTGGAAACTGTTAGTTGACCGTAACAGATCCTTTCAAATTCCTCATAAATTCCTGCCGCTCTTTCTTCAATAACTGGCTAGCCCCTACGAAGTTAGTACCGTTGTCCGAATAAATGGCGGCAGGGCATCCCCGCCTCGAAAAAATCGTGCGAAGGCTGCCATAAAAGCTTGGGTTGATAGGTCAGATGTTGGTTCCAAATGAATAGCTTTTGTTGCAAAACAAACAAAAACGCATACGTAGCCTTTGGTAATTCTGCACGTGCGGCCAGAATAGACCTTAATGTCAAATGGTCCTGCGAAATCAACTCCAACATTATAAAAGGGGTCGGGTTAATTGGGTGCGTTCTGGAGGAAGTGCAGCCATCAGTTGAGTTGCCTGACGATTTTTGTATCGTATGCAGGGTGAACATTTGTTGATAACCAGGCTAATTAAGTTTTGAAGCTTTGGAATCCAATAGCCTGACCGAATTACTCTCAGCATAACCTGATTTCCTCCATGTAGGGTTACCAAATGGACATGCAGGGTAAGTAATTTGGCAAAACAACTTCCATAAGGTAATATTATCGGGTGTCTTTCTTCATATGAAAGGCATTTAGAGCTTGCTAAACGACCATTTGCGCGAATAATTTTCTTAGAATCTAAGAAAGGGGTAAGTGTGAGTAGGGCACTTTTCTTGGGTAGGGGTTTATTTGATTTTAAACAATCACATTCTTCTTTAAAATAAAGATTTTGACAAAGAACTACGAGTTTATCTTGGGTTGATTTTATTTCGGGGGCTTCTAGTTGAATACTTTTGTGATTTAGCAGACTGGTAAGTCTATCGTTCACCGATGGCATTCTTGTTTTATTAAGTTCCAATCTCTGATGACGATGAAGGGTTCTACGGGTATTGGAAATGCGATCACAAAATCGATATACGTACGATAAAACTCTGAGTGCTCTTGACCATTTTGAAAAATCTTGAAGAATATCAGTCTGAATAGTTACTGTGTTTGCGTAACATTGAATTTTCGCCTCAGCTTGGGTTTCAAAGATTGTGTAGTAGTAGGCCATTCGGAAGCAGATTCTTTTAACCAAGAAGGTCCGTTCCACCATAGGGTTTTTTCAATTAATTCGTCAGCAGTAGATCCTCGGCTTGCAACATCGGCTGGGTTATCATGAGATACAACGTGGTTCCAGTTGTTTACTCCTACTGTCTCCGATATGGTAGCCACACGGTTTGCTACGAATGTTTTCCAAGAATTGGGTGTTCTTTTAAGCCAAGCCAAAACGATGGATGAATCTGTCCAAAAATATGTCTGGTGTTGGGGTAAATTTAATTGGGACAGCACATTTTTTACCATAATTGCTAGCAACACTGCCCCACAAAGTTCTAGTTTGGGTATAGACAGTGTTTTTAAGGGTGCTACTCTAGTTTTGGCGCAAAGTAGGGTTACGGTATTAGGACCGTCGATAGGGGTGACTCGAGCGTATAAAACCGCCGAGTATGCTTTTTCTGACGCATCAGAAAGCCGTGAAACTCGATTTTTGCTGAGGGTAAAAACTGTATCCATCTTGGAATACGAATTTTGTTTATATTGTCGTAATATCGCAAGAACGATTGCCATCTGATAAGGGTGAGTGGCTTAAGGCATTCATCCCAGCCTGTATTGTCTTGCCATATTTGTTGCATAATAATTTTTGCTGAAACTATTATAGGCGCTAACCAACCAGCTGGGTCAAATAGACGGGCAATGTCCGATAAAACTGCTCGTTTTGTGTAAGCAGTTTTTCTTTCGATTGTGGGTACGTTGAAGAAAAACAAGTCATTTTTCGCGTTCCATCGAATGCCGAGGGTTTTGGCATTGTGAGATTCAGGTAGGGTCAACAAATCAACGTCAAGTAGATGGTCATCGGGTAAACTTTCTAACAATTCTGCGGTGTTCGAAATCCATTTTCTTAATGGAAAACCTGCAGAATCCATCACTGTTATAAGTTGTTGTTGAGCGATTTTTGCCTCTTCTATGGTGTGAGCCCCGGCTAACACATCGTCAACATACATGCTTTCTCTTAAAACTTGAGAAGCTATAGGGTGGGTATTTTGAACCTCTTTTGCCAGTTCGTGGAGAGTTCTAATTGCTAAATAGGGTGCGCAATTAACTCCGAACGTGACTGTTTGAAGCTCATAGTCAATAATGGGTTCATTGACGTTTTTACGAAATAAAATTCGCTGATAGGGTGTGTGGGTAGGGCTTAATAAGATTTGCCGATACATTTTTGTAATGTCGGCATTGAAGACAATCTTATAAAAGCGCCATTTTAGAATTAATACAACTAAATCTTGTTGTAAAATGGGGCCAGTATATAACGCATCATTTAAGCTGTTGCTGTTCGAAGTTTTACTTGAAGCATTGAAAACAACACGAACTTTTGTCGTAACACGATCCATTTTTACGACAGCGTGATGGGGTAAATAATACTGATCAATTGAAGAAGTATTTGGGTTATATTTAATGGGTTTCATGTGACCTAAGTCTATATATTCTTGCAGCGCGTTATCATATGCCTCTTTCAGCTCGGGTTTTTTCATCAAATTCTTCTCGTTTCTCAAATATTGCGCCATCGCTATATGACGAGAGTTTCCTAACTCCATTTGTGGGGTTCGAAACGGAAGACTGACCTGATAACGGCCATCGGGTAAGCGTTGGGTTGTCTCTGTATAATATTGTTCGCAAATGAATCTTCGGCGGACTTAATGGGTTTTCTCGGGACTTCTTCAATTTCCCAAAATTTAGTTAACGATTTATCAAGTGTACTTGAGTTGAAAAACGATACGACGGTTTGGGTTTCACGCGATTCATCAACTGGACCTGTCAATATCCATCCGAACTTGGTTTCCTGAGCGATTAGGGTATCGAGAAAACTATTCCTAACTCCTGTTAAGAATATCTCCGGGTAATATTCGCTGCCGATTAACATGTCGACAGGTCTGCTCTCATAAAACTTCGGGTCAGCCAATTGAATGTCGCCTAAATCCTTGGTGATATTTGGGTTTATGTTATGGGTGGGTAAATGACTGGAAACTCCTTTTACGACAATTGCTTGCATTGTAATTTTAAAATCATTTTGGGTGTTCGACCTTAAAGTCACATTGCATAATTTATTTGATTGAGAAGAACCAAGATCTTCTAATCCTGCGATTTCAGCGATTATGGGTGTAGTGGGTATTTGCAATTTTCGCCTGAAGTTGTCTGTGATGAAACTGTCATCTGAAGCTGGGTCAATGAGTGCTCTCGCCTGAAACAGTTCGCCATTAACTTCAACATTCAGAATCGCAGTTCCTAATAATTTTTTCCTATTAGAGCGGGATTTATTTATAGGGGTAACTGTTGCGAATGACTGCGCCGCATTCCGTGAAGTTGACTGTTGAGCCAAATCATTCGCATTATTTCCGGTATTTTGGGTATTCGCGGAAGCATTGGGTTTGTGTAAAAGGGTATTGTGGCGATTACCACACTGTCTGCACGTAAATGTACTGCGGCAATCCTTAATTGCATGAGCAATAGCCAAGCAATTGTAGCAGATTCCATTCTTTTTAACGAAATCAATTCTTTCGTTTACTCCCAAAGAGATGAACTTAGTGCACTCTCTGAGAGTATGATTGCTCTTGCAAAGTTTGCAAATTGAGCCATCGGGTTTGCTGGGTTTGGGTGGGTGGGGTTGGGTTAGAGTGTGAAACTCTTTGATCATTTTGAGATTTTTCAAAATGAATCTGCTTTTTGGGTGTTTGGGTTACAGTGAGAAAAGTATTGCCCCTTCTCTCATTCTGATTACGATTATCAGAAAAATTTTTGGGTTTTGGGTTTTGATTTGAATAAAAAATCTTTGCATCGCTAACGGACTCAAGACCTTTATATTCTGAACTCAGAAAATGGTCTAATTCTAACCAAGAAGGAGTTTCAGCGCTGTCTACCAGAGTTCTCTCAAATGTGACTAGGGTTTCCCTGGGTAGTCTTGTTGTACAAAGGTATACAATAATCGGATCCCAATTCGCGGTATCTATATTCAAACTATTTAAAGTTAAAATACAACTATTAATCGTCCTCTGTAGACTTCTAATAGCTGAACCACATTGGACATTAATATGGGGTAAATTAAATAACCTACGCAATTGTGCATTAATCTGCATACGCTTATTTTCATATTGCTTGGTCAACTCTTTCCAAGCAATATCAAATCCTTCGTTTGTTAAGGGTGCGTCGTCAACTATTCTCCTGGCTTCTTTTAAGGTTTTCTCCTTAAGATGACATAATTTTTCAATGCCACTTTTGTGCTTGTTGGTGCCGATAATAGCCTTAAATAAGTCTCTAAATGCGGCCCAATTTTTGTATTCGCCGTCAAATACGGGTATATCGCATGGTGAAACGTGAATTTGTGGGGATTCATCGCGAGTGAGTGGGTCATTTGAAATGGTTGGGGATGATTTTACGACCTCGGGTTCCGCCAGTTTGGCAGCCTCTTTAAGAGCATCTTCTAATGAGACAATTCTGCACCTAAAATATGCTTTAGCCTTCGAATACTCTGTGTCAATAGTTTCCATATCAACTTTCTCCAGCTCCTTTGGGTCCTCTAGGTGCGGAGATTCTTGTATAGTCTCGTATCGGGTACTAATCTTCTTCCACAGATCCTCAAGTTCGCGTATTTGTGATTTTACGAGCGTTACTGACCGTGGACTATCTCTTAATCTCCTATACTCATCGTCAAATGATCTCAATTCTTTTTGGGCCAAATACAAAAAGCCTTTGCACAAACTTTTAAATTGAGACATGATCAGAATCTAGGGTTTATTAAAAAATGTAGGGTAAAATTGACTTTTGGGTAAAGAATAGTTGACAAAAAAGGGTAAAACTTGCTTTGATTTCAGTATACGGGGTAGAACCTTAACAAACTTTACTATTTGCGATGGCAAAAATGGGTTAAAATTTAAGTTTACCGTAATAAGTGGGTTAATAGTGGTCCAAACGGGTTAATTAAGTGTGTGGGCGAAAAAGGGTTAATATTATATTTTCTATGGGTGTATGGGTGAACAAAAATTGGTTAAATGATACCAATTGCAGGGTTTCCGGCCACAAACGGGTTAAAAAATCTAAATTTATAGATTTACCGGTAATATATGGGTTAAAATATGGGTTTGCTTTTTTAGGCGGGTTAAAATAGGTTAATAACAACTTTTTTATTATTCCGCGAGCTAAATTTGGGTTTACCTTACAAAAAAAGGTTAATTAAATTTTTCCGGTACAAAAAGGGTTAATAAAGTGTCTGCGGCACAAAAGGGGTTAATTGAGTGTAAAAAATATTTATATGAGTAAAAATATTTATTTTCGCAATAAAATTTTTATAATCAACAAAAAACTGCACTTACCGACCTGGTTTTTGTAGGGTACCTTACTTTTTTTTTTTTGTATGTGTGTATGTATGTATGCGAGTTTTTTGTAGATTTATTTTACTGGCCGCTGATGATGATGATGATGATGATGATGATGATGCAGTTAATGATTGTTGATGACGTATTACTGCTGAACACTTGTTATTTTTGTTTTGCTTTTTTAACTATGTTAAATCGTTTGGGTATTTTTATAAATGCAACAACAATATTTTAAATATATTTTATTTGTTGGGCAGTAAATCTTTTAACAATTAAAAGTTATTTATTGCAAATTTTATTTTAACTATTTATTTTTTGTGTTGGTTGATTTGCGTTGTTTTGTTTTTTGTTGAAATTTGATTTTATTTCCTTTTTATTAAAAAACACTTTTAACTATTGTTTTGAATATAAATGTTTTCCTTTTTTCTTGTTCTTGTTTTTGTTTTGTTCAAAATTTACAATTTAGGGGTGGGTTTTGGTTCTTTATTACTTAATTTTGTGCTGTGTTCAACGCTTTTTTCTTTTTTAATAAAAAACAAAACTTTAATTTGTTCTTCTTTATATTTTATCACTTTTTAATATGATTGTTTTGTGTCTAACACTTTTAAATAAAAATTTTAATTTGTCTTTATTGTTTTAATTTATTTTAGTGTAATTTTTTTGTTTTTATTACAAATGTTTAGGGTTTTGTTGTTATTACTTTAGCCACTTGTTTATTGTTTGTACTTTGTTTGACTACTAAAAACTTTTTGTTCTTTTTATCTGTTCTTTTTGTTTTCAGATTTTAACTTTTTTTTTTTATTATTTATTATATGTTGTCTTTAATTTAAAATTTTAAAACTGTTGTTTTTTGTGCATATGTACTACTTTTTGTGGACTGTATTCTATATATTTTTTTTGTCACTGTTTCTTTTTCACTAAAGGACCATGAATATTTACGGGTTAGGGGAATACAAAGATGGCTTCTTATGTACTCTTTTCGAGGGAAAACGTATATAAAATAAAAAGATGGAGGATTTTTTAAACGTTATAAAAAACTTAGTATTTTATTTTAGGTTAGGCTTAATTTTAAGTCTAGGGTTTTAATTGTTCATAACCTTACTTTGTATATGGGGTTTAAAATTTAACAGTTTTTTTTTTTCTTTTTCTTTTAATTCATGAATTTCACAATTTTCACTTTTGGGTAGGTGTAAATTCAAATTCACAATTTTATATATTTATGCACTTTTTACATTAGCTTTAAGTTTGACCTCTTAGCCTTTACTTTTTACTTTACAGTTTTAATATTGATCTTATTTTTAAATTTAGATTTTAGTTTTAACTTTAGACTTAAGATAAATCTTTAATAAGTTTTTGGGTTTCAAGATAATTATGCACTTTTAAATTTAATTTAACGAAATTTAACCAATTGGTTTTGAACTTTAAAAATGGGATGTTGCCTGTTGACGAGTAGAAAACTTCTGATGGTGTTTTGATGACAAGTCAATTGATTTCAGTTTTTTTGACATGTTGGTCAAACGTCATTAGGTGGGAAGGGTTAGTGCTGGCACCTTTGGCACAATTGGTTGGTACCTTTTGTTCACTAAGTGAACAGTACTGCTGCTTGCAAAGGATTCAAAAGTGATAAAGTTTTCTTTTATTTTTCTTAGAATGGAGAAATAGTTCAAATGAAAGGTGTTCCGAATATAAAACTACTGAAAACATTTTATATTTCACATTTTGTTATGTTTTTTCATATTCCATAATTTTTTGAATCCTGGCTCTAAGCTTGTGGCAATTATGATACAAAAATAGGTCTATTTATTAAATACAATGAACATAACTATATTTCGAGAATAAAATGCTAGTATTATTTGAACTGTGGCTTACTAATTAGTTTAAGGGGCTTAAGAACTTTAGACTTATTTCATATTTTTTGTTAATATTTCAATATTTTGTACTGTTTTCTATATACTATGAGAAGTTAATGCTTTTTTTTTACCTAGTTTTAATCAACTAATATTTAGCAAAAAACATGTGCGGATTTTAAATGATTTATTTTCATTTCCATTAAACAGTTTTTTTGCCTAATTATTGTAATTTAACTAACTTTTTTACTTAAAATTTAATTTACCTAAATTTAGCAGAACGTTATTCTTAACTTCGAAAATTTAGTTTTTTTTTCTGTTGTCGCAGCTGAATTTCCAACTTGCAACCGGTTGTAAAATAGACTGTTCTATAACAGCTTCAAATGTCTAAAAAAATGTTGGTGGGTACACGCAAAGAAAAAACATGGTTGAGGGAACCATATTCGCAGAGCTTCATACATTTTTGGATTTATGATTGCAACAACCATGTTACTATGGTTGTGGCAACCATACTCTTACCGGCTTCTGTATCATAATATGATAATTAGATTAAAATATTATGGTTTTAAATAGATCAAAATATTATCATATTATGGTTCTGAAAATCTTTATGATTTTTCATAATATGAGCCTTACAGAATTCTCCCAGAATTTTTTTGAAGCTGGATTAAAAATATATGCATGTTTATATATTTATTTAATAATTCTCACATTTAATTAAACTTAGGCTTAAAATAATTTAAGTAATCAAATTATATTTACACTGATGAAAAAGCTTTGTGAAATATTATGTCAGCAATACAAGCAATACATCTGATTACAGCATAAACCATGCATAAAAATATGGTTAAGAATACAATTTCACAATGCATTTATTATGACCAAACTATGTTTGCAGCAATTATAACAATTGCATTATAACAATAGTATAGTCCTAGTTATCATAGTATTATCATGGACAAGAATTTCGTTATCATTTATTACCATATTATGATTATTGCAAACATATGATTATTTCGTACTACAGACTTAAAAGCACGTGCATTTTGTTTGCATTTTTCTTTCATATTTTTTTCTTTAACAATAATTTTTTGGGTAATTACAAACAATAAAAAAATAAAGCTCTTTTTTTATCAATTTATACTAAATTTGTAACACTTTTATGTCCATATAATAAAAATAACTTTATTTAAGGGGTCCACGTCAATTAAACTTTTGCCTAGACTTCCAGGGTAGACCGGGTTAAGACTACAAACGTATTCCTTCTTCCACAAAACAAATCACCATTACAATAAACACCACTACGTGTTTGTCTATTTTGAATGTCTTTTTGTTTAATATTATTTAATTTATTGTGGCTGACTGTTTCTCACAACTTCGTTTCAGAAAATCTCAAACAAGAATGAAACTAAAAGAACGAAGACGCTCATAAAAAAATAATAAATGCTATATTATGATTGTAGACAGTACAATAATATGATAACTGAAAAGAAAAAGAAATTTCTACTAGAATAATTTAAATGAAACAACCATTTATGGCTGAAGAAAACATAGTTTTGTGGCCGCAATCATATTGCAACCATATTTTTTCTCTGCGTATAGATATTTCATTTGATTTTTATTTTTTTTTTTTTTTATTTTTTTTAAATTGTGTTTATAAAAAAGTATTTAAAATTAAACAATTACAGTATTATCATAAAAAATTAAAATAAAAGTTGTGAAAAAAAAATTTGACACAAAAAATAATATTAAAATTTTAAATAATTTTATTTTAATTTAAAGCTTTTGTCAGCTAAAATGTTTAAAAATATCACGTTTAAAATGTTTTGCATTGATTGTAGTTTGAATATTATGAGGTAGGTGGTTCCAAATTTTATTCCTCCTTTTTGATTGGAAAAAATGCAGTCGTTGTTAGAGGTAGTCTGGTTCTTTAGAGGTAGTCTGGTACCTTATGTAAAAAAATCAAAAAACGACATTTTAGGAGATTATCGAACGATATGTTGTAAATTTGTTTTGAGTACCGAGATATTCTTGCAAAACGTTTAATTCCGAAAATATATATGGCAACATTAATGAATGTAACATCAAGTTTTTTCTTGCATAATGAGTCGCAGTTTGAAAAAAGTTTTTGCTAACATCATACGAATCTTTAACGGAGTACAGTGTTGAGTCATCCATAAATTTATTAGCATCGCTATTGTTCTGCCGCATACCATGTTCACATGATCTGACCAATCAAGTTGCTTGTTAAATACTACACCGAGATTTTTGGCAGTGTCAACCAGTTCAATTGCAGTATTATTTATTTGGATTGATGGTAATGACGTTAAATTAGGGTTGCGCTTGCATATGATTAATGCCTTTGTTTTGCTGATGGTTCGCAGCTAATGTAAAGTTATACGTCATCCGCATAAATTTGCACCCCACAGTGTTCAAGTTGAGAATTCAAATCATTTGAATATATGGCATACAATAGGTGTCCAAGTGTTGAGCCTTGTGGCACCCCTCTAGATAGAGAACAAATACTGGATGTTCTAGTATCATGTTACACGGATTGGGATCTACTGCACAAATACGAATACATTAGTTTTACAGCTGTCGATGAAAAGTTGCACATATGTTTGAGTTTAAGACATAGAACTGTGTGATCTACAGTGTCAAATGCTTTAGAATGGTCCAGTAAAACTAGAAATGAGATCTTATTATCATCAATTTTAATACGTAGGTCCTCAGACACATCAGTCAAGGCTGTGAGGCAACTGTGTTTAGGTTTGAATCCCGATTGCTTATCAGTTAGTAAGTAATTCTCGTAAAGGTACTGGCTTATATGTGTGTGAATTAGACGCTCAAAACCTTTTGACATATAAGGCAAAATTACGATAGGACGTTATCAGAATTGGGAATTGGTATAATCCTAGCATGTTTCCAAGAAGTGGCGTAAATGGATGCAGTTATTATAGTGTTAAATATATGTGTTATGTGTAGTAGGATGTACGTAAGTATAAGTTTTCTGAATTTTGGGTGAATACCGTCATATCCTATTGAATCAGATTTTATACTTAAAAATTATTCCAAAACGTCTTTCTGTATAAAATGCATGAATACAAAGCTGCCATCATCCGTATTAGAATTGTTCGGAAGTATATATATATATATTTTTTATATTCTTGAATGGTCTTAATTAAACCTGAAATATAATCAATAATATAAGGAAGTATGTAAAATGTAATAAAAACTATACTTTGCAATTTATCATCCATAATCTGCTCTCATAACTAATTTACCATAACATCTGTCTTTCTGTGAATATGAAAATGTTTGTAAGTAAAAAAAGACACAAAAACCAAATACAAATAAATTTTCAATTATATTTCAAAAGTCATAAATACTTATCCTATTCGTCTTATCACTTCTATAATTACACAACAATATGTCAGATGTAACAAATCAACAACAATATAAAAATATCCGCATATCAAACTGATTTTAATGAGAGGTTGGTATGAGCTTTTGGATATACTGAAAGAATATAAATCATAAATTACTTATTTCTGTTTTAGTTTCTACCATTGGGATAACAATATAATGATTTTATATCAATGTTATACATCATGATTCATTTTACTCGTAATCAATCATTATTTTGTAAAATTATTTGGTATAAAATTGTTATTGTTATGTCATTCATAGAATGATGTCATTCATTTATGGAAAATATTGTGTCTGGAAAATCCGATAGTACTATCATTAAATATTTTCATTTTCATTTAATTTATTAAATCAATGGAACATACAAAATTCCTTACAGACTAGATTTAAAAAATAAATATATAAAATAATATAAAAATAAGTATCTATAAATAAAAATATTAACAATTTAAAAATTCAAAAAAAAACCCCAATTTAAAGATTTCTTTCAAAGTGCAAAATTCAAGTGCATAGTTAGGATTTTTATTGAACGCAATCTTAGTAATAAAATTTATATCACTACACGTACGATTTAAATAAATATTTTGGGCATAGTTTTTACAGATGATAAGGTCTGTTAAACATATAATGATTATTACGAAGAATTCCAGGCAGAACAAAGAACGATATTTGCGATACCAACTCAGGACAGTTAATACTTTCAAACATTATGTCAATGATAAGTAACACAGATTGAAATCTACATCTATATTCGAACGTTTCTAAACCTAAAAGTAAACACTTTGATCTATATGAAGGTATAGCGTCAAGAAATGTAAACGATGAAAGTGCATATTTAACAAATGCACTCTCAAGTCGTGAGATATGAACTTCACAGTATGGACTTCAGACTACAGCAGCATACTATAATTTCGATCTAACATATGACGTAAAGCAACTTTTTTTTGGCAGCACTGTTTTTGGCAGCACAGCTATTTTCGTGTAACATGTTACTGTTAAACATGTTCAGTTTGGTCTATAATTAACCATGAATCGACTTAGAAACAAACAACGCTTGCAGATTATTGAATTTTATTTTCAAAATTCATGTTCGGTTAAGAAAGTACATCGTGTAATTCTTCAAATTTATGCTCAGTTTGGACGACATTCTGAGGCAGCTATTTGGAATCTTGTCACTAAATTTCGCCACTTTACATTATTGGACATTAAACCACCAGCTGTATCCGCCAGTGCTGTTGATGACCGTGAATTATCGATTCGGAGCCGTTCGCAGCAATTTTGCCTATGTTACTCCACAACGTGGAACATTTTTCGAAAGAATTTGGGTGTTAAATCTTTTAAAATACAGCTGATGCAAGAATTGAAGAAACACGACCTACCACAACTTTTGGTGAATGGGTGTGCAAGCAAAATTGCAGTATTTGGTGTGAAGAGCAACCAGAAGCATTGCAAGAACTGTCAATGCATCCCGAAAAATGCACTGTTTGGTGTTTATTATGAGCCTTACTTTTTTAAAAACGACGAAGGCAGGAATATTACTGTGAATGGCGAGCGCTGCCGTGCGACGATTACAAATATGTTTTTTGCCCAATTGAGAGGCGATTTCGGTGAACAGTTTGTTTTTCGTTTGGGGCCGGTCAATTGGCCGCCTAGATTGTGCGATTTAACGTCACATAATAAACAAGACGTATTTATTTTTATTTTATTTTATTTTTAGCAAAAATTGCGGTGCAATATTAAAGCATATATCGTGAAAAAAACTTATACAAATTATTCTTTTATGAAATTCATAACAAATATTTATAAGATAGTCACTAAGTTTATCAATATTTTTGGACGTTTAAAAAAATTTGGCGCTAAAATTAGCTTAAATTAAATAAGAACGATATGAAGAACGATATGAAAAATAAAATTGAAATTTTCATTTTGAATTTGTATAAATATCTATAGTTATTAAAAAAAAAAAATATAGGTATATTTATTTGGTATTAATTTTGCGCAAAAGTCTTGAGCTCTTGAACTCTTTGTATGTAGAATTTGTTTAGGCTCGAATAGGCAGCTTATTTTTATACATTAGTTTAGCAATAAATCAGGCTTTAATAATATGTATGTGCGCTCCGGTAGGCTAGTTGGTAGCGTGATGCCTTATCAGTGCGGGGGTCGTGGGTTCGATTCCCACAGAGGCACTGGTCTGTTTACGCTACATTGCGCCGATGGCCATAGTAGCTAGTGCTCGGTTAGGGTAATAGTACATAATTTTGAATCATATGATTATTAATTAATAAAAAAATAAAAAATATATGTATATATGAGCGTGTAGCTAAGTGTAGCTCATATTTAAAATCCTTGCCAAAGTTTAGACATGCTTATTAAAGTCATTATATGTTTCAGATGAACATATATCAAATAAGCTAACAGAAACTCAAAAATTAGTAACAGAATAAGGATCTGCATAAAATTTCCTTTTCAAAACGGTATAAAACTTCTATATTGTAAAGTAAAACATATTAAATATATTCCTTTGAATATGTTGTATTTTCATTTCCCTAAATCATTGTAGTCAAAAGGAGTGAGTTCGATCGTTTTCGATAATTTCTATTAACAACATAAATTTTTTAAAATTTTATATTTTGGGAACTTCGCTTTAAAATAATACAAGTTTTCAAACATTTTTTCAAACATTTGTAAAAACTAATTATAACGCGGTCTTACACTACGATAGACCATAGTGCGTCGCCAACGCTTAATTAAGCAAAATACAGTTTTCAATATAATAATCACAAAATATGTTAGTAAATTGCCATATTGTTATAACATCGGATCGATGAAACTTTATTTTTTTCATCACTCCCATTACCGCGTTCATCAATAGTCAGTATTATCTTATATTTTATTTATTACTTTTTTGTTGACCAAGTTATTTTCTGTTTTTTTTTCTTTTGTTAAATAAAAGTACAGAAAAATTTCATCTTTTATTCATACACAAGAAAAAGGTAAACATCATCATGCCGCCCTCAGTGCTAAACTGTATTTCCTTTTACAACATTTATTCATCAGTTGAAGAAAAGGGTTTCATACACTTTGCCTAATAATGCACAATGAATGTTGATGAATTTTGTGTTTTATTTGTATTGTTAATTCTCTTACTCATATTTTGGTTGTATTTTATTTGAGCCATAATGTGTAAATGTATGCTTAACATTAAAACCAATTGGGTATTAAAATGCTAAAGATTTTATCGTTCTTAATGTTGAATGTCTCAGAAAATGTGCAAAAGTTTTAATATTTTTTTTTTTTAATAAAATTTTTTACATAATTATATAAGAGTCTTTATTATAATTTCGATTAAAAACTTTTTCTTTTTAACCCATTTCCATCCTCTGTTCGCACTTGCGAACAAAAAACTACGTCATTTTGAGCGGTCAATTTTTCTGCTTTATTGAGCAGATATTATTAAATTTATGATGCAAAAATATTGTATATATTCTTAAATTAAATAAACGACAAATAAATTTTTTTTCAACCATTTTTTTTTTATGCTATTCGGCATTTTGCTACACCCCCTTTTTTAGAGAGTTTTTATTTAACTCTTCATATATATTTATTGTACAAAAACAAAAATTGTAAGTATGCAGTTTTTTCGGCAACAAATAAAAGAAATCAAATCAAATCAATAGAGAAAAAAAAATCCAACAAAGTTGTTGTAGACAACCGTAAACATTGCTGTTCGCAAGCGCGAACATTGGCTGCTATTCAACATCAATAATGTTTTTTTTTGTGACAAGTGTTTTTCTTTTATTAAAAGTAGCGGTATATTTTTTAGGTATTTGAAATGCAAAAGTAAAGCCAAATGCATTATTGTTTTGATAATTATTCGTACTAATTAGTATTAAAAGAACTCAGCAGCGTAAAGAAGTGTTTTGTATTTAATTTTTCAGCTATAAACTGCTTAGTTTACATTGTTTTTTTTCAAGTGATTTTAAAGTTTGAGTTAAATTTTGCGTGTGGTTTCTAAAATTTAGCCTGTGTTTAATAATTAAAAATATGACGCGTAAAGCTTTGACCATTGAAGAAATAATGGCAATGATTGAAGATGAAGATGACGGTATTGATACCGTTTGTGTTGTGCCACCAGACAGAATCGATGAACTTACAGATGAAGAATACATAGACGATAATGAAATTCCCATGAATGATAATGTAGGTTTATCTATATTTTATCATATGTAGTATATTCATTATTTTCATTTTTTAATTAGCAAACGGCCTTGCAAGAAGTAGTTGGAACGTTTGAAATATATCAAAGAAATCAAGATGACCCTCTTCATGATGATCTACCAACGACATCTGCAGCAGCCATGCCACCAACAAAACGTGCCAAAATAACAGAGAGTCCCTTACGGACATTCAAAGAACCTAAGTGGACACAGAGAACTGATAGATCAAAAGCCGTTCAATTTGTTTTACAACCAAATTCAGATGAGTTACTTGTTGTTCAATCGAAGCTATTTTCTGAAATAAAAGAATTATCGCCATTGCAGCTCTTTGAAAAGTTTTTTGACCAGGAAATGCTAGATTTAATCATAAGTGAAACAAATGTCTATGCGCAACAAAAAATGATGAACATTTCCTTGAATGAAAATGGACTGAGACGTTTCTTAGGTATTCTGATATTGTCGGGATTTAAACACTTTGCCATCAATTGAAGACTATTGGTCAAATGATCCATGTCTAGGCAATCCAATAGTAAAGCAGAGTATGCCACGTAAAATGTTCAAAGACATAAAACGAAGTATACATTTTAATAACAACAATACTTTGGACGAAAATGATAAGCTAACCAAGGTAAAAAAATTAACTACATTGATATGATATTTTGATTGACTTATAATGTGTTGTTTTTATTCCTCAGGTTAGACCATTGATCGACATGGCAAACAAAAATACTTGCAGTTTGGCGTATGGAGTGCTGATTTGTCTATCGATGAACAAATGGTTCCATATTTTGGACGCCACTCATGTAAAATGTACATTAGAAACAAACCAATTCGGTTTGGTTACAAGTTGTGGTGCCTTTGCTCTGCAAATGGGTATTTGTATAGCTGTATACCATATGCAGGTGCCAGTGACAATTACGATCGTCAAATCGGTCTGGGCGCAGATGTTGTACTCAAACTATTGGAAAATGTCGAAAATCCCAATCATCACAGAGTTTACTTTGATAATTTTTTCACGTCCTATCAACTAATGTGTTTGCTGAGTGAAAAACAATTTTGTGCATCTGGAACTGTCCGCACCAATAGAATTGGAAAGGCACCACTTAAAACTGGAAAGCAATTAAATCGTGGTGACTCCGACTTTCAATATGATCAGACAAACAAAATATTGGTTTGCCGTTGGGCTGATAATAAGGAAGTGACAATTTGCACTAATTATGACCAAATTGAGCCAATGCACGCTGTCAAAAGATGGAAAAAAAAGGAAAAAAAATTCGGAAGTTATCAGCAGCCAAATATGTTTTACAACTATAACCAAGGTATGGGTGGTGTAGATTTGCATGACAACGCGGTGCAAAATTATAGAATAAATATTCGCTCTAAAAAGTGGTATTGGCCATTTTTTATATCAGTTTTAAGTTCATCTATTGTCAACGCTTGGAAGCTATACTGTTTTGTTGCGAAGGAAAAAAACGAAAAACCTATGCCACAAAAAAAATTTTCGTGTTATAGTAGCAAAAGAACTTTTGCTATCATGTAAACGACTAGAGAGTTCTCCAGAATATTCACCTCGTGACATGCCCAGAGTCGATTGTGAGCATATTCCCATTGAGCAAAAAGAAGGGAAACCTAGACGTTGCAGACTAAAAACCTGTGGCAAGCCAATAAAATGGATGTGCAAAAAGTGTAATGTGCATTTGCACCCTAAGTGTTTTGAGGCGTACCATCAAAATTAATTTTGTCATTGTACATTTGTATACAAAAACCTTCTAATTTTCTGAAATAAATATATCTACTTAAATCATTATTAATTTGTGTTTAATTTTATTTTAATATTAATGTTTCATGTTAAAAAAATAAGAAAAAGAAAATTATTTTAAAGTTTTTTAAGGAATAAATAATAATGTTGAATAGCGGCCAACGTTCGCACTTGCGAACACCATTTTCTGGCGATCCTAGACGGGCTAGGTGAATTTTGACTGCGGATTTGGATTCAGGAGTCCCAAATTAGCTTAGAACTCGAATTTCATTCAAATCGGACGACTTTTATGTTTCACGGCCGGAAATGGGTTAAGGGGTCTAGTTACTTATATTAAAAATAAAATTTATGTTAAAATATGTAAGAAAGTTAAAAAAGTGTGGTCAAGGTTAAACTACAGACATACTACTATGTATCAACATTAACATACATATTTACAAAGAAAAAATTAAATTAACAACTTCTGTATCCAGTTTTTATTTAATAAATATTATCTTCATAAAATTCTTAAATTTACTTTTCTATAAATACAACATCGAGTTAAGTCCTCACTTCAAACTTGATTGGGAACTAAGAATTCGAGTTAAGGAAGCTGCTTTGTTAGATCGCAGAATATATAATGTATGATGTTTTTTGTTTTTGCAAAATCTATAACTCAAAATTTGATCACACATGTCGTATACTCTATATTAATTTATAAATCTCTCATACGCCATGGTGACTTGTGTGGTAGCACATCCGCCACTTTTTTTAAAGCGCTGCACAGAGGGGTATTTGAAAAAGTAATGGTAATAAATATAGAACTTCTAAACTACTCATCGGATCGATACAAATCTAATTGAAACCAGTAAAATATATGTTGATCTTTTTTATAAAGGGTTATCCATTTTGCGGTTTCAAAAGTAAAAGTAAATAAAACACATATAAAATATTTTTTTTCATGATATTTCTTTTTTATTATAAAGTTTGAACGTTGACATTTTGTGTAAAACACTATATCATTTAAATGACCGCCACGCGAAGTGTTGCAAGCATTAATTCTTTTGAGGTAACTTTGGACCACTTTTTGACACATATTGGGCGGTATCTCAGCCATAACTTGACGAATGTTGGTTCTTAAGTGCTCAAGAGTTAAAAGTTTATCTGCATAAACACGTTCTTTCTTGTAGCCCCACAAAAAAAAAAGTCTAATGGTGTCAAATCGCATGATCTTGGTGGCTAGTTAATGTCGCCACGACGAGAAATTACACGGCCAGGAAATGTCTCTTGCAATAAAGCCACATTCGCTCGAGTTGTGTGGCATGTGGCACTGTCTTGTTGAAACCACTTATTCTCCAAGTCGTATTCTTCAATAGCAGGCAAAAAAAGTCTGTCCTAAAGTCCTAATTCCTGAGAACGACGAGGAATCGAGACATTCGGGTCTTCGGCAACACTTTCACTTACAGCAGCGATATTTTCAGCGGAACGAGCGAAACGATGATGCACTGGCCATACAATATCTGTAACCGCTCCAGTCTCATCAAATTTCTTCACAATTTGCCAATTGCTTGCGTAGTTGGACGATTATGTAAACCATAATCTCCTCTTAAAGCACGATATTGGCTGTGCCAGAATTACCATTTTTATTGTAGGTTTTAATAATTTTTACGCGTTGTGTAATAGTAAAGCGATCCATTTTCGTCAATGTCAGACTTCCAGCTGAAAAGAAAAAAAATTGGTTTAACAACTTAGTTTGACAGATGTCGAATTCCAGCCCTTTACTTTTGAAACCACGAAATGGATAACCTTGTATTATGATTGGGTCACCCTGTTTTAGTACAGGTTGTACTTACAGGTTGTTAAATTTGACTACCTGGTGTATAAAATTTATTTTCGAATGTGTAAATATAAACCGATATCTATAACGTTTAACCTAGAGTAATGCACAATGTTACATTAAGTAACAACATGCTTATTAACCTATAATTATCTTCTCTAGTTTAAAAGATATTTTAATTTAAAAATAAAATTTATTTTTTTTCTTTTCTTTGAAAAACCTTATCATTTAATCGATTTAAAAATAAAAATTCTCAACGTTAACACTACTTTAGCATAAACTAAATATTAAGCTTTTAAATTAGCTTCAACAGTTTAGTCGTGACAAATCCTTAAAGTTCTAAATTTAAAAAATTAGTGAAAATTGTAATTTTTGGCAAAAAAAAAAAGTATTTATATTTCTTTACAATTTTCTTGGAACTTTGTTAAAAACCCAAAATAAAATTTTACATTTTCTGAAAGATTGGGCTTGGAAAAAAAAATTCTAAATGTAATTTCACTAGCTTTTGGACATGTAATTTCACTAGCTCTTGGACACAACAATAAATTAAATTAAATCAATAAATTAAATTAATTTTTGAAATATTCTTTGTTAAATATTAATAATATTTTCCATTGGACTGCGTTTTCAAAATTATAAATTTTATATTTGTAAATTTCTAAATATAGCTACATGAGTCAAAGGGGTATTTTCGGGGTTCTAATACTACCACAAAAAGGACTATAACTAGTACCAACTTTATCAGACCTGTTGTAAATATTCCGTTAATATCAAATCTCTGCCTAAACTTACCTCTTTTTTGAACACATCTGTAGTTTTATTTAACTTAATCGTTCAAAAATGTAATTAGTTACAAATTAGTGCAATTATTTTACTTTAATAACAATTACTAATTACATGTAATTGTAATTCAAAATTTTCAATTACAATTACATTTAATTAGCAATTGCATTTCAACCAATTGCAATTACATGTAATTGTAATTGAATTATAATTTTGTTTAAGCCTTCATTTCAATTGTAATTCAAAAACAAGCAATAACTAATTACATTTAATTTAATTGTATTTGAAATGTAATTGAAATCGCTCAATCTGTTCTTGAGCTGGAAATCTTCATTCAAAATGACATTCAAACTTTAATACAACATTCGCCTTACTGTAGCGTGCAATAAAATGAAATGTGTTTACCGAAGTAAGTTGAAAACATCCCAGCAAAAACACTCATTACCAACTAATGAGTCTAGTAATCTAAACTCTTAGGCTTTGACGTATTACCATTTATATTATAATTCGAACATTTTCATATGAAGTGTCCAAAAGATAATGGGTGATGCATTACTGACAGATAATGAGTTTTGCATTACTGACAGCCTATACATACAAGGGTATGAATAATAAAACATTAGGAGAAGAAAATAAGTAATGGGTGTAAAAATAGAGGTTGAAAAAGAAATACGAATTAAAAAAAATGTAATTTATATTTTTTAAAACATGGAGTCGGGAATCGATCACGGGTCGTCAGATTAACAGACGACTGTTCTATATACTATGCCACCGACTCATAACATTTTATAGTTTACAACAAAAATTAATCGTTCTTCTAGGTAAATTCGTTCAAGATATACCAAAACTAATAACTTACCATTTAGCTTACACAAAGATAAGTCTAAAAATAGATTTTCAGAAAGATATTATTTTATTACTTAAAGTAACTCATAAGGTAATAAGTACTCATTACAAAGTAATATATAAATAATAAGTAGTCGTTACCTTGTATTTGCTGGATAGTCTCTTTTCTAGTATATAATCTTAAGGTTGAATGAACGTATCCATAACGGTTGTTTTAGGATTTTGTTTATTTTCTTTTAAATAGTTTTAAAGCCTACAAAATATTTTATATACTCGTACATAAAATAAAAGTTTTTTTCACTTATAATGATTAATGTGTAATAAAACAAACTTTTACTTTGACATCAGATAAAAAAGGTTAACAGAAGCAAAAGGGAAGCAGTAAATAATACAGAAATATATTGTGTTAAAAAAAAACTTTTACTGTAAATATTTTTTGTTTTGTATAATTTTTGTTGTTCTAAAAAATATTTTAAAAACAAAAACTTAAAAAAAAAGTAACATAAAATGTATTTTAACATCAACAGTTTGTGAGTGTGACAAAGTCTTATAGGGGTTTTTTGTTAGAATGTAATATAAACTTGCCTAGTGATGGGATATTGTTGAACGTTTGGATGTAGATCTGTAGCTGATGTTATTGTTGTTTTTTCTGTATTTTGGCAGGAGTAAATAACTGTCATTTAAAACGACCCAAATGTTTATATTGTTAACATCCCAGTGTAGAAACGGGATGTTTTTGAACTACCAGTAATTCGACCAGCTTACTGTCTGCATTACTTTAATGAAATAATAGTGACATACTACTAGCGACACTCTAAAAAAAAAAGTTAGTAAAACGTCTTGTAGATCAAATTTTTTGCTGAAATTGTGATTTCAGCTAAAATTTTAGTTATACTTATTCAGCACTTAACTGTTTTGAAGTAATGTTTTACTAATATATTACTAATGGTTTACTAATTTATTTTGTTAAAAAAATAAGCACATTAATAGTGCGGTCGACAACCAGAATAAAAGATATACGCAGAAGCAAGTAGATGTCGCTGCATGCCAACCTGTAGTAGAGACGAGGAAAATGACACTAAAAAGTACATCTCTTGAAAGACATGTAAATAAATCAACCATGTAAGACTTTTGTATCTGTTTTTCAACAAAAAAAAGACGCTAAAAATGCATGTATTCACATTTGGATTTAAAAAATTTGAATTTTGTGCTGACACCGGCTTGTCAAAGTAACTCCCTATTAATTAAATTAAAGTTATAGTAAATTATTTAAATGTAATAAACATTAAATGTGTATTTGTAAACTAAATCTTTAAAGTGATTATTAATATAGTGTGGTGAAATTGCCAACAAATATACTTTCAGCTGTCTACCTATGGCGAAAAACAAGGATACGCAGCTTAGGTAATTTTTTATGTTTCCTTTTTCTTATTGCAAAAAGACAGCCATTGATGTAAATAGTTGAAAGATAATTTTGTTTATGTTATATATAATTATTTCTATATATTTTCAGATAATAAGTTAATTCTTGTCGTCAATGTCGGAGTACGAACATTTTTCTATTTTTTAGAGTATTGTAAATTAGTTTTAAAAGAACCACAAATGTTTGAGATTATCAGGAAATAAATTATCTAAAATAAAATTTTTCTTTTTTTGAGTTTTTTTCTGTCTACACTCAAAAAAATAAGTTAGCAGAAAAGTTAGTAAAACATCTTGTAAATCAGGTATACTATTTTTCAGCAAATTTTTTGCTAAAATTATTTTTTAGACTAAAATTTTAGTAATACTTATTCAGCACTTAACTGTTTTGAACTAATGTTTTACTTATATTTTACTAATGTTTTACTAATTTATTTTGCTAAAAAAATTGCGTTGCTCAGCACATCAATAGTGTGAACGACAACCAGACTGAAAGATATACTCAGAATGAATTAGATGTCACGGCATGTCACGATGTAGTAGTGACGAGGAAAATTATACTAAAAAGTACAACTCTAGTAAGACATAATATAAAAAATCAACCATGAAAGTTTTTATATCTGTTTTTAATACATAAAACAAAATTGTGGATTAAAACAACTTAAATTTTGCGTCGTCACCGGCTTTTGAAAGTAATTGTCTATTAATTAAATAAAAGACAAAATAAAATATTTAAATTCAATAAAGATTAAATGTGTATTTGTAAAATAAATTAATAATCTTGTGTGGTCAAATTGCAAATAAATATGCAATAGGTAAACAGACTAAAGCGAAAGACAAAGACATACATCTTATGTAGATTTTTCTGTTTCCTTTTTCTTATTGCAAAAAAGGGTTGTATATTCAGCAAATAAATTAACTAAAGTATAATTTTTCTACAAATTTTTTGAGTTTTTCTCAGTCTACTAATATTCAGCAAAAATTTTATTCATTTTTAGCAAGGGTTTTTTAATTTCTAATCTACTAAGTGTTAGCAAAACTTTTGCTGAATCTACTAACTTTGTTGCTAAAAATCAGCGAGCACCCTCCTGACTAAAATTTTGCTGACTCGGCAAAATTTTTGCTGACTTTACTAACTTTTCTTTAGATTTATCAACAAAGTGGTAGGAAAACTTTTGCTGAATCTGTAAATGTTGCTGCTAAAAATTAGTTCGCTAATTTTCACCAAACGATTTTGCTAACATTAGCAATTTTTTTTTTTTGCAAGCACCCTACTGACTAAAGTTTTTTTGACTCAGCAAGATTTTTTGCTGACTTTCATATCTTTTTTTTTTGAGTGTAGTGAATTTTAATAATATTTCACCATAGAAAGTAACATGTTACCCATAAGTACTTATTTTTATAATTATTTTAAATATAAAGTAATGATCTATAAATTGTTTGAAAATCAATTTTTAGACTTCATATTTTTTCCACTCAGTTTCAGTTTTAAATTTGTTTTAAAAGTCAAAAGCTAAATTAAGTCACTAGTTTTTTTCAATATTTGTTATTGAATGTTGTAAAAAAAAATCTAACAAAATCTTTGTTAATATTTTCTAATTTTCTTTTTTCAAGTGGCGCCATTGTTCGGATGTAATTTAATCTGCACTGCAAAAATTCTCTGTATAATATCAATGAATTTTAGCATTATGTCTATGAAATGTCACTAGAGCTCGTCCTTTGAGACTTTTCAGTAAATTAATGAAGTTTTTTCATCATATGATTTTTTTTTTTCATCAGGTAAACAAATGCCGTTTTCTGTACAAAATTATATGTGAGTATAAATGAAAATGACTGTTTAGTTTTATATGAACAGAAAAAATAAATAAAGTTCACTTATATAAAAATCGTGGTTGGCAAACCTTTGGTTGGCAAACCTTTTCATTATAACGGCTGTTGCCTACCAAGCCCATATCAATACCGATATGAAAGTTCAAAACTACAATTCCAACAGTTACATGCATCTTCTGACATCACATTCAAAATTGTACCCATTAAATTTTGTTTAATCAACAAAATAGCGTTATAAATCGGCGTTTTGGTATTTTAACGTTATTTTGACTTTGCTTCAAGATATTTCAAAACCAAATAGGTAAAATTTAAAATAAAACCGGTTACAAAAGAAGAAACAAGTATTTCATTGAATAGATTTTTTAAATTTTCATTTCGGTCTTAGTGTTGCCATTTTTATGAAAAGTTATTGAATGCCAACCCTGATAAATATCTATATAAAAACGTATTTACTCAAACATTAAAAACTAAATGAATATATTGCACCGCACAAAAAATGCAATTTTCCAATAAAGTTTTCATTTTAATTTATTTTGATCAACTTTTATGATATTTTTTATACACCATTGATGATAGTAAAATAAACAACACATTTTTTAATTTAATCACATGCATAATAAATGAAAATAAAAAGTAATAAACACACTCAGAGAAATAAAGTGCCAACCGAATTGAAAAGTGTATTTAATAGTAACAATTTATAAATTCAATTAGCAAAACGATATTTACATTAGATTTCTCAATATTTTAGTTGTTGCAACTAAAATTCAGTTGAATTACCCAACCTGTGATGTGAAAACTAATGATTACTTACACCTACCGACTGAAATTCATAATACCTGTGTTTGGGTCGAAGTAACCGAATTTCAGTTAGAAAATAGCTAAACTTTTCTCTGTGTGCACTAAGAACAGCCGGAAAAAAATGTAAAAAAATTTTACTTGAGCCAGAGTAAAACTGACAATTTTTTATATACGAATTCGGTCCCAAAATTAGCCGACAAAGAAAACATAACAAATTTTAGAAAAATTGTTGTTTATTTCTCAACATGATCTAATTTCAGCTCCATACACTTTTTCCAGCGATATTCAATAGCTGTAATTGCGCGAGATGATAAGTCTTAGAACAGTTGTTGCTCGCAACCTGATGTAGGGTTTGCGCATTTATTGAAGCTTTTTGTTTCATAGACCTGATTCATTATTTTACTTCGGTGGGGTTAAGTGCGATGGGAACACCGAAGGTGGGTGCTGCGATACATATAAGTGATAGAAAACTCATACATATTATTTTTCTAAATTGATGTTATCGTCACCGGGAATGGAACCCATTACCATCTATGTAACAGTCCAACGCGCTAACCATTACAAAGCCCACAACGACAACACACAGTTTCTTGTCTTCAAATTTTCAGTCAATATACGATGTATAACACATCTATAGGATCATATAATACCATTTTGTAAATTTTCATAACAGTTTCTTGCGTGGACACCTCAAATGGTCGACCACTACGGTGTTCGCTTTGGCATATTGTACGACCTCGTTTAAACTCTGCCAACCAATATTTTATAGTCATAAGCGAAGATGTGGACCAGAGTAGAATGTAGCTCGGCTTTAATATTGCTTGGACTGAGACCTTTCAAGTGAAAGTATTGAATTACATAACGGTGACCATTTTTTCTATGTTTACAAATTCACTGAGATTGTTAAACCTTGATGACTCCAAAAAAAATACTAAACAACGTGGCACCTTGAAACTTAAAACATATGTTTCATAAGGTTGCCACGTTTCACCATAGTATTTCTTCAAAATAGTGCTGCCATCTATACGTCAGGTCTGCTAAGTTTGGGGCCGCCCTCGTAAATAGAAAATGTTTGGTCTTCAAAGTTTAGTAACATCATTATGTTTGTTAGGACAAGAGTCTAGCCACGTGTTTGATTGCTAAAAAGACAATAATGGAGCAAGATTGACGATTGTATGAATTTGGAAATTTTTGGCAAATTTTCTTATTAATTTCATGTTTTCTTGTTTTTATTAATGTATTTTATTTATTTTATTAAAATTACTTTTTTCCAAAAATTGTGTGGTATATCCCACTGTGCATACAATAAAAGCATATTCAGTACTCTCGACCGCATGTGTTATATTATTAATTTCGAGTTAAATAAAACACTCTTTCCAATATTATTCTATCTTATTAAATGTATTGTATATAAAAATATGGCCCTATGTTCCAACTAGGAATCCCAGGAATTTATATATATATAAAAATAAACAATTAGTAAACAATGAATAAGGTTAAAAAATACTAAAAAAAAGATTTCTAAATGATAAATTAAAATGATAAATTCAGCGTTTCATTTCTAAATCTTCAAATTTTTTAAAACTGTAAGCTGTCTCATATTTCCGCTGCAATATTCTTCCTTAAGAGATTCCAAGAGTATATTAATGCACTTTTCATGGAATCCTTCAAATATGTTCGATCTTTGAATCTAAAAAATAATTTTTTTTTCGAAATTAATACATATTTTCATCGATAAGTCGATATTTGGAAAAAAAACAAAGTCAAATAGTCAAAAAGTCGACTTTTAAAATTTTTACAAAAGTTGAAAAGTCGACTTTTTGATGCAAGTACGAGTATATAAAGCTACACAGAAATTATTTACAAATGAACACAGAAACAACAGTAGGCACCAACAATAGAAGTTGTTAATTTAAACACCCTCATTTTAAATTCAAATTTATTTCTAACTGTAAACTGTAGTTTTCATATAAAAATTGTTTAAAATCAAATATTCAAAAAAAAAACAAAATGTATTTGTATTTACAAATCTGTGTAGTACTGAGAAGCAGCAAAAGAAACGAATGATGTGCGTATAAAAATAAACACAAAAAAATTTGAGATTACTGTTTTCACTGAAAATAATGCAGGTTTACAACCTTGCAGCTTACCCTAATCACATACAAGAAATCAGGTTGTAATGCAGAAAGTTTCATATCGTGAATTATAAACGAACTGTACAAGTTTTCTAGAGAAATTTTGGTGTTATCCAATTTATTCATTGTTTAAGTCCTAAATTGCTTATCATCAAAATCACCTCATGTACAAAATCCGTTTTTGATTTTTTGTTGGGGCTTTTTCGGGCTTCGGTCAACAAGGGTTATGATTTTTAATACTAATGATTTATTAATTTAAAAATGTGTTTTTTTTATCTTTGTATTATACAGTTCTTGATACTTTTTTTGAAACTCGAAGAACATTTATAAATTGAATACTAAAAAGCCCAAAACCTCTACGATTAATATCTAAAAGTTTAGCTGAAGCTTGTATGCAAGACGCAGGTTCGAATTTAAAAAAATATTAAGTTAACAAAGGAAATCGTTAAAAAATTTTAGGTATCTAATAAAAAGCATTGAAATTTTAAGTAGTTATCCTAAGATCGCGAGGACTTTTTCATATAGGAAAACTGCTAGATTCTGTAGAATGTCCTTAGACTTTCTAAAAAAAAGCCTTTAAATTCTGAGGACTTTGTCCATTAAATATCCTCTGGTTTTTAGCATTTTTTTTTTTCTATGAAAAAACCTTACTTTCTAGGGATTGTTTTTACGGGTTTTTTATCTAGAAAGAGGCCAGATTCTCATGATCATTACCTTTAGAAACCCTGAGGTTCTCAGCACTTTTTCCAGTGTGAAACCCCTCAGAATGTGAGGATTTAATTTTGCAGAAAAATGTAGTTTAAAATATTTAGTGTATATGCTATTTTTCATGTTATTATATATTTTTGTAAAATTTGTCTATTTCGTTTATATTTCGTTAATTAGTTAATAAAAAAAATATTAAAATTATGTTAATGATGTTATATTTAAGGGGGGACATTACATTCGCGGCAGGGAAAACAGACCTTTTTTTTAAAACTCATAACACATTCAAAAACAAACATTTTTCCAAATTTTTATTTATTGTAGAGAATTGAACAAATTACAAGAAAAAAAATTCAAAAAAATATATTTTTCACTCCAACATGGTTTTATAGAGCTCCAAACTGGCGGCAGATAAAACAAGTGGAAGCATTAAGTCCGATGTGCCGAATTTGGTATAAAAAAGATTAAATTCGGCTGTGCCGAATTTTTGGATACCCTCCATCTCATTGTTTGAATTAACCAGTGAAAGTGCAAACAATATATATATATATATCTATATTCTTTGTAAAAATAACAATAACAATGTTGTTTTATAAGTAAAATAAATATGATTAATTAATGTATTTGGGGTGAAGAAAAAATGTTGTATCAATTATCGTTAAAAGCGAACTGCACTAAAGATAAAGATTTACACAGTTCAATACATATGGTTTGTGTCTTTGCTTAAAAAAAATCGTCGATATTCAGGCGCTGAAATCGCTATGTTTAATTTCTATGATATAAAATATATATTTGAATTGGGAGTTAAAATCCAATTAATATTCTTTTAAGAATCCAATTGCAATTGATGGAAACGTCAATTGGGAAAATTGTCAATAAGCGCCATCTATTAAGTTATAAAGGGATGGGTTTTAAGGGACAGTAATAAGAAAAAAATTGTTTTAAAAATAATAAATATATTGTGAATTAGTAATTTAATTTAATATCTAATTGTAATTGAGAAAGGGCCTAATTGGAAAAATAACTGGCTCCACCTTTTTAATTGTGAAGGGAAGTTTATAAAAAAAAATAATAGAAACAATTATTCTTAGGAAAAAACTTTTGTTTTGTATATGAAGCGAATTTAGTAGAAAAAAATCTAACACTTGTTATGTGGACAAAAATAAACTCAGCTTATTGCAATAATTAAATGCAGTTTGCTTATAACACTTGAAATAGAGGAAAAGCACAAATCGATGTCTCAAAGTAATCAGTATTTGTAGAAAATAATATTATCCGTACTTGAAATATTTACATATGATGTAGCACTGAAATAATTATTTTTCTATAAAACAAAACCCGTGATTTTATTAGAAAAAGCCACAAAATAGGCTTTTAGCAATGTAACGAAAATTAATTGTATAAAATGCAAAAACACTTTAATTTTAGCGAAAAACATACCGATTTAATCTAAACATACTAGGAATATTATATTTTAATAATATTAATAAAAACTTTAAATGTTTTTCATCTTATTTTTCACTGAAACACAATTAATGTTCAAAGTTATTCTGCAGGTTAAAAAAACTGTGAAAAACTGTGGAAAGAGTTGAGAAATCGTTTGCATGAACTGACAGGAATTTAATATTACATTTTAAGCAAAGTTATGCTTTTTTCACATGGACTTTTAAAAAAAACATTTAGGGGTCCAGGAAGGTGATGACGTAGAACTTTTAAACTGTTTTGTAAATACTACATTAACATAGTTTAAGTGGCAATCGTTTCAGTTACATATATTCAGTCGAATTGGACAGAATTAAAGGGAAATGCAAATTAAAGTATTTATGAAATCTGTGGATATAAGAAGTTCGTTATATCAGACATCATTTGTATGGAGTCTGGTTGACGAGACGAACAATTTAAAAAAAATGAATTCTTTATAACAAAGATCCATTTTGCAATTTTTATTGTTATTGAATTTCAGAGGGAAATTAATGTTTTAGTGAATTAGTTTTAGTGAATTTAGGGTTTAAAAAGCTTACGCGAATTAAAAAAAAGGTTTATAAAAAATGCGCTTGCTGAGACATACATAATGAAATAATTATTAAATACCCGTTTACATTACAACACACGTGTTTATACTATACATCACATAAGTCAAACGGAAAGTGTGATAATATTAAGTTTGTCAAAAAATTTAAAAAGAAAATATTTTGTGTGTTTAGACCAGGGGTGCCCAAGGCCTATGCGCTTGGTGCTCATTTGTTTTTTGTAAAAACACTTAGCTATAGGATGTGTGTTTTAATACACATATAGAGCGCTCAGCACTAGCAATACGAAATACACAAACAACTTTGTCGTATTAGTTTTTTTGTCGTTCTTCACTGTATACACGGAAGCGCAAAGCAACAACACTTTCGTATGCTTTGCTGGTAAACATTGAAATATTTTTTTCTTTTTTCTTTGTATGTATTAGTTTTTACAACAAACAATATTGAATAAAAATTAGTTTTTCTTTAAATGTATTGGTGTTTGCTCTTCCATAAGGAACTTTTGGGCACTCCTGGTTTAGACTGTTTTCGATACACAAAAAATTAAAGAAACTGGTATTTTTTCAAATTATATAAATCAAAAAATAGATCCGGTGACAAATTAATATGTTTTGCTGAAATATTAAACTTTTGTCAAAAATTCGTAAATTTTTTGGAAGCAAAAATCGTCCAATAGTCATTTAGTTATTTTGGTTATTAAATATATTCAAAATGACTATAAATTGGCAAACCTGGCATCCCTGCATGTGATTGCTTCTAATGCATACATACATACCAGTTATAAAACCCTTCATACATACATACATACATATATACAGGGTGGCTGAGACATATTGCTACAATAAGAAATTCAAATAATTTTTTTTTCAATACATACAAATATTTCTTTGTGTTTACATTTGAAAAGCCATACATTTTTATTAAGTATTTTTTATGGCTTTTAAGAAATGACTAACACGCCTGATGACATCAAATGCAAGCGAAATTCCGTGCAAATTACAGAGAAAATTCCAAGCTAAGAGGCAAATCTTTAAGCAGAACTGTCCGTATTGACTGTTTGGTGATGCATATAGGAGCAAAAATTTTCCATGTCGAAACTCTAGAATTGACTTGTATTGCAGCAACTATGGCAACAATTGTTTCTTACATTCGAACTGAGAAATTTTGATTAAAAGGCGTCCTAATGATTGTCCCACGATTGACAAAATAATTTACGAGCCCAATCCGCTCGGAGGAGTGCCGCCTAATGTGACCGTTAAGTTTGTTTATGCGGAAACGCCAGCCACCAAAGCATTGTAGAGGCGCACAATCATAATGTTAGTTTCATTACCCCATTCATTTTTTTCTTTAAATTGAAAGACGAATCAATGAAACAAAAAAAATGGAACCGATTAATAACTCAGAAAAGAGATATTACGTTTTTTTGTAGTAGCATTTATCAGCCACCCTGTATTACAAAACAAAAAAAAAAAACAACAATAATATTATGTGGGTTTTTTTCCCAGATTTTTTTTTAAAGAATTACAAACATTTTACAAAGTGAATATACCCTCCGCACTATGGGATGGACAATTATTTTTACAAACACGCTTGCGGAGACATACATAATGAAATAATTATTAAATACCCATTTACATTACGACATATATGTTTATACTATACATCACATAAATCAAACTAAAAGTGTAATAAAATTAAGTTTGGTAAAAAATTAAAAAAGAAAATATTTTATGTGTTTATGTTGTTTTCGAGACACAAAAAAGAAAGAAACTGGTATTTTTTCAAATAATATAAATCGATAATATAAATCGAAAATAGATCCAGTAAAAAATAAATATGTTTTGCTGATATATTAAACATTTGGCAAAAATTCGTAATTTTGTTGGCAGCAAAAATCATAAAATCATCATTTAGTTATTTTGGGTATTAAATATCGTCAAAATGACGATAAATCTCAAACCTGGCAACACTGCATGCGACTGCTACTAAACATACATACATACCATTTATAAAAACTACATAGATACAGGGTGGCTGATAAATATTGTTATATTAAGAAAATCAAATAATTTTTTTTTTCAATACATATAAATATTTTTTTATTCTTTCATTTGAAAAGCAATAAATTTTAGTTAGATTACCCCAATCGTTTATTTTCCTTAAATTGAAAGACAAATCAATGAAAAAAAAAAAAAAAATCGAACCGATTAATAACTCAGAAAAAAAGTTATTACGTTTTTGTTTTGTAGTGGCATTTATGAGCCACCCTGTATTACAAAACAAAAAAACAACAACAATATTTTGTGGTTTTTTTTGTTTTTGTGCGTGTTGATTATGACCACGGATGGTAACCGATTCTATATCGTTATTGGTTTGGTTTACGCTATTTTCTTTTATTTCGGTAACGTTATTTTAGGGTTACCTAGATTTCAGTTATTTCGGTTGCGGGCTTTTAGCGTTAACGGTATTTTATTTATTTCGCTAACGGTATTTTAGATATAAAATAACGTTACATTTTAGTTATTTCGGTAACTTTTTTTTAGGGAAAAGATTTTTCAGTAATTTTGGTAGCGGCATTTTAAGGGTAACGTTATTTTAGTTATTCAGGTAATGTTAATGCACACCACAATTTTTAGCCCCATTATGCCCGAGTTGACTTTCTAGTTTATGATCATACTTTGGGAAAATATATATATTTAAAGAAGTTTTTTCAGATATTAGTAGATTATTTCGGTAACGGTATTTTTATGGTATTGATATTTTAATTATATCGGTAACGGTATTTTACGGATAGTGGTATTTCAATTATTCGGTAACGGTATTTTAAGATATTGATTTAATTATATCGGCAACGGTATTTTACGGATAACGGTATTTTACGGATAACGGTATTTCAATTATTTCGGTAACGGTATTTTTGGGATAACGATAGTCAGTTGGAAGGGGTTTGAATCGGAGACAGTATTTTAGCGATATTGACTGCCATCCCTGATTGCGTATATTCTTGTGTATAAAGCTTCAGTTATGCGAACGTTGCTGTATCCGTAACGGACCGTATCGTAATGTAAGCACGTTGGTGCACTTATAGAACAATTAAAAACGTGCCATATGTTTTTGACATACGTAACCAACACGGCATTCATATACATTAGGGTCGTCCTTATATTGCACTTTGTCGATTTATGCTGCTCCCAACCCCTAAAAACGTGAAACGTTGTCTAAAAAGTAAATTCTGAATATTTGAGCAAAATCGATTAACTCTACGATGCTGCTCAAATTGGTCAAAGTTTGGGCTCCTGGCCCAAAATTGAAAAAAAATTTAAAAATTTAAATTTAATGAATATATCAAAACCTAAACACTTTTTGATTTACATTTGCCCAGAGATACACTGATAAAAAATATAAAGTTTTTGGGATATCGTTAACCCTTGTTATTCCGGTACCAAAAAAAGGTAAAAAATAGCATATTTTTAAAAATCTAAATTGATTTTTTTTTTAAATTTTGTTAAACAAAATTTCGAAAATAATTTTCTTTATTAATTTTAGAGTATATTAGTTGGGTATTTAAAATGAAAAAAAATTAAAAATCTATCTTTTCAATTTTTTGGCGGATTTCAAGAAAATCAAAATTTTATGCCAAATTTTTAAAAATTAATTTTAAAAAATCCATATAGTTACTAATAACCAATAAATATATTTTGTTTACTTATTTGGCTTATAAATAGCCATTAAAAATTTAGTACAATTGAAAAACATTGTTAACCTATGTTAGCCCGGTAGCGAAACTACACATTTTAGAAAATTTGGAACTTTATGCTAAAATCTGATAAAAAAAAAATGAAAATGCTTGAAATTAATTACTAAGTATGTTTTTTGTATTCTACTAGAATGCAACTAAACATAAAAAAATATGAAGTTATATGCACGTGGTTAACCCATGTTTACCACAGGGCAAAAAAATGGTGTTTCTAAAATCAATGCCCCATATAAACTGAAAAATAAATAATTTTAATCAAGTAAATGGTCAAATTAAGTTACAAAATATTGTAATGTGTGGTAAATATAATTTTGTAGTAGTTAAATTTTTTTCAAAATTAACCTTTCGCTGCACCGACACCAATTTTTATTTTATATATAATAAGTAAGCAGAAAATTAATAAAAGTTGCATTTGAATTAATTTTCGCAGTAAAATATGTTATTACATATTTTTTTTCTAAATAGTTTATATGAATTAATTTATTTGCATTTTTATTAACATATAAACTAATGAGCAGCATAAATCGACAAAGTGCAATATAAGGACCACCCTAATATACATACATAAAACAAATACAAATATTTTTCAAACTTGTTGTGTTTAAGATGTTCATCATCCATTTTCAGGTAGTTTGATTTAAAGTTTTAAATCACTTTAATTGAATTAATTAAAAAATATTCTAAACCACAGTCATTTCTCTTTATTTTGTTTGTTTCTTTTTTTTATGAAAAGCAAACAGCTGTTTACAACACAGTGATTGATATCCAAAATGTTCAAAGGGTGCAGAAAAAGTACCAAGTGAGTTAAATTGTATTAAAACAGTATGTTGTGTGTGTATATAAACATTAATAATTAAATAATTGATATTTTAATTGTAGTTTTACAATAAACAGATATGTATTTTAACATATACATACATATATTATTTTGTAAATGTGCATACACAAAACAAGGTTTTGATGCCTTTTTATATATTTCACATTTCTATTGTATGTGTATGTGTTTATTTATATATACATATATATACATATATGGAAATATGATGTATTATAAGTTATTATAAGATATTATTACTAAAAAAAGTACCAACAAAAAGGGGCGAAAATACCAGCATTTAATTTAACACAAAAGCAGGCCATCACTGCTTTACAAATGTCACGTAACAACGGAAGAAAATTCTATTTTATACAGAATGTTACATTACAATACGTTACAACTACGGTTCATTAAATTTCGGTAAGCGTTTGCATTGCTTTTCGTATACCAAAAACGAACAGCTGATTCATACAGTACAGATACGTTACAGCAACGTTCGCATAACTGAGCCTTAAGCATTGAATGTACGTATGTATATATGATGAAATAAATAGAATATTTTAAAATTTGATTCAAAATTTTAAGAGGTATTCTCACATTTTCACTCATAACTTTTGAACGCGCTGACCGATTTTGATCATTTTCACTAGGAACCTGCTCATGATATCAATAAACAATTTGACTGAAAATTAGCAACACTTCTCCTGTATTGAAGGAGTATTTTGTATTAACACAGACAGACGGACAGACGGACATGGCTATATCGACTTCTCTATTCATGCTGATCAAGAATATATATAGTTTATGGGGTCCCAGAATTTTTTTAAAAGAATTACAAACATTTGACAAAGTGATATATACCCTCCTGCACTATGGGATGGAGGGTATAAAAACGGGGCCTCGTGGTTGCAGCGCTGGGAGTCGCAAAAAATTGTCCGATCTGGAAAATAAATGACTTTTTTAAATGTTTACAAAATTGGTTATCGTATAACACGAGCTTTTATTTAAATTTTTTTTTAATTTTGGTGATGTTCCAAATTTAAAAGTGTGTTTTTTTCGAAAAAAATATTGACTTTAAAAATTCATAAAAAATTGAAAAAAATTAAAAAAAAAAAAAGCTCGTGCCATACGATAGCGAATCAAGTTTAAAAAAATACAAAAAAAAAAAAAAAATTTCTTCAGGAAATGAACCAGCTAGTACCGCAACCAGTACGAAAAACATGGTTTCGAGATAAACGCGTTCAAAGTTTGTGAACAAAGAAAAAAAATGTTACTTTCAATCTGATATGCCTGCTTCGTACTATATGCCTTCGTTATCTTGTGTTGTGCTGTTTCTTACAGTTTTTTGCAATCGTTTAGCGATTCGGGCTTCTTCTGAAGCTTCATATGCCTTCACTCTTCACCCTTCAAGTAGGTACGAAATAACAACGACCAAAAGTCATTTAGCAAGTAAAACAAGTATATACCAGCTGCCGTACGTTGGCGAAAATTAAAAATGCGCTCTCACTAATCCGGCTGTAACTTTTGAACCCGTAGGAATTTTTCCATGAAATTTTTTTTCTTAGAATACTAAGAATATTTATTAAAATACAAAATTATAAAAAAAGTCGATTTCAAAAAACGGCCAATGTCATGTCCCCCCTTAATTCGATTGTATTGCTACCAAAATTCAGTTGGATATACTAAATCTTAGTTTGAATCGTCGAATTCTAGAGAGATTCAGTTATGCCAACCTTTTCACATTGTGGTAGTACAGAAGGTATAACTGTACACTGAGATAATAATCTTCACTTCAACCATGAATTTCTTCATAGCTTTAATGAAAATTGTCACTGGAACTCGTCCATTGAAACTTTTCAAAGAATCTATGAAACAGGTTTCATTAAAGTCAATGTTTATGAAATGTTTGGAGAATTAATGAAAATTTTCATAAAAACTAATTAATCATTCCGACAATGAAACGTTTATAGAATTTATGAAACATTTTCATCCATTTTTTTTTTTTTTTTCAATATTAAAAAGTCCCTTGACGTAATAAAACTCTATATGAACATCTTGAAAAATGCAGTGGAATCAAAACCAATTTTTAAAACAATTTCATAGAAGTCCAAAATTAACAAAAGGATACATTGAAATAACAAAGCAATTTATAAAATATGTTGAACAATTGAGAATTAAATCTTAAAATTAAAGTTTAAAATGTATGAAAATAAACGAAATTATAAAATTTTATGAAATAAAGTTTATGAAAAAATTCTTAATATTAATAAAATATCTTGGATATAATGAAATTCTTCGTTGAATTTACGAAAAAAGAATCTATGAAATTGTTTAATTAATATCATGAAGGATAATTCCTTCAGTGTATATGTCGGTAACTACACTCAGGGAACTTCTGCTTTAAGAATATGTAGTTGTTTGGGTTGTAATACAGTTTCTTTATTTTTAATGTAATTGTAGAACAAATAAAATTTGACAATGTTAGTTGAATTTAATGAAATGTAAGTCGTCCTTTTTTTTAAATGAAATTTCATTTGTTTTTGACTCCAATTGCTGTCGTCTTTACCAACATAATTTCCTAAGTGTACAACGGAATAATGCTATACAACACGCAAGTACCTAAATTCGGTTGGCGACAAATTAGGTTGTCACAACGAATCTGTTCTGTGTGTGTACGAGTATTATGAACAAATATTGAATGCTAACCCTGAAGGCACATAATATTTTAATTATTTATGACAAGTTTCATTAAAAATTTTATCATTTCTATTTTAACTGCGCAAAAACTGTCAATAAAGTTCTCACTTTTAAATATTCATGTAAACAACAATTGATTTTTACACAAACATATAAAAATGTTTGAGAGATTTTTTTCGCGATTATTTGGCAATTATCTGGAAAAAGAAAAATATATAAAAAATTGAATGTAGAGTATATTGAAATACAATTGCAGCAATGAAATAAATTTACAATTAAAATTCAATATTGTCGGAATTTTGCATAAAGTTACGTTATTTTATTCATTTTAACTTAAATATAAAACGAGTAGAACATTTAAACCAACCAATGGCACTGTTTAAAAAAAAACTATTTAATTTAAACTCTTTTAAATACTTTAACTTTCATTTAGTTTTTATACAAAATATTTGGCATAAAATCAGTTATTCTCTCGAATATAATTTCTAGATTCCCAGACCAATAGAAACATTTTTGTATAACAAATTTATTTAATGAAATCTTTGATCTTTTTAACAAATTTTTAAACCCATGTGAAAATCATCATATATAAAGTGTCATATATGATCGTATCCTAAAATTAAGGGTATATAGACATATATGAACATATTTGATCCATACATGACCATATATTTAAGTTAATTCAATCGCAATTTGTTATATATACATTAAATTAACCGAAAATTCGTTAAAAAAGGACTACTAACTTTTCGTTTTAAACAATTGTATTTTTAGTTTATTTTCAAGTGCTGGAAAAGTAATTGATAAAGTCGATAAAAACAATAAATTGTTTTCGTTTATTTCAATACTCAATATAACAAAACAAACTTTTGTTTTAAATAGAGAATTTTAACTGAATATTTTAACTCTTAGCGAAAATCCGTTTTCTGTTTGTTTATTGAATAACAGACAGAAAGTTAAAAAATATATTTCTTTGGTAATTTAACTGCATATTCCATTGAAATAACTTTACCGATTAAATTTTTAAATAACTGTTGAACTTTTATGGGAAATTCTTGTGAGTGTATATGTTAATATTTTCATATTTCGAATATTGTTCATATATTTATTACATTTTGTTGCTTGTCTCTCAAAAATCAAAAAGCATTAATTACAAAAACTGATGGCTGTTTTTAATACAAACAGTGGAAGTAGAGCTTTAAGAACCTCTTTAACTTGACTTCCAAAGCATTAGCATACGCAAATTCTTCACTTTCATAGAAGTTATTGATAACAACTGCCAAAAACGTTAAATTAAAGTTATTTTAAACAGCATTTGCATCACCATATGAATTAGTTGCTATCTAAATTAATAACATCCTAAGAAGTACTTTTTCATAAGTTCATATATATTTTTTTTATATGGACGATGAGGTGGTAAGTGGTTTGATTTGCAATCAGAAGGTTGCGAGATCGATTCCGGGCCGGGGAGATAGTTTTATTTTTTTTTTTTTACTTTTTTTTAATTCTAATTAATTTTTTTAGTATTTTTTATTTAATTTAGTTTTTCCTGAGTATTTTAAGAGAATTAAGTAATTTAAAAACGACCAAATAATAAACATCTTAATTTTAATTATAAAGAAATTTTTGTTAGAAAATTGTTATCCAGAGTGGACAAATAATTATTTGATAAAAATCTATTTTTTTTCCTTTGCGATGGAACTTTTTGTAAAAATTATTTAAAAATATAAAAAAAAACCTAATGTTTTATATTTTTTATTGTTATATTGATAAGAAAATGCAAAGATGTATTTCACTGCTAAAAATTAGTTTATCGAATTTTTTATATTTGTTTCAAGACATACTTTTTAGGTGTGCCTTGAAACGTGTGCAATATTCAAAAAAATTAGGTAAAAAAATTTGATTTTGGCTTCAAAAATCTATTTGATTTTTTAATTCTATTGTTATGGATCGCAAAAATTAGCAAACACGAAAAATATCGAAGCCAAATTTTGAAAGCTAGGTTATTAATAATAATAATTAGTAAATTAATTAATTAATTAATAACTTTTACTTAATTTAAATATATCACATTAATTTATCTATAGAGTTTTTACCGACCTCTTTCTCCAAATCTTTAGAAAAATATACGGGAAACATTAAAAGATCTTACGTTCCAAGGTACACTCATCTCATTGCAGACCACTTTTCCCTACATGTAGTTAAACTACTACTCCAATACTTTTTTTCTCATTGTCTGGTATATTTTATCTTATTAAAGACACATCTCGTCAAATTAATTATTAAAAAAATATTTTAAAATATGCAATGAATTCAAATATGAATTGCTACAGCTCATTATCCAAGGAAAGATTGAAGGAAGACGTGGAATCGGTCGCAAGCAGTTATCATGGCTCAGAAATATAAGAAATTGGACTGGGTTACGAACAATGAATGATCTTATAAACACTGCTAGAAATAGAGATGATTTTTTAACTATAATTAATAATATTAATTAAATGTACATTATAAAAATGTATTTAGAATACTTATGTAATATTTTAGAATATTTAAGTAATGCTCGAAAAAATATGTAACATGTAAAAAAAAACTAAATGTATGTAGTCGCTAAAATCCAGAAGTGGATATGCAAATAAAGAAGAATGAATTCAAAATTTTTAAATGAGCATTTTTATTATTTCTTAATATTTTTTTTTAACCTCATCAAAACTTAAAAATAATTTATATCTCAGTGATAGGAATTCACATAATAAAAATGTTTTAAAAATCATTATTTCATATTTTTTATTATATATTTGTGTGGCATATTTTTCTTGTTTTCATAAAAATGTATCAATATTTTCAATATAAGATCGTTTTAAGTTTGTTGTACTGCGTAAGTAACTTTGGTGCAAATGGTACAGCAGATCGTAACTCAGATTCGTGTGTTCAATACTCGCTGGTACCAAAAGATTTTTTTTTTTAATATAGAAAGAAACATCCCTAAAGTATGCTGCACATTTTTATTAAATAAAAATTTTAATATATATTTGAAAAAGACCTTCCATGAACTATTGAAAAATAGCATTTATGCACTGTTTAAAATGATATTAAAGAAGTTGTATATTCACTCCATCCGCCCAATGACACGACAATGTTAAAATCATTAATGATCCTAAGTTTACACCACATCCGGATCAGTAGATGTAGTGTTTTTACTACTTCTTCCTCAGCTCTTATTTTGCTGGGATGACATACACTTCATACATGCTGATATTTAAAACAATATATGCTCATGCATGGAGTCGTGCATGCTCATATATTACCATATATTATTGTTTTCACAACCAAATTTTGTTTTAATATAATGAAACTCTAATGTCAACTACGCACCTTTTTTAAATTAATGTTGGTCTCCACGGCGTATGATGAATATATTGTACATAATATTACTCATACGCGGTGGTGTAGTAATGAATATACAGTAGCATTTAACAAACATTAAATAGATTTTATATGATATACAACTTAACTTCTTTTGAAAAAATAAAATGTTTAAACACAGTGCAGTATACACACAGAAAAAAAATCAGTTGGTAATCCACCAGCACTAGACTTTTTTATGATTACAATAAAATTTTTCTTCCAATTACATAAAATAATTTGTATTGGCAAAAAGTATATGTTAGTGATTAATGATTTGGAATTGTAAAATAACAAAATGTTATTTATGTTATAAAAATCAGCTTTTCCAACCAATTCATTTAAAAATAAAATTTTGTAATCTAATTCTATAGTCGCAACTTTCTTAAAATATTTAAATTGAAAATTTGTAACCATTAAATAATTATAGCAATACCGTTTAAGTTGTAACAACCAATGCCTTATTAGTAGTTGTTATTTATGTCTTAGTAATAATTTTTCTACAGAATGATGGCTATATAAATACCGATTTCGAAATAGGTTCAAAACAGAATACATATTATTTTTTCTTTACTTTTGACAACCCAAAAGTAAAGAAAAAATACAATGTATTCTAATAATTTGGTAACTATAACCAAAGCAACAAAACTAAAAAATCAATAGTTTAAAAGTCAATTTGAATTATGTATGTAAATGTCAACAATTAAAAATACAAATATGTAGATATATTTAATATAGAATACATTAAAGCCAAAACATCACTTTAAGGGGCGTTCCAAAAAAAAAATATTACACCCTCTGGAATTAAAAAAGAATTTTTTTTTCTATTTTCGGGTTTTTGGCCCACAAACCGGAATGCGTATAAACATATAAGTGTGGGTATTTAAATGAAAGAAATTTTATCAATATTTCAAAAATTATATTATTTTTATGATCCATAAAACGCAGCGCCTTCTAGAGCTATTTTAAGCATATTTTAAGCACGAAAATAGGGAGAAACTTTTTAGTATTATTTTTGTTGTTTTTGTAAAATTTGCTGTTCAAAAAATTAACGTTATATTAAAGTCAGACTTTTTAGTGGCTATCGTTGGCATTATTCTGGAATAGCCGTTTGGAGGTGGTAGTAGTACAAAATTGATTGGCTTTAGAGTTTATACACTTAGGAAATTATGTTGGTAAAGACGACAGCAATTGTAGTCAAAAACAAATGAAATTTCATTTAAAAAAAGGACGACTTACATTTCATTAAATTCAACTAACATTGTCATTTGTTTTTTAATATTCAAAAAATGACTAACAATTGTAGTAAAAATGAACCACATGGTAGTAAAAAATAAACCAAAATTTTTTTTTTTTTTATTTTTTTAAATAACAAAAAACAACTGTAAAAAATGAATGTAAAATCTAAAACAGTTATTTGATGTGAGTTGTTTTTTTAAATGAACTACAAGGTTAGTTAAAAATTTTATTTGTTCTACAAATGACTAACATTTACATTAAAAATAATGAAACTGTATTACAACCCAAACAACTACATATTTTTAAAGCAGAAGTTTCCTGAGTGTATTTGCAAAACTTTTCTTAACAAAAACCTCAGTTTTGGTACATATTTGTCAGGAAATTTTTTGCAAATATAAATATTTTTAGCTTAGAATAATACGCAAGTAAAGACCACTGCAAATGTAGTTAACAACAAATGAAATTTCACTTGAAGAAAGGACGACTTACATTTCAGTAAATTTAACTAACATCGTCTCACTAACGTCATTAGTTTTTTACTGCTCAAAAAATTAACCAAATTTGTAGTAAAAATGAACCACATATGCAGTAAAAATTAAGCAAACATTTATTTGTTTAATTTTTTTTTTTTAACTACTGTATAAAATGAATGTAAAATCATAATACAGTAATTGGATGTTGTTTTTTTTTTTTTTTTTAACTGCAATTGTAGTCAAAACTGGAATTTCTTCTACAAATGACTGTTTTTTCACTTAAAATAAAGATACTGTATTACAACTCAAACAACTACAAATATTTACAGCAGAAGTTCCCTGAGTGTACTGTTTTTGTAAGAATTTTTTTTTTTTAAATAAACGTTTTTAGCTGATTCTTTGCACATATATTTGCACGCATTACTGAGAAAATTTGTTTTTAAGTCGCACTAACCGTATGTGGAGGACTTCCCTACAAATTACAATTTAGAAAAATTTAAGGCATATGTCCAACAAACCCTACTCCCTCTTTCCTCCTTCCAAGTAACCTATTTTCCTGATATCAGGAAAAAAAAATCATAAATATGCTTGTGAAAGGTGTTCACATATTCTACGAAATGTTGAGCTCTGGGGCCATTTTGGAAAGCTATGCTGCCATATAAAATGTTTGATAAATCGAGCGTTTTGCATATAAGTCACCTTTATTAAAATAATTGTTTTCTTGCTGAAACACCTCCTCCTAAAGGTTCAATCTATAGAACTGTATATAGTTATGTGAATCAAGTATGTACCTCAAATAAGAACACAGGTGTTGTCTATACATTTCAATAGAAAAGAGCCCGGATAATTGTATTTTAAAATCTTCCTTTACAGGCTGCATTTACATGCGACAAATTTTAAAGTAATTTTGTGGAAAAACTGTACCATAGATTGAAAAATAAAGTACGCCACGGAAATCCTGGTGTCCGAAATGGAAAATGTCTTATTTTCGCGATTTTAATTGCGGATTTCTCAGAATTGCGACGTCATGAAAAATTTTGGGAACAAAAAAGATTTGGTATAAGCGAGTCAAAATCTATTAAAAATATATATAGCGGTTCACAGCAAACCTATTTTTTCTCATTTTGTCATTCAAATTTATTAAGGCCCGATCACTGAATGTCTAGTCAAAATTTAACAAACAGTTAAATTGAAAATTTATATGAGAAACACAACAACTGTATCAGTTAATGTACCAGTTAATAGTTAACGGGACATTTAGTAATCGGGCCTAAGAAGTATTAAAAGTAACGAAATGTGATATAAAATATTAGTTTTCAGATGTATATTGAAAAACAATAAAAATATAGTTTAAACCAATAACGTTAACTTTCAACAAAAATTCGCTAAGACTCGCAACAAATTGCAAATACTTTAAATTTTTTGAAATCTCTAGATTTTTATTTTTTTATTTGATGAAAAATCTTGTATGTAGCTTTTCATTTTATGAATTTATAACGAATACAAAATGTAAACATTTTTTTGGAAGCGTTCTTTAAATGCCAAAAATAAAATAAAACTTAAAACTTGGCAACAAATGTTGCAGTTGTTTATACTCCCTATTTTTACTTGGGGGAGTATTTTAAGTTTTTCATTAAATATGTATCGTACAAAATTAAAATTATTACTATGATAAAATGTTATTTTAAAAACCAAAATCAAGCGTCTTTAAAAGAAAAGTTTTCCTTGCAACAGACATAATTTTACCGGATTTTAAATGACAACACTTATAGATTAAATACGCACCCAAATTTGATTAAAATTTCAAACAAAAAAAATAAATAAAAAATTTAACATTATCATGATTCATTCCAAAATATAAAGCACATAAAATTCTGCTTTGTCGCATATAAAATTCTTAATTGTTTTCGTTCTTTGTTCATTGTGCTGGTTTACAATTGCACAACTAGTGCTTTAAAATTTATCATGCCAATTTCGTTATTGCTCTATTAAGGAAAATAGTTGTAACCGGGGTGCTGTTTGTTTTTTTTTTTTTTTTTGCAACTATTGTTATTTACAAATCATTTGGAAAATTTATAAGAATGCTGGATAAGAAATTGTTAAATTTGGCGTGAAAGAAGCATTTTAAAAACTTTAGTAAATTAGTATAATTAGTTTGCCAATTTAAGGGAATACTGAAAGTTATGAAAGAATGTGGTATTAAAATATAGAAATCGTAATGGATTTAATGCTGTTGTTCTAGATTCATAATTACCAATTTAAATAGTACTTGGTAGCTTTTCATTTCAGTTAAAATTTAATTGGAATTACTTGTAGTAAATGAAATTTGTTTAATTGGTATATATTGTACTAATGCAGCACTGTGGGTTCAAATGATGTCAAAGTGGCGATTAATGGAAATTTATAAATTAAATGTTTATAATTATATTTAGTATCGGGTAAACACCCTATGGGGAATGGGACCGGTTCTGCGTGTGCCACAGGATCGGTCCCTTCGTGCCAGAGACCGGTCCTCTGCTAAACCCTACCCTATGTAAACAGCTGACAACTTTAACATTTGCTTGTCATAGGAGGGGTCATTTGTCCTGCTTTAAATCACATGCCACATGACTAACCACGCCTGTCGCAAAAGGACCATGTCGTTTAAAATAAACGAAAACTATACAGCTTCCAATGGGTAAAAGTCTAGCCAACTATCTTTTTCTTCTTAATAAGTATTTTGGTTAAGTGGTATGGCCTCCCTTTACCAGTCTTAGGATTGGTAATTTTAGGACAATTGACACTGCTTAACCCACTTCAGTATTAAGTTATACCAGCCCTGTGATAAGTCCTTCTTTAACCAGTCACTTTTAGGTCAATTGACTCCTCATTCCCCATAGGGCATAGATAAAACTCTGCATCACCAGTTGTCAAAATCAATCAACTAAGTTGTTTACTTTTTTGCTGTGAGCTGTCATATTTAGAAACTGTTTGCTGTTTTTGCAAAAAGTGAAAAAAAATTAAATTCTTTGGCATTCAAGTGCTTATTTTTTCAATTAAATCTATCAATAGTAAAACTTTTATGATGGCACCTTCAACTTATTTTAGAATATTGTAAATACGTTTTTGTTTAAAAAAATATGTGTAAATATTTATAATATTTTTTTTTTAAAAGGTCTCAAAGGTTTCTATATTCAAAGGCCTAAACTGATTAAGTTAGTTATAGTTGGTTTCAGTTTTGTAGATTGATAGAGATTTGGCGAAATTATTGAAGATTTGGGTTAAGTGCTATGGTGGGCGCTGCAATACGTATGAGGGATAGAAAACTCATATACATTATTTTGCTAAATTGATGCTGTCGTCACCGGGAATCGCACCGGGACCATTTGTGTAACAGTCCAACGCGCTAACCAATCAACACATAAATACTGCTTACTCTTCCAGTTATTATTTTCATGTAAAATTTTCTTTTTACAAATAATTCTTTACTTGAACCAAAAGTTAATGATAGACACAGAGAAAAATGTTGCTGTTTGCCAACCGAAATTCGGTTACTATGACTCAAAATCGGGTGGTATTACGAATTTCAATCAGTTTTTTTAATTTTCACAGCAGAGTTCGGTAAATGCAACTGAATTTTAGTTGTGACACCGAAAATATTCAGAAATCTAATGTAAATATTGTTGTACTAACTGAATTTATAAGTTGATACCATTAAAATATACTTTTTAATTCGGATGGCACTTTTTTTCTTTGTAGATAGTAAAAAAAAAAAACAATTCTTGTTTTTAAAAATATGGTAGTTAGTTTTTGAAAAATAAAATAAAATGGTTTATTTTTTACGGATTTGATAGTTGTTTATTTTTGATATAAAAAAATAAAATCTTTTATTTTTACGGATTTTGTGTAAGTTTTTAATAGTTAAGAAATTTAAAAAACACATTTGATTTAAAAGAAAAGTGAGTATAACCGGTTTTTAAATATTATGAGTGCACTATTAAGTCGCGTTTTTTTTTTGTTAAGAGAAGCAACACTCAGGAAATTCTTCCTATTAATTAATGTGTTGCTTTCTTTGGAAAGGGGATAGTGAAGAGATGAAAAGTGGTGAAAGATGAAGGGCTTCAAACATGGCAACACTGTAATTGCGCGAGATGAGAAGTCTTAGAACAGTTGTTGCTCCCCACCACAACTTGCTAGAGTTGGCGAATTTATTGAAGCTTTTTGTTTCATAGCCCTGATTCATTATTTTACTTCGGTGGGGTTAAGTGATATGGGAACACCGAATGTGGGCGCAGGGATACATATAAGTGATAGAAAACTCATACATATTATTTTTCTAAATTGATGTTGTCGTCAGCGGGAATCGAACCCGAGACCATCTGTGTAACAGTCCAACGCGCTAACCATGGTAATTAGTCATGATATGTCTTGTAATATATACTCGATGATATGGGAAACATTTACAAAAAGTAAGCAAAAAATTTAATTTTTATTCTATTTTTTTTTTTTTTTTTTGTTTACAATTGCGACAATAATTGACTATTTAAGGCATTACTCAATGCCAATTAAACAAAATGCATTGGCAATGTTCCTAAACAATTGTAATGAAAATTAAGTCTTCAATTAATTTGTCGGTTTAATTACCTAGTCCCAAGTATTTGAAACAAAATTCCTTAAGTATTTAATTGCCTCCTAGCTTTGTTTTGCTAATAAAAATTATATAATTAAAAAATAAAACACAGCTATTGCTGAAGCGTTTTAATACTTTAATTACACACACAACCGCAAAGAAATGTTTTCTGGCTTTGCCAATTGTTTTATTTTGTTTTGCTTTGTGTGTGTTTGTTTGTGTAATTGGCAACAGAGTATACACTTACATTAATTTAACCCATGGATGGTAACCGATTCGATGCGGGTATCGGTAGGGTTAACGATATGTTAGTGGTAACGGTATTTTTGTTATTTAGGTATCGGGATTTTAGCGTTAACGGGATTCCAACGACGGACTACTTTATAACCAAAAAACTAAATAAAATAAATAAATAAAAAAAAATGGCACGACGTGTCTATTAACAGCTATTATTTATTTTTTTTATCTTGCCATATTATTTCGGTAACGGTATTTTAAGGATAACGCTATTTTCATTTTTTCGGTAACTGTACTTTAGCTATAACGGTATTTGAGTTATTTCGGGAAAGGTATTTTAAGGATATTGGTATTTAAGTTATATCGGTAACTGCATTTTACGGATAACGGTATTTAAATTATATCGGTAACGGCATTTTAGGGATAACTGTAATCAGTTGAAAGGATTTTGAATCGATAACGGTATTTTAGCGATATTGCCTGCCATCCCTGGTTTAACTCCATGAAAAGATAGTTTGTTTTACACAAATCGAAAAACATAAATTCTTAATGCCGCAAAAGATCTTCTAGAGGGCAGTTTATATTGTATCCGAAAGAGTATATACACTGCGTAATACATAATACTATAGGGAAGACACTTAAATTAATAGAAAATCCCTTTTCTACCTAATTCTTACGACTTCAGAAATATGAAATGGGATATAAAAACCACTCTTTTTCATTAAAGTTGTCTATAAATGATATACAAATATATCGCTTTGAAATTAGCTAAAATTTTAATATTTAAATTTTAAGTGTCCCCCTAATACACACACAAAACTATATAAAAATAATGATTAGTTTATATAAGGTGGCGCAAAAGTAATCCTCCTATCAGAAAATTCTATACATAATGAATACATAATAAACAAAAAAAAACATCGGAAGGTTATTTTTGCGCCACCTTATATAAGTGTGGTCATAAAACATTACACCCTTGTCAAGGACAGAGATTCAAAAGATACACATGGCAGAGGTAAAAACAGAAGAACACTAATAATGCAAGGAGGATACCGTAACCGCTAAAAACAGTAAACAGACTCGAATTGAATACCGTAACCAAACCAAACATCGTAACCGTTATTTAAAAAAAAAACGTAACCTTAACCGTAACCTTTATTCCTACAACGGTTTAAACCAATTCATATCGGTTTAGCGCTTAATTTCGGTTTTATATCGTTATTATTTTTGAATATATATGTTTTTTCTGATCAAATATAAGTATTTTAATAACGAATTTATATAAAATCATTACTAGAATAAAAGTTTGAAAATCAAAAGAATGAAAATGTTTTTAGATACTGAGAAAAATCTACAAAATGTGGTTGCAAATAGGAAACAGACTAGGTAAAAGTTAAAATCCAATTCTAATTTCATAAGCATTCATAGATTCGCTCTAACCACAATAAAAGCATTTTAGATTTGCTATCAACAAATTCACTTAGTAACATGATTATTTCTAAGCCACTAAATAATGGGTATTTTTATACAGGTATAGAACTTTAAGTTGGCCACACTTTTTAACTGGCGGCCATTTTGTCAGCTGTCAAGGGATTTATGTTTAGTTTGGTTTGGCACTTCAACATGAATAGACTGACGCCCTTAACACCGCTCCCAAA